>CM033749.1:4435070-4997713 GCA_019671005.1 Hibiscus mutabilis | reverse complement strand
CTGAACAGACATGGTGAAAAATAAAGGCTTCTTGCCATCAGGCCCTTCTGAGATTCCCGTTCAACGAAATCAAATAAAGGATATTATCTACTCTTTGCTTCCAGCTTGCAAAGATCCTGATCCTGATTCTGGTATCACTTTTAAGGCAGATGCAATCATTGCAAATCCTCCGGCATACGGTTAGATTTCATTACTTTTCTACTCGTTATAATGGTCTTATAATTATATATATATGCAGGCCTGCAGCCCCACCCCTTAATGGTAGAATTCCTCTTTTAGTCCCTTAAAAAATTTAATGCCTCAGTTTAATCCCTATTTGCCTCTTGATTAAAAGGAATTTTCATTTTTGGCCCCAAAAATTTTTAAATTTTATATTGGCCACCCAAGATAATATTCATGGCTTCACCCCTATATATATATATACACATGTATATATATGCACACACATATAAATAATATAAACATGTTTAAGTATGTGCTTATGGGTCTGAATAATGGAAATAATGTGGTTGCCTAAGGTTTGATGTTCCAGTTCCTCTTATTATGTATCTTTGCATTTATTTATCATGCATACATAAAGGTTGGGCAGTATTGTGTACATATATTAGATTTATTCTTTTTAGCACTCTGATTTTAGCATCTTGGTGTAGTATGAAAGTTCATGCTCGAATCATAACTGTGACATGGAATAAATAGATTCCTAATGAGTTGTCCCTATTTTAGAAAAGATTCTGGTGGGAAAATGTGATGATTTTTCTTAGTATCACTGTTATCTGTTTGTTTCTGGAATAGAAGTACTTTACTCTTGTTTGATTTATTAGGTCAATATTCTGATAGAAACTTTGTCAATTCTGTTTAGGACATACCCATGTGGCAGAGGCATTAAAAGTACCAATTCACATATTTTTCACAATGCCATGGACGTAAGTCTTGTATGGGTAATGTTATCTATAGCTGAGTTAGATGTTGCTTTAACATCTCCAAAGCTAGCAGTTTACAATTGTCATTTCTTATTTTACAAGGTTTAACGGGCCCTCTTAGACTGCTTTGCACAATCCATTATTGTTTCCTTCAGGCCAACAAGTGAGTTTCCGCATCCTTTGTCCCGTGTGAAGCAACCAGCTGGATATCGAGTGAGTTCTGTGGAATATATTCATATTTATCATTTTTACCATGTCTTTCTGTTCTCATTTTCTCATCTTGTTTGTTTGTGTTTCCTGCAGCTTTCTTATCAAATTGTTGATTCAATGATTTGGCTTGGGATAAGGGACATGATAAATGATCTTAGAAAGAAAAAGCTGAAGTTGCGACCAGTCACATATTTGAGTGGTTCCCAAGGCTCTGATTCTGACGTGCCACATGGATATATATGGAGCCCTCACCTTGTTCCTAAGCCTAAAGGTGGTGGTTGGTATAGGTCTAATTGTAGAGTGTAAAACTTCAAAGATATACGTCTGACTTTTAATAAGCATGAGGACAGCTTCCCAGAAGAAACAATATATTGTGTAACAACTTTACATGCTAGCATGAGTTTCTCTAACAGACAGATGACACTTCTATTTCTCTGTCAGATTGGGGACCTAAGATTGATGTGGTAGGCTTTTGCTTTCTTGATCTTGCAAAAAATTATGAACCTCCCGCATTACTCGTACAGTGGCTTGCAGCTGGTCCAAAGCCTATATATATTGGATTTGGTAGCCTAGTGAGTTCGATTTCCTTTCTCATTTATCATTTACTATATAGTCTGCTGTAGTTTGTGAGTTTGTTTTCCCATTAAGTAGCAGATATTTCTAGCAGTGCCTACTTGAGAATTTTAGTTTTGTAGGGGTTTAGAATTTATGGTTCATGGTTAGAATTTATGTTTTAGGGTTTAGGGTTAGGCTTTAGGTTTTAAAGTAATATGGTTAGAGATTTAGTTTTTAACCTATAAACCCTAAATTTTAACCCTAAACCTAAAATTCTATGAACAACCTCTTAATTCAAACTTACTACACTTAAACCCCTAAACCTTAAAACTAAGCACAAACGCTTGTGTAAACAAAGTTTCCACAAATGCTTGTGCACGAAATAATTACCCATTTTGTGTCTCTCTCTCATATTTTATTTTTACTGTAAGTTGAGACCCTTAATGTCTTAATAGAAAATGAATGAATTCATGTCCAGAATCAATAGAAGTTTGGTGGTGCCGTGGATGTAAACTTTCTATGAAAAATATTGCCAGATAAAATCAGAGGGTCAAATTTTGTTTATTTATGATGTGCTCAGTTAATCCAATATACAAAGAGCAAAATGATTCCTCACTGTATACAGCAAAAAGTATTGGGGACAACTAATTTCCTGAAATTTATGATTTATCCGAGGTAGATAATAGAGTCGTAGTACAATGCTTGCTTGCCCTGGGTAAAGATTACATCTCAAGTTTGGTCTCTAGGGATGGTTTGCTTTCCTTTTACAGGCATTGTTCATTATTTTTTCCCCCACAAGCTTTTTAGTTAAAGCTAAGAACTTGGTTTTCAATGTTGATGAATCTGTCAAGGAGTTTTTGGTTTACAAAAAGCATTTCTCTTGAAATCTCAATCATAAGTCTAGCTGTGCTTGGTTGTTTCCTGCTTGTTTTCTTTTTGTTTCTTCTTGATACGGAACAGCTGTCCTCTTTAATGTCTTATGTTGAGGTTTTTTTAACGGTATTCCTCCAGACATCTCTAGTATGTTAGCTAGGGAAGCTGCTGAAATTCATAAATTGTTTTAGAATTTTGGATCACAACTTATGTACTGAATGGTATCAGTGCCTATAGTGTTGCAACCAGAATTTCCATTGCTACTTTATTTACTGACTAAGCTATAAGATTGTGAGCCCTAAACATTCCATGAATATCTTGTCTTACCTTTTTAAGTACCTCTTCCAAATGGATGCGCCAAAACCTTGACACAACTACATTTTGTTTGTTAGTCTTAGGCTGAAATGAAGTTTTTGTTTGTATTTCAACTTTTATTGCTTTTTTTCTAATCACTTTATACTATTTTAGTGGAGCATGGTAAAATCCTTAAGAGTAAGAATACTATGATTGAAATAGAATAGTACAACAGAATTTAGAAACCAAACCTAATGAATGCAATAAAGGACTGCATCTTTTGATGAAGATTTGTTTTCTAGTGAGTTTTGTATGAGTCATTTGTGTCGCGGCATAAAACCAATCCTAACAAATGCAATAAAGGAGTGCATCTTTTTATTGGTTTTCCTCTTTTTCGTTGGACACAGATCCATCACATTGACCATAAAAATAGATTGCTTTTATCCTTAATAGTGAATTTATATCACTGTGACGTTGGTTGGTTGCTATGAGATACTGTTCTAACTTATTTGATCTTATATTTATCTATACGTTTTTTATTTTCTTCAAAGTATATGATCTTTTTGTACAATTCTTTCAACTCATGCCAGCCAGTTCAAGAACCAGAAAAAATGACCCAAATAATTGTTGAAGCATTGGAACAAACTGGACAAAGGGGTATCATTAACAAAGGCTGGGGTGGCCTTGGTGAATGTAAGTTCTTACTTTTTATTAACCTAGCTCTTGTGCATATTTGCTTAGCTGTTTTGTCATTTATTTTCAGTGGAAAAACCCAAGGACTTTGTTTACTTATTGGACAACGTCCCTCATGATTGGTTGTTCCTGCAATGCAAGGCTGTGGTGAGTCCATTACAAGAGCAATGCTTTTCTTGGGATTCTTTCATGTTATATCTGTTTAGCTTCTTTATTCACTGATTGCATTGTATTTAGCGGTTAAAATGCCTGCTTCACTCGGAATGGGTATGGAATCCTAGGTCAATTATTTAGTCGCAGGCTTGCAGCTTACGGTAGAAGTTTCTTTGAGAGCTATTGTTGGAAATATTTGCTCGGACTTGACTCTTGTATTCTTGTCCTACCTTGTATTCTTGAATGATTACAAGCTTGACTTTAAAAACTCAGGAAATTTGCAGCCCTTCTCCCTTTATTGTCTTAAAAAAGGGAAAGAAGTTCTAAATATTTTGAAACTACTATAACTTTGGTTCTTATAAAATGACCGTCATTGTTAGGATAAATATATTTTTGGGTAATGGTATTCTTTAATGAGATGCTTACTCTAATGTAAACCTGGCAAACTTGACCCGAGACCCGAACACGATGATTTGAAACTCGAAATAAACAGAAATCAAACCAAAATTTACCCAAGTTTTAGTTGAACCAAAATAGACCCGAACCGATTTTCAACCGAACCGAATGGACACGAACTGAAGGTTACCTAAAATAAAGAAAAAATATTAAATTAAAGAAAGATGAGATGTGAATAGTCGCACAACTCACAAAAAAGTCAAATATATTGGCTTTTTAAAGTCATATAGGGGTGTAAAAAACTAATTCGACATAAAAACTTGATTGAAATCGATTGATCTCCTATTTGACCTGATATTGATTCGACCTGAAATCGACCAACTTGATATTAACTGAACCGAAATGACCTGAACCGACCCGATACGCGAACATCACCATAGAACCGAATTAAAATCGAACCAGACCCGAACCGAACCTGAACTGAATGTAGTCAGACCCAAAATGTGTAACACCTCAATCCTGATCCGGATCCAAGTGTTACATTCGAGTCACCCAAAATCCTACCCAACAAAATTTTATTTAAAAATCGTAGATTTAGCCATCATTTAAAACATTAAATCATTCATAATCTCATGTACTTAAATCAGTGTTAAAAAGTGCTTAAGGCGCACTAAGGCGTACTTTTTAAAATTTAACTATGTACAGATTTTTTTTTTCAATTGTAAAGAACATCTAATATAATGTAAATACTAAAGAGTATATATAAAAATATTTTATGTGTTAAGAATAATTTTTATGTTCAATTTTATCATAAACTAATCGGAAAAAATTTATAAATGCACATAAAACATAGTACTAAACAATAAAGAAAATAAGGACTATAAGTTCAACAACTCTGGAGATAAAGTCAAAACTTTTTTTTCGCGATAAATTGTCATGTTTTCTTTTGGTTATTTCTATTTTTATAATTTTTTGCTGTGATTTTTTTTACCCTAATTTTACTTGAATTGGGCTGATCCAATTAGAATTTTATTAAAGAAGTAGGAGTGGGTATCTAAAATATAATAAAAAAAATACATAATAGACAAATTTTGAAAAGCCCGTCTTTCTCCTTCATGCCTCAACCTTCTGCAACTTCAGCGCCTCAACCCCAACTTCAGCGCCTTTCACCGCTTCATCAAACTCGCTGTGCCTACACTCAGACAAGGCGTTTTTGCATCGCGTCGCTGCGCCTTTCCCTCGCCTTTTCAAACACTGACTTAAATAATAGAATAAACCGGTTTACAAAATAGGAGCTCGAGTTTTAAAACATCGCATATCAAAATAGTAGTTCAAATAGAGTTAACAGACTCAACATTGGTAAGGTCCTATGAATGCGTAAGCCCAAGACTAAATACTAAGTACTGTATTCTAAAGTGCTAGGAGATCTCTCCAAGATGTGCTTCTCGTTTTCGATGACGATCACCTACTAACCTGCGAACAGAAACAATGATTCCGAACATTGAGTTTACAAAGTTCAGTGATACATTTCTACTCAACCATAATTCTTGATTATTATAAATTAAGCATGCAAGATAAATATAGTCTAGAGAACATAGACATGACTTCACTATCTATGAGTTATTATCTAGCCTATACTAGCTAGAGTTTATAGATCACCTATCTCAAGGCATCAAGAAGTCTTACATGATTTACAAAGCTTCACAGTACTTGAGGTCACTTAGCCTATCGAGTTATTCGAGCTCACTCAGTCTATCGAGTTAAACAACCACAAGCTATCATCTATAACATTCATAACATGTAGAATTTAACTCCATACATTATTACATAATGGCCAACGAAGTCCTACTTTACCCGTGTTCACATAGTCGTCGGGTTACCCGTGTTCACATAGTCATTGGGTTGAATGTACCATACCCGGATTACCATAGCGACAGACATGTCTTAAACGTACTTGGATCACATTAGCCACAAGTCGTCCTTACTTAAGGTTACCAAGCCATCAAGATTACTTAAGCTCACATAGCCGTGAAGTTAAATATTGTATCGGAATCACCATAGCCACAGATAGGTTACTAACCGTACCCATATCACATAGTCCGTGAGTACGTCGGATGTACTTGTTCACATAACCCTAAGTACGCACCCCCTTATATAATCGCACCTAGATGACATAGCACTTGAGTACGTCGAATGTACTTGTTCACATAGCCCTAAGTACATATCCTCTTATATAAGTACTGTAGTACCAACGTTAGGACATCCATATTCCTTTATACAATTACTATAAGGTAAGAAATGCTCTCCGAGCATTAATACACCTCCTCACAAGATAAATGGCTCCAAGCCATGCTATCGGCAAATGCCCCCAAGGCATAACATTAACCAACTTGGTTCATCTTTCGATTTATCTTTACGAAGCCTATGGTACATTATGGAAGTATTGATCATTTTATCAAGTCATTAGAGTTCTCTAGTATACCAAGCAAGCTTCTATCTCATTATGCTAACATACGGTGAAACCTCGGTTACGGGTTTATTTATGTCATCTTACGTCTTTAGGAGTTTATTGGGCTATACCATATAATTTTCTAGCCTCTAGCTCCAAAACAGTTTTCTTGGGCAGATTGCTCACTGAGTACCAGTGCTGGACCTCGAGTACCGGTATGGTACCTTTGGGTATCGGTACTCACACGCGTATCGGTACCAAAATGGTTTACTGAAATTTTATAAGTCTGCACGTACCGGTACTGACCAACCCGTACTGATACGACCTTGAAACGCGTACCGGTACTCCTCTCTGCTTCATCTTTGTTCTTCAATCGAACAAAGGGTACCGGTACGGGCTCTCCGTGTAATGGTACCGAAGCCCAAAAATACCTTTTAAGGCTTAGAAATTTTTTCTAACTTGTCTCTGATCACATCCAAACCTCCCCAATGGTTACTAAAGTTTACCAAGTTATTTTTGGGTGCTTTAGGATCTTCTAGTAACACATTTAACATCAAAAACTCTACTTTAATCTCTAAAATGAGCTCTACCCACACAATACCCAAAACACTATAAAATCAAGCAAGACAATCACCTTATGATCTTCAAGAACATTTAGGAGTCAGAGATGTACCCTTTAAGCAAGAATCTCGAATTTGCTCACCCACTTATTTCCATCAACTTTCCCCCTTTAGCCCAAGCTTGAGTAAGACCCCAAATCACTTCCTCTTGTTATAAAAACATGAAAATCACATCAACACTTGAACCAAGGGTTTAGGAATGATTTACTACGAACTTCCAACCTTAGAAATCAAATGAAACACTATCACAAGCTTTGAACCCAAAAACTCATTATTGAAAACCTTACCTTTTTCTCATGAATAACCTTTTCTTGAAGATTGAGAGATGAGGACTAAGAATCTATAAATCTTAAATCTCGAATGAGAAATTTGGGTATAAAGTTTGGAATTGAAGGAGAGAAAATGGAGGTGCGTGGGAGAAGAAAGATGAATGATATCATCTTGCTCTCCTTTATCACGTGAAGAATCAGAGAAATTTAATGTGATAAGCCCTTTATTTGAAAAAAAGGTAAAATTGCATATAAAACCTCCATGTTTTCTCCTTATTACAAAATGGTCACATTTCCCTCCTATATAGTCCAAATTCTCATCCAAAAAGCCCAAACTTGGCCCAAGGGATCCAATTACCCACTCTAACATGAGGGTCTATAACCCGGGTCAACGTCCATCCGTTGACTTGGAAATTTGGGTCGTTACAAAATGACCCGAAGCGAAATGACCCAAATCAAAACCGAACCGAACTTCCCGTTTGCCACCTCTACTCTAATGGCATGGTGATCCCTATGTTTTATCTTAACCGAAGCATGGACACCAGTTGAATCCACCTTTTTTTTCATCTTAGAAAAAATGTGCAAAGACTAGGGTTTCTCTGCGAAACCGAACCGAACGACCCGTTTGCCACCTCTAATCTAATAGCATGGTGATCCCTATGTTTTATCTTAACTGAAGCACGGACACCAGCTGATTCCACCTTTTTTTTCATCTTAGAAAAAACATGTGCAAAGACTAGGGTTTCTCTGTGAGGTCAAATCCGTGTTGTTACTTTGAACAAATATCTGCTGATACTGCATATTTTTAGATATTTTGATGGTACTGGAAATCAAATATATTGATGGATATCTAAGGTATGGTGGGTGCTCAATACTAAATGGTATGCCAAAGAAATTTGACATTTATGGCTAGGGGAGGTCATATGGTAAAAGATTAGAGCAGAAGTCAAGTGATACTACTAAAACATAATTAAAACTAAATTACTCGAGCATAAATAACTTAAAAGTTGCTGAAAGTGATAGGCAGGCATCTAACAATATAACATTCTTATGAGATACGAGGATGCACAAGTATTTGATCATTCTTATTAACCTTCGAATTGTTATCATCTGGATTCTATTTAAATTTTATGATATCTATGTTGCTTAGACCCTTAATTTTAATTGAAGTACTTGTCTCCTAAACCCGTTTCTGTCATGTATCTGGACATTATGAGGATGTCGTCCTTCAGTCTTTGCTTGATAGACTTTGAAAAATACATTATTTTGAATTAACTCACATTTTCTCTCATCTTTTCCTTCCAAATTGGAATGATTTGTTCTTACATATGAGGATGAGAAATGGTCATCTCTCTCATTTTCTTTCCCTTCACATTTCTTTCCTACCAAGCACACTCAAAAGTTATTTTCTTTCCACTTTTTCACTCAACCAAGCAAAGCCGGACCCTACAAATACATGGATAACTTCAAAAAAAAAATACTGTGTTGGATACATACCATTATCTAACACTTACACCTGAGTTCAAGCAACATAGTGTGATATTTCTCATGTTTTGCCACTTCAAGTAGTTTCTCTCGAACACTTCCTCTCCTGTTTGGTTTTGAGCGGCAAGATCTTTTTCTGTTTTCCCTGATTTCAGGTTCATCATGGTGGTGCTGGAACAACAGCTGCTGGTCTTAAGGCTGCGGTAAGAGCAAACATTTCTCTCTTTGCTGTTATTTTATGTACTTGTTCCATGACTAGCTGCATTCATTGTCTTGCCTAGTACAATAATTTTGTGCTTTTGGTTTCATTTGGCGTCCACCTGCCTTTGATCCACATTTCCGTCCTTAATTTTAGTGCCCAACAACCATTGTACCTTTCTTTGGTGATCAACCTTTCTGGGGGGAGCGAGTGCATGCTAGAGGAGTGGGACCTTCTCCCATTCCAATCGAAGAATTCTCACTTCCCAAGTTGATTGATGCAATAAACTTCATGCTAGACCCGAAGGTAATTCTGAATTTGGTATGCCAAATTTATTTGTTCAATTTATATTTGCTTTGGCATTTTAGATAAATAGCAATTTAGGCTTTCCCCTTTGTTCTTTTTGGATATTCCGTGGGTGGTTTTTCTTTTCATTTTTCTATCTTGAGTTGAGGGCTCTGTTATTTGGGCTTGGATGCGAGTGTTGAATATGGGTATGTGTTCAACATGTGTTGTACTCACATGCACCTAGGTGTGCCTGCTGTCTGCACCTTGCGCCTTTGGGCAAGGTCCATCTGATGCTAATCCCTGGTTTGCCTTGGCACACTTTTTTGTAAGGCAACGATAGGCATGAAAAAGGCCCACCTGATTGAAGTTCTCTTTAATTTTTTCACCCTTTTTGATTGGTATACCTTTATTAGTAAGAAGGGGTGTACCTTAGAAAAGGATATTATCAAACTCTATACTTCTAGGTCTGCGAGTATTCATCTATAGACATTGACCATAAGAAAATCGTGCACATTAACTAATGAAAAATGCATATTTGTAAATAAACTAGACTGTGCTTTAAAATTTATTATATCAATAAACTAGACCATATTCTAGCGTTTATTAAATGTCTTAAGCTTGTTTACATACACAAAAAAGCTCACACATATATTGCTTTATTTCATATTTGTACTACAAGGATTCTAGCCTCTTGCGCCATTGACAACTTTGATTCTAGTATGTTCAATTTTCTTACTAATTCATGTATTTAGAGAATCTTTGAAAGGTATTTTCGTGCCCATGTCTGGATATACGTGTCTCAGATTACTTCAAAAGAAGAAGAAAAAGTCGGAGTAATGCAAGTTAACTGGTTGTAGTTAGCATAGATTGCTGCCTAGTTCTAGAAAAGATTTATCTTCGGGAGATTTTACAATCTGCGATTTTTCTGGGCCTATATATTTTTTTTGGTTCGTGCAATGGGGAATTCATGTGAGCTTCAACTAACTCAAAAGAGAGGACGATACCTATCTCAATAGTATGAGTCTCATCTTTGAGTCCTCCATGCCTGGACATGTTCAATATTCCAAATGTTTGACCCTCAGGGTTATCTATAAAGGATTCTTTATACAGAGCATGGATCAAATTTCATGATACTTAAAGAGTTAGATTTAGTTTAAGTGAGATAACACTATTATTATTATTATTATTATTATTATTTGTGTGTGTGATATAAAAAATAGTTTAAAAGAAAATTAACATTTTCCGTGAACTTACTCCTGAGATATTTCAGGTAAAAGAGAGGGCCCTTGAGCTTGCCAAGGCAATGGAGAACGAGGATGGAGTGAGCGGAGCAGTAAAAGCATTTTTTAAGCATCTTCCTCGCAATAAGCCAGAACAGGAGCCATCACCAGAGCCGGCATCCTGTCTGTTCTACATCAGACGATGTTTCGGGTGTTCGTGATTCTGGTATGCCTGTTTGTTCCTTGCAAGTCTTTTCACTCACTGTGTTCTGCAGTGTCCTCCACTGTCACTTCAATCTATCTAAACATTTTCACATCCCTGCTTCCAGAAATATAATTATGTACAGTTGCACCCCACATTTTAGTGTAAAAACATTCATCTCGTAGCTAAAACAAAATGCACCTTTTCATGCATACAGAATTTAGAAGCTTGCGTTTATAGGTTTTAACTTAACCATTAAAAGTTAAACAGTTTCGGTTAATCGAATCGTTAAAAAAGATGATTAATGGTTAACCTATATATATATATATATTTTTAACCAAGTATGAAGTTTGTGTTTAAAATTTTTCTATTTATGTATTTTTTTTTTAATTTTAATATAATATTTATTGGGGAGATATTTATTATTGTAAAAAGAAATAATGAGCATTTGAAAAGAAAATTGTAACATGTTATAGGTTAATCTATAATCGGATCGTTTCTTAACGGTTAACCACTATAATGGTTAATTATTTAAAAAATTAACAATTAACTAATTTTTAACTGTTAAATTACTATTAATAATTGCTACAATAGTTAATTAATTGTTTAAGTTAAACAGTACCATTAATCTACTATGGAAACCTCTAGTGGTTAGTGTCGTAAGATCACTGTTGTCATTCAGTTTTACAGTTTCGTGACGTGTTTGATCGAGTGTAACTGTGTGGATGAATTCGGTGGTGAATTATATTTTACCATTTATACAAAAGCACATCCCTGACAATTACTGCAATGTAATAATCAGCGACAACCCTGAATTACGTCCACAAAAATAATTGTGGAATCTATTCTCTTTAGGCACTGGACCTAATTTTTCTGTTTTTTATAACCATTAAACGACTAATTTGAAATCTGGTAGTGTAGGTTAATTACGGAAGGATTTCATTCAGTTCATTCCTGGCAGCTTTGGGAAATTGGGTGTTTAAAAAATGATATTTAGGGAAATCAGGTATATAGGGCTTTAATTTGGTTTCTACGATGATTATTGCAATGTTGGGTGACGTCGCCGTCGGTAAGTGATGACATTAATTTTAAAATAATTTTTGTGTTGTGTTGCCACGTACAGGTGGTGATATTGATTTTAATTTTTTTTTTGTGTGTTAAAAGACAGTTATCTCTGTGTTAAAAAACAGCCAACAGCCATCATTACGTCAAAAATTAAGGTCGTCACTTGTAGATGTCGACACCACTTAACATTGTAACATTTGTTGTAGAAATTAAATTAAAGTCCCATAAATCCCATTTCCCTGAATATCATTTTTTTAACAACACTGGATATCATTTTTAAATGCATTATTCCCCTAAAAAAGTTTTATTTCCTGCTATCCGATTTATTTTTGACAGAATTTGAATGTAACATTTATAAAATTTCTCTTACTACAAAATTAAGGCAAAACAAAGTAGGATAGAAGTAAGATTTCAGTTTTTTTCGTGCTCTCATTTATGTCTCACATTAAAAAGAATAAATTTAAGGTTTAAAATTATGGTTTAAGATTAGAATATAGATTAGGGTTTATGAAAATATAAATTTGGTGTATTTGTAAGGTTTAGGATTTATATTTAGAATTTAGGGTAAACAACATCATTGTTCACTAAACTATTTCAGATTTCTTGTTTTGGTCATCAAACTATTTTTATAAAATCGTTACTAACGTTATGTTTTTTTTTTATTTTGATCACCAATGTTACTTTTTCCCCTATTTTGGTCACCAATCTACTGCTTCTTTTCTGTTTTGGTTATCAAACTACTATTTCTGCCGTGAGTTTTTCAACAACGAATGACCAAAATAGAAAAAAGTGTAACATTAGTAACGATTTTGCCAAAATAATAGTTTGGTGACCAAAACAGAAAAACATGAATAGTTAGTGACCAATAGTGTTATTTATCCTTTAATTTTTAGTGTTGGATGTTGAGCAAAAGATTTTTATCCAACAACGTCTTGATCAACGGAAAGATATTGAGAAATTAGCAGCAAGATTAATTGAAATCTATATTCTTAATTATTACAAAATAATTTATGCAATACTAAGAGATCGAAATGTCTTGGCTTCCAGCTTCTAACTTTCCATATTCTATCTTATACCAGTTTCTAGTGCTTCAATTAAATCACACTTCTTTTTAAATAAAAAAAAAATAGTTACATACACTTTTAGTTTTGCAATCTCTCAAAAACTCTTTAATTCCTTGCATTGAACACCATTTTAATAAACATAAATTGCATTTATAAAATCACCCCCACGCCAAGATTTAGCTAAACAATCGAAGGCAAAACCAAGTGTTCTAAAGTAAAAAATATTGAGAATCGCTATTCAATATCGAGAATCAATTACTTTTTCTATGCATGGGCTTCGTCAACGAGTTTCTTTTTCTTCTTGTTTTTGCATTCGTCATCGCATGAGATGCAAACGGACGGGATTTGTCTTCGGAACTCCCCAGATGGCATGTCTATGTGGGTAACGGATTGAGTGACGGTCAGCAAAGTCGCCTCGGATATTTTTAGGGTCATGAGCGAAAACTAAAAAATCAGTCTATGTAGAACATAAATATATTTCATTTATCTGAATAAAAGTAAAAGGTGTGGCTCTGAGCAGGCGTTCACATTGTTCTCTATACGAGACGGCCTGACAATCGGATGTTGTTCGTCCATTGCAATTCTAAAGACGATGATTTAGGCGGTTGGAATTTTGATCCCGGGACCAATTTCAACTGGAGTTTCAAGCAACAAAATTTTCGAATAACCCTTTTTGGGTGTTATGTGAGCAAGACTCAATCTTCATTTGCAAATTTTTCGTGTCGAGTTGTTCTAGTTTTTGTTCAAATTTAATTATAATATTTATAATATTATGATATTATTTGATTCCAATTTAAAGGGCTTTCTGTATCCATATAGGATATACATATAAATTCTTTATTATTTTTCATATGTGACATACATATATCAGTCAAAGTTGAAGAACTTTATTCAAACTTGAAAATCGATCAACTAAATTACTAAAAATTTCGAGTTATTTGAAATCTTATTTTATAACTTAAATTTTATTTGAAAGTTTTTCGAGTCAGTTTATGAAATCACGATTCAAGCCGAATTTTTCTCATCAAGTTAAGTCAAGAAAATTATTTTTTTCTAATCGAGTCGAATTTTGTTGAGCCCTATCCGCATCGATAAAAGGTGGCCCTTGTTTCTATAAAATTAGACCTATAAATAACCATAAAAGGAAGAGCTGCTTGGCATTGACAAAGGTAAACAATTTACAGTTTCAGACAAAAACAAATAAAACAATGAGCTCTTTCTGCAGAAACATGTATTTCTTCCTTGTTTTAGTAACACTAATGGCGACAGATCCTTCAACTTCAACCTCCTCAGCGCCGACCAAAGATCAACAGAACATGTTGTACAAGACATGGCACGTCCATGCAGTAAACGGGCTGAGCAGCAACAAGATCTTGCTCGTCCACTGCAAATCCCGCGACGACGATCTCGGGATACATAACCTGACCGCCGGCAACGAGTTCCAGTGGAAATTCAAACCTAACATCTTCGGGGAGACGCTGTTCTGGTGTTTGATGGCTTCCGTGTTCGACCGCGTTCACGCGGTGTTCGACGTGTTCTGGGACGACGAGAACCTGTTTTACCGGTGCGACTGGGATAGCTGCTTTTGGATTGGCAAAGACGATGGGATTTACTTGAAGAACATTCCCGAAAACTACGATGAGTTTATGCACAACTGGGAAAATGGGAGGGGGTTCCTTGCGAATTGCACCATTGTTTGAATGTTTTGGTCAAATTTTGGTTTTGGTCCCTCTACCTTATTCAAAAGTTGGTAACTAGTTTTGTACTTTAATTCAATTATTATAGAGGGAGCAAAATTAAAATTTGACCAAATGTTGGGGGGATGTGAGCTTGACTTTACCCAAATATATCTATGTTATGTTGTAATAAAATTACCCTCTTTTACTACCAACAACCAATTTATCTGGTGAGATGAGACACTAGACTTCTTAAATAAAGTCATGAGTTCGAATTTTGACTTTGTAAATGGAGCAATTGGGTTGGGAGGGTCGCCCCATAATAGATCTATACACTATCCAATTCAGATTAGTCAGTCAACGAGTTGGATATCGATGGTTAAATATAAAAAAATATCATCTTTTACTTTGCGATACATAGAAAATTGAAAATTTAATTTTGGTGATACTTAAAACAATTAAATTGTTAATGTAAACTCTATAACACAATCATGATCTGTTTTTAAACACTATGTGGCACTTAACTATGTTGATCGTATTACCGTTTTTACAATCATATATAAGATATTTTTTTTATCTATGAGTAAAATATATGATATTTTTTGTTGTCCTTCCGATTTACAGGGATTTGTCATGAATACTTGTGTAGATAAAGTTCATGGAGCACATTAAACCTAGAAGAGAATTGTAAGGAGGTACAAATTTTAAAGAACCTAAAGACAATTTGATTATCTATTATCGAAATTTTCGATTATCTAAAGACATTTTAATTACCCATTACGCCTCATTTTCGATTTCAAACTCAACAACTCAAAAAATTTGAAATTTGATTATCTATTCTCGAAATCTTATTTTCAAAATGTTGTTCGAGTTTAACAATACTTTTTTTGTTAAAGGACCAAATTGATGTTTTAACTATAGTTTAGGTGTCCAAATTAGATATTAATCCCTTTTTAACACATCAAATCATTAACTTAGCGAGAGTTAACGTCATATTGATATTTTGTAATGAATGATAATGTTAACAATCATTTTAAAGATAAATTATAACGTTAATGATTGTAATATAACTTTTCAAACTTGAGTGGTAGAAAATAAACTTACACTAACATTAACGATCCTAAGTGTAATTTACCCTTGAGTGTAATACTTAGTGATTCTCAAGAAATTTTATTAAACGCTGAAAACAACTTCATTATTATTATGGTAATAAAATATCATAAATTTGGACTTATCACTTTGATCTAAATGTAATTATTTGTATAATTGCGGTAAAAAAAATAAGGAAAATACTTTCAACACAACCTTTTTAATTTTAGAGTTTAGGAGTTTATGTTAGGGTTTACGGTTATGGATTTTGGTTGTAAGGTGTAAAATTAAGGATTTATGGTTACAATTTATAGTCTAAGTTTTAGAGTTTAGGATTTAAGGTTTTAGGTTAGAAATTTATGTTTTAAATTTTATAGTTTAAACAGGAAGGATTGTGTAAATTTTTTTAGACATCTTGTGTATCAAAATATAACCTAAAAATAATTTAAATTAAGTATTAATAATTATATTCAACATATACAAATTGTAACTGTTGAGTCTGTGGTCATTTCCTCTCCATATTTATGTCACCAAATCCTGAGTTTTCAATGCTGTTTGGTTAGATACAGGTGAAGAGGCCCCTTGAATATAAGAAATGGTAAAAATAATAAGTAGGCACTAAATTATGAAAAATTGATTGTTTTAGACACTTATTTTTAAAAAGTTATAAAAGAGTCATTAAATTTATCAAATTGTTACTAAATGGTCATTAAATTTTATAAACTTATAAACAAATCGAATTATTAGACTATTTATAATGTTCGATGACCAAAATGATTTTTTTCCCATAATTTAGTGACTATTAGTGTTTTGTACCCAATAAGAAAAAACACAATGCGAAAATTAATGGATATTGATAATACGAATTAGCAAATTTTCTATCCTATTAGTCGATCGTTGAGAGGCGTTTATGTGTCAGATTAAATCGTAACCCGGTTTTATTTTATCTTAAAAAACATCATGTTTAAGGTCGAATTTCACTAAAATATATAAAACAGACACATTAACATAATGTCAATGCAATACGATCTATAAAAATGGTAGTGTCGTTATGTCACGATCGATTCGACCTTTGAACCGTTTGATGAATGTATAATCCAAAATTACTCTTTAAATATTTACAGGTAGAAATCGTATATCCCTTTTCGGTGCTTTTATTTATGTTTTATTATTAAAAAAATTAAGATTATAGTTTAAGGTTAGAGCTTATGATTAGAATTTAGAGTATTGGGTGTATGATGTATATTTTAGGGTTTAGGATTTAAGATTTAAAATTCAAGATTAAGGCTTAAGATTTGATTTTTTAGTGTTGGAACACAAAAATGAACAAAAAAAAGATTTGTTGGAAAAATAGTGAAAAATAGGCAACTTTGAGCCATAATTCGAAAGGATAAAGGTGAAAATTTGTAATCACTCATTTTTGTCCAGGTTATATAATATTATGTATTAATATTATTAATTAATTATAACTATTATATGTAGTGTATTATTACCTTTAATGTTTTTTTCTTTCAAAAAGAGCATGCTATTAATTCATTATATGAACGCATGTGTTATTATTACATGTGTGAATCTATATTATATATCGTATGTATGCTTGCATGTGTTACCATTATTGTATGTATATATGTGTGCATGTTTATCAATATTTATTGTATATGTATGTTTGTATATGTATAATATGTGTATGTATATTATATATATGTATGTTTGTATAAGTATGTATAATGTGTGTATGTATATTATATATATGTGTGATATGGTTGTGTGTATAAATGTATATATATATATATACCGTATGTTTGCATGTATAGGTTAATTTGTATGTATGTATTAATGCCATATATATGTTTGTATGTATGTGAGTAAATACGTATGAATGTATTATTGTTATTATTATTATTATTAGCTTATAGTATAGGTATTAAAATTAAAACAAATTTGAAAAATATTAAAACCCATATATTATTAATGTCCAATCCAAATTTACAAAACCCAAATAAAATTTACAAGACCAATCGGCCCAATAATTAAATAACCCTAACCCAACCCTAAATCTAATATAATCTTTTTTTTGCAGGAGGTCAAAGGAGAGCCGTTGGATCAAATCCAAATCCAACAGCCAGGATCAAATCAAGGAAACCCCTCAACTGCCGCGTATGATACACGCTCGGGACCATTTGCATTCTCACGCGCGCGTGCATTGAACGTGCAAGACCGTTCTTTTTTCATTAACCACGTGACATCATCAAGCTCCGCCACGTGGCACCACCACGTAATCTCAGCCGTTGGATCGAATCTGATTCAACAATCGTCCATCTCCCGAGTAATCTCAGCCGTTGGATCGAATATGATCCAACGACCAAGATGGATCTGCCAAATGGAGGATCTCCATCAAGCTCTGCCATGTGGCACCACCATCGGAAATTTCGCGCCGCCGTACAACCTCTCCATCACCGGCTCACCAACCGAACATGCAGAGAAACATAAAAAATTCGAAGGAAGTTAGATTCATCATCAACCACAGTAACAACATTTAATGTTGGATATTCTCCTAAGTAAAACTAAAAATCTGAGGCAAGAAAAAGAGAGATATATGTGTATTAGAACCATTATGTACTCAACAGAGATTCAATATTCAAATAAAAAAGAGAAATTTCATAGGTATTCTTATCCATCTCTTTCTATTTTTCTTGCATGCAATAACAAAAAAAAAATAACAAAAATAATAAGGGTTTCGGGTGCTTACTCTTTGGGAACACCGAATCGCTGCCGTTCTGGTGGTTGAGGTTACCGTCTCCGATGATAGAATATTTTGGTTTATAAAAACAAATGGGTTTGGTTTTACAAAAAGGGTTCGGATCTAAAAAAGGGTTTGATCTTGTTTTAAAAGATGAAAAATGGTTAAAAAGGGGGTTATTTTAAGGGTTTCAGTATTGGTGTTCAGAGGTTGAGGGCGGTGGCTGGAGTAGCCGGACTACCGTCGGCTTCTAAGAAATTGAGAGTTTGGGAGTTTCGATTTTAGCAAGACAGAGAAGAGGGGGCTTTGTTAAAAGGGATTTTAGGAAAAAAGCAAAAGAAAAGGGGTTAATGGAATTAGATGAGGTTTTTTATAATGTTTAAAATTTTAAAAATGGGTAAATAGCTAAACCGTCCCTCCGTGTTTTAAAAAATGCCTCGGTACCCTTCCGTCTCTTTAAATTCGTTCTTAAGTCCTTAAAAATTTTAAATTTGTTTTAGTTTCGTCCCCTTAAATTGAATTCAAATTTTAAAAATGGTTTAATCATTAAGCAGTCCCTCCGCCCTATTTTCTTTGCAGTGGTACCCATCCGCCTTTCATAATCCGGTTCGTGGTCCCTGATACTTGTTTAATAATTCCAATTTTATCCCTTCATGTTCTAAATAAATCCGAGTGGTTTAACTCCTTTTCGCGCCCCCTGATTTTTTCTTGAGTTTTTAATTAAGCCCTAATTTCGATGGCTTATTCACAATTTTAGTCCCTTCTTTTTATGCATAGTTAAAATTCAGCATATCTTTCATATATTATTTCAGCACTAATTTTTGTTTCGTTTGTATGTATTAATATGATCATTTGTTAGATATTCTGTTTTTATTATTTCGTATCGAGTATACATGTTGTGTTTAATACGTTTATTTATCATACCTTTTTATTTTCATGTATTTGTTTCACATATATATATTTATCTATTATATAAGTATATACGTCACATTGTGATAGGCCATTGTATATATTACATGTTATATATAATAAATGTATATATTAGCATATAAGTAACAATATATATTACACTACTTGAAATGCACTGTATCATATTGTTTTCATGTATTATTATAGATAATAGGTATATTATGAGGTTTTTATTATATTGTATATGTCATCTATATGTTTTATTATTATGCAATACGTATATATATATATATATATATATATATATATATATTATTAAAACCTATTTCATTACCCATTATATGACTATACGTATGGCATCTATATATATTATGTATATGTTTATATGTGTTTAACAGCACATGTTATTTATGTTGTTATATTTAATGTATATTGTTCGTTTCGTTATTCTTTCGATACATGTTGTTTTGGTTGTTTTTTTAATTGTTGGTATGTTTACATTATTTATTTTTGTTAATATTCTTTTACTTTTATATATGTATATTATGTTTATATGTTTAATTGCTATGTATGATACTTGTTTATAATATGTGTTTAATTTCAGGTTTTTCATGTACCTTTTTATACATATGTGTGATACAAATTAGATCAATTTAGTATTATACCTTTTTTATTCACGTGCATATTTGTTTGTTCATCTTTACTCATCGGTATATTCATTTCACTTGTTTTTTTTTAATATTTTTGTACTTAATTTCATATATTTTAACATTCCATATTTAATTTGTATATAGTATTAGGCGTTCATCCCAGTATTCTAGTGGGAGTGTCATCCCGGTCTCCGAGTATCATCTCCTTTGGTACCGGGGATGTTAAGGTAAAATTTAATATTCGAACCATACCTTTTAGGAATTAATCATTAAATTAAATCGGATTTTTTATTTTTATTTTAATAAATTCGATACGAACCTATTAGGTACCAATCTTGGATGGTGGGGGTGCTAACCCTTCCCCATCCGTAACTAACTCCCGAACCCAAGTTGTCAAAATCTCTGGTTTTTGTTTTTATGGTCTCTGGCCTACCAAGTGGCCGGTGACGACTTCATTTAAAAAACGAGTTTTCTTAAAATTCTCCCTTTTAAATAATTTTCAATAAAAGCGGGAAAACACCCAAATAAGACGATTTCTTAATTTTTCGTAGCGGTTTTCGAAAAAAAATAGTCTCTACAAGATTAGAATGATGATTTTATTGGGTCATATTCTACTCCATGAGACATTTACAACGGTATCTCATATGCTTAAAATGGCTGAGTGATGAATGAGAAATTGATTATCAAAGTAAGGTGGTTGTGAATTGAACAAGGAAAATGAAACTCCCTTATCCCACATTGATGGGATAAATGGAATGGAAAGTGTTTATATACACTTATCCACTTTGTGGTCATTGAATGATTTGAATAGAAATTGTGCTTTACCCTTAAGGGGGTGCAAATCCAATCCCATTTAGGTTGAGGTGTGCTTGCATGATGTGGGTGACGCAAATGTCTGGATTGGTCAGGCCTTTCGTGAACTTGTAGATATTATATTCACTTCGAATAAATTTTTTCCTCAAAAAAAAACATTATTCTTTTTGAATATTCGGAATTTAAAGGGATATTATACGCTTTTCTTAAATACGAATATTAAAATGATATTGCTTGATATTCACGAAAATAACCGATTATATATGGTATTGATTATATATTCCAAATTAAAATAGGAAAGTATCAATGACCATTAAAATTAAGAATATTTTTATTCTCACTTTTAACCTAATCGTTCCCTATACAAAGGATGCCTCTCTTCAAAACACAACTTGAAAGTTTTATCCTCTTCAAAATTGCATAGCGTTTTCAGTGATAGTGAAAGACAAGGGTTCTGTTCGTGATTTCTGCAAAAGTGCTACTGTAGAAGGTCATATGTTATTTTATCTTGGGAGACTGACGACCGACGAACTCAAGCACTAAGGAGTGGTCAAAATCTGTCTTAAGGAAACTGCGTTCGTGCAGGCCTCTACGAGTTTCTTACGGTTCATTTAATTTCTGTAAAATTCTATTCGAATCTATTTATATTAATTTCATGTTTCTTTGGTTTTATTTAACCGTTTCTGAATTAACCTATTTCCTATAAGATTTTTATCCAATATTTACATGCTATTCAAGATTATCACTTTAGGTGTGCTCCCCGCGGTTTGAAATTTAAATTATCTAGTTATATATATTTTTTTGTTGCCCTTCCAGTTTTCAAGGCTTCACCCTCACTAATTCAAATCGACTCGCATTATATATCTGATTTTGATGGATAAGTTTCCTAGCGGAGTTTCTGCATACACAACGTCTCGAACTCAAGACCTGCTTAAGTGATACCAAGCTACTTACCATTTGGACCAACTTCGTTGGTATCTAATTTTATTTGCTTCATTCATAAATTTTAAATAGATTAAATAAATTAAGATAAATAAAGTAGTGTAGTGTAAATTTTAAATCTCTTATTTATTTTATAACTTGCTCTTCTCTTCCTCTATAAAAAAGAAAAACTAGTTAATCTTTTGAACATTTTACAGCAAAAGAAAAATATAACTCATCAAACATGGATGCTGCCCAAAATGTTACGAAGATCTTGTTGGTTCTCACGCTCCGCTTGGCTCAGTCACTCGTCGCCCACTCGATCATGAATAAGTGTCATGTTCACGTTATCAACGAACAGTGACCGGAATAGAATTGGACTGTCACTTTTCTGTAGGCCTGAGCATATAGGGGACGCCTCTTATGGAAGCCAGGCTTGGCTGCTTGCGGTGCTTTTTGCTGCCAAGCCCATCTTTCTAGCCTTCGTTGCAGTTTCTCCAATCTTTCTGATACATGATGGTTCGGAGATGTTTTTTGGTTGTTTCTCCGGTTCTACTCGTGTGAAGTGTGTAACACCCGTCACCTTGTCTAAAAAAATAAACTTGAACGAAAATATCACATTGATCACCGAAGTGATCCAAACATCACGAACCAAAAATTACTCAAAAATAAAATTTTAACAATCATTCACCTCTAGATTCATCATACATTCGTATAATATATATAAATGTATATATATATATATGCTCGATTGTAAAATTTAAGAGTTTAGAGACTAAAATATAAATTCATAAAATATAGAGACCGGGGCCGTTTTTGAGATTTTAGTAGCTCTAGAGCAAACTTAAAGATTGAGCCATAAATTAAAAATTTAAATTGCGGCTGCAATTGTATATTTGGTCATGTTGAGTTTATCATCATTGCAGACATAATGAACGTTATTTCTATCAATGCGGGTATCGCAGTTGTGAAAATTTTTAATAACATATGCTATTGTGGACATAACGGTTGCATGTATTGTTGTTTTGGGATGGTGTATCTACCGCTATATAACAATTTCTGTTGCGGTTACATACCTCTATTCAAATGCATGTCTATAATATCAAGTATTGAAGAAAAAAAATTAAGAGTACGTCTATAATAACAAATATTGAGAAAAAAATTAAGAGTATGCTCAAGATAATAAATAGTGGGAAAAATAAGTCTCCTAATAACAAGTATTAAAATTTTTAATTTTAATATTTGTTATTACGAGCATACTCTTAAAAATTGAATTATTTTTAATATTTATTATTAGGGGTCCGATTTCCCCCCAATATTTATTAATATAAGCATATTCTTACGATTTAATTTTTTTAATACTTGTTATTGAGGCCCTCAAAATTTATCCAATTATATATATGTTCATCACTGAATTCTTTTTTTTCATCCACCCATAAAAGCTAAGAACCATATTTTTAATTTTCTTGGGCGTGAGCCTCAGGCATGGTAAGGCCCTGGGCGAGCGCCCTTATTGCCCTAGCCAGAGATGGCCTGATACAGACTTCCAAGAAACTAAAGGCATCATTCAAAAATTGGGCTTATCTTAAACATACGTGTCAAATTCCAAGTCATTCAGACATCAACAACCTAAACGTGTTCTTATTAAAATATCAACATAACTTCTCTATGTCTTTATATATAACTCACTAATAACTTTATACCATGTGTATTATCGATAAAATATAATTTTTTCTCCCATTATGAAATATTAGATTCTAGTAATTTTCTAAATTTAACTATGACAATGTAATTTTCTAAGTTTAAATACTATTTGGAGTTAATTGTACCACACATCCTTAAGTTATATTCCTCTTTTTAAATTGATCCTTAAACTTTTGAATATTTTATTTTCATCCTCAAATTATGGACCCTATTCTAATTTGTCCTCAAACTTTTGAAAGTTCCAGTTTCATCCCTAAATCATGACCTTCATTTTAAATTAGTCCTCAAACTTTTGAGCATTCTAATTGCATCCTGAAATTATCTTTTATGGCACATCATATTATTACATAATAAACATTAGTGTTTACATGACAATTAACAATTTGAGAACTAATTTAGAATGAGAGTCATAGTTTGGGGATGAAGCTGAAATGTTTAAAGGTTTGGGGGCTAATTTAGAATGAGAGTCATATTTGAGGATGTAATTGGAACGTTTAAAAGTGTGAGAACCAATTTAAAATGAGAGTCGTATTTTTGGGAACATATATAATTAACTCTATTATTTGATTATGATTTCGTCCCTCAAATTCTACCTCGATAAAAGGGACAAAAATTCTCTCCCCCTTTTTATTTCTCGACACTAAAAAAATTAAATCCTAAGCCCTAACTCTAAATTCTAAATCTTAAACTCTACCCCCTAAAAAATACACCATACACCCAAACTCTAAACTCTAATCCTAAGTCATAACCTTAAACCATAGCCCTAAACCTAATTTTTTAATGGTTAGACATAAATAGTGGCACCGAAAAGAGACAGACGATTTCTATTCGATAAAAGGCGGCCCTTATTCTTATAAATTTACACTTTGAGTAGACACTATAAATAACCATGAAAGGAAGAGCTGCTTGGCATTGACAAAACAATTCACAGTTTCAAACAAAAACACATAAAACAATGCTCTTTCTGCAGAGACATGTATTTCTTCCTTGTTTTAGCAACACTAATGGCGACGAATCCTTCAACTTCAACCTCTTCAGCACTGACCAAAGATCAACAGAACATGTGTGTATTCGTCATTGTTGATGAAGGTGAGAAGAGTGTGTGAGAAAGAGAGAAAAATAAATTTATTTTGAAGAAATCTTTTTTATTGTTGCAATATTTTTAGAGTTTTAATTTTAGTTATTTTTTTGTTAAAGGATCAAACTGATGTTTTAACTATACTTTACGGATCCAAATTAGATATTAACCATTTTTTCAACAAGACATAGTGATCATTTTATAATAAACGATAATGTTAGTGATCATTTTAAAGATAAATTATAACGTTAATGACTGTCATTTAACTTTTCAAACTTCAATATAGAAAAAGAAACTTACACTAGCATCAATGATTTGAAGTGTAATTTACCCTTGAGTTTAATAATTATTGATTCTCAAAAAATTTCCATTAAATATTTATCCTTTTAAAACAATTTTTTTTAATATGTTGGTGTGATTGGAAGATTCAATTTTCTTAGCCCTTTAAGAACGCACACACATTGTGCACACATGGTGCTCAAAACCCGAACTATATGAATAAAATACATCATCCTTTACCACTGGTACCACTCCACGGGTTCTTGAAAACAACTTTATTATTATTATTATGCTAACAAAATATCATAAATTTGGACTTATCACTTTGATCTCTTTAGGGGTAATTATTTGTATATTTGCAGTAAAAAATCAATTTACACTAAGTAGTAATAATTATGTTCAACATATACAAATTGTAACTGTTGAGTCTGTGGTCATTTCTTTCCCTTATTTATGTCGCAAAATCCTGAGTTTTTAATGTTGTTCGGTTAAATACAGGTGAAGATACCCCTTGAATATAAGAAATGGTCAAAGTACATAAATAGTCAATAAATTATGAAAAAATGATTGTTTTGGATATTATTTTTTCAAAAGTTACAAAAGAGTCATTAAATTTATCAAATTGTTACAAAATAATCATTAAATTTTATAAATGAATTGAATCATTACACTATTTTATAATGTCCAACAACCATTTTATATCAGTTAAATAAATGTAATTATCATTTTGTATCTTTTGAAAGGTCGATGACCTAAATAATTATTTTTTTCATAACTCAGTGACTATTAGCGTACTCTACCATGTAAGAAAAAAATACAATGCAAAAATGGATATTGATATTATGATTTAACGAATTTTCTTTTTTTTAGTCTATCATCGAGAGGTGTTTATGTGCTGTATTAAAAATGAAAATTTTAAATATGACGTGTTAAATTTATTTAAAATGTTTTAAATTAGGACTAATTAATAGAATATATATGTTTTACGAATTAAAATTGTTATTATACAAAGTCACATTAAACATATATTTCAATTTTCATGATAGAGTGATATGTTTGTAACAAAACTTTAATTAAATAACTAAATTATATAACTTAAAAAAGTTATTTATAACTAAACACATAATTGAATGACAAAAGTGTATTATTATTATTATTATTATTATTATTATTATTATTATTATTATTATTATTATTATTATTTGTATAACTTCCACTTCTCTTCCTCTATAAAAAGGACAGAAGTGGAAAGCAGATTAATGCTTTGAACATTTTACATCAAAAGAAAAATAGCACTCATCAAATACGAATCCTGCCCAAAATGTTACCAAGATCTTGCTGGCTCTCGCGCTGTGCATGGCTCAGTCACTCGTCGCCTACTCGATCTTGAACAAGTGCCATGTTCACGTCATCAACGGCTTCAGCGGCACCAACGAGACGCTTGAAGCTCACTGTAGATCCAAAGATGACGATCTCGGCCTCTGCTACGTCCCCGTCCACGGCGAGTTCAACTGGACGTTTCACACCGATTTCTTCTCCCGGAAACGGTTCTCCTGCCACATGTGGTGGAGCGGTGGGGAGAAGTACCTCGACGTCTTTTGGGTGGACGATAAGTTCCTCACGGAGGATTGCGGCGGAAACAACTGCCACTGGATGTCGCAAAATGACGGGGTGTATTTGTTCAACCATAAACATAAGGAGTATCGTTTGAAATATAAGTGGGATCCTTGGCATAAACGAATATGAGTTAAAACTATTGTTTATCTTTGAATGTTGTTACCCGAATAAAAGAAAAGTTTAAATAATCGGATCGGATTTCCAACTGAGCTCCATTAATTTTTTTATTAATTACATGCACGAGTAATTTTTCAACCTCCCACGCCAAGATATAATCAAGGGCAAAACTGAGTGTTTTTATCTTCAAACAATGTGTTCATTCAATGGCTTCCTTCCTTCCTTCTTCTTCTGCTGCTGCTGGCAATTGCCATTGTTTCCGTTGCACCTTGACGGGATTTGCCAAAAACGTTCAATATGTAAACTTTAATGACAAAAAGCGTTTAATGTCTAAACTTCAGTGAGTAAATTGAACGTTTTGAAACTTCAGTGACCAAAATAGGTTTGAGAGTAAAGTCGAGTGATAATTGATGTAATTTACCCATAATATTATTTCGAGAAATTTATTTGTTTTATCATTTACATATAAATAATATAACCATAATGTCACGGGGCTAGGGCTCAACCCTAGTGATCCGTGCGGCCTTAGACGCCCTTGACGCTAATTGGTCGATTCTCGCGCCTAAGTAAGCCTTCAACCAGCCTTGCGAGTACTCCTGCTCGGCAACGGCTCAGACAAGCCCTCCAGGCTTCGATGGATGCGGAAGCGCTTTAAGCACTATGGTGGCTACTTTTGGCCACTCGAGAGGCAACTAGCTCGAAGAGCTTTGGAAGCAAAGACAATTGAAAGAACAAGAGGAAAAATAGAGGAAATGCCTCAGAGTCTTATTACTCTTCTCAAATGAGAGAATGAATGGAATGAGATGGTTGGATAATACAAATGAGAGTGGGAGGCTCTCTATTTATAATTGAGCTCCCCCTCAATTAATGGTCCGGATCGATTTACATGGATGGCCAGGATTAGCTCAAATCCTTACAAGAATCTCTAATCTAGGAAAGAATATCAAATCCTACCTAATTACATCAATTAGTAGGTTTCTTTCCTCAGTTAGTTGATCACACCCGATATGGCAAGATTCCTCGTTTGACTTCTTGTCTCCTGCCATTTCCAAAGAGCTAGTGTGATCGGGCTCTCTAGCATTCTCCAAGTGTTGGGCCAAGTCTGGTGGTCTTGGCAAGTCTGATGATCCGCTTTGAACCCCTTGGGCGGATCCTTGCGCAACTGTCTCAGACCAAAAGGTTTGGGCCGTGACATTCTCCCCCACTGAACTTGGCGACGCCCTCGTCGCTGCACTAGAACGATCCTGGGTAGGGCCTCATTGGATGCTGCTACCTGTTGCCTCGGCTTGGTGCTGTTCCCCCATATGAACTGCTCGCCTTGGCTCCTGCCGCCATTGGATTCCTTGATCCTCTGCACCATTACTCACATCGTCTTGGTGGCTTCTCGACGTCTCAGCTTGCTCATGTCCCCCCATAAGGACTGCTCGCTCCGAGTCTTCCCGCCAAGTGATGTCGCGTGCTATGACGCCTTCGGGTACATCGCCGTTGTAGGAGCTTTCTCCTACAAGCCTTGGTTTGCCTTGATCACGCGGTAAAGTCTTGGGTGTCACCACGTTGAACACCAGACGAACTCTCAGACTCGTCAGCCCATCAGTTTGCCTCCTTAGAACTCTGAAAGGTCCCTTCCAAGCTTTGTCTCCTCCGCTCCGATGGTTAGGTCCAACTCGACCTACGCTCATCAAACTCGGCAAATCAAACTCAAAAACACTAGAGTTGTGTTTGAGATGTACCTTTCTCTCGGTCGCATTTACTCCAAAATGGGTCAGCCCTTCTGTCTCTATGAAGTCTGGCCCCCTTTGCATCGAACCTCCCTCATTGAAGTTATTTGCATGCATCGACACCTTTTGCCTAAGGTTCGTTGCTCCTTGTTGCACTCGCCCCTCTGACTTGAAGTTTGGTGCACTCTTCTTTCATCGACCCTTCTTCCTCGAAGTTCGGTGCTTCCTCTTGCGTTGGCACTTCTTACCCGAAGTCCTTCGCTCGATCCCCACCTTGCCCATGGGTGGTGTCTCCCCGGTTGCAATGTCCCTCGGCTTGGCCCCCTTCGACACTCTATTGGTCTCAAAAGCGATGTTCTTTCCCCGAACATCCTCGGTAAGCACTCTCCTAGCCTTCCTGGACATGTTCACCTTTTTCTGCTTTCGGTCTCCCTTGGCCTTGGCAGAACTAGACGGCTTCGAACCAAGCTTTGTAGCCTCGCTTCCCTCGGGCTTGTCCCTCATCTTAGACTCCTTGGCTCGAACTGGGCATCTCCGCAACTTGTGAGGCCCCTTACACTGGTAGCACTCCAATTGCTTCTTCTTCACCCTCGGCTTGACGACTTTCTTGTTTGCTATCGCACCGTGGCTCGACCTTGGCTTGACAACTTTGGCACTCGTAGTCGCACCTTGGATTTCCCTTGGCTCATTGACACTCGCAATTGCGCCAAGTTTCGCTACTCCACATTCTGGCTCATCTTCTCTCTTGATGAGTGCATCAAGACGATTCTTCTCGGGACAGCTCCTTATCACATGTGGGCCATCGCAGAAGTAGCACTTCATCTTCCTGCTCGTCTTCTTCTTTGGCACGGACTTAGCCTCATCATTCCTACAGTCACTCGTCGTGGGCTTAGATGTCTCGGCACTGACTAGCTTGTCTCCCGCAGGCTCGGTCAGTAACTCGGCCGCATCATTGGCCTCCCGAATCTGGGCACCTCCTTGCTCCAATGCAAGCTTCGCCCCAGACCTAAGTCCCTCGAAGATGGTGGCAAGCGCACCCCATTCACTCATTGCACTCTTGCAACTGAGTAGCTCTTCCTTGAGCTCATTCACCTCGATCCGCAAAGCCTTCACCTCGGCTTCGCAAGCATTACTCCCTCGAACATTCACCAACTCGTTGAAAACTCGTCGTGTCTCGTTCTTAAACCGGCCCTCCATGGACTCCACTTGGTTAAGACAGGACTCAAAAACACCTTGGGCTTGCTTGGCTTCCTCTTCGGATTCTTCAAGCCTACATACACTCTTCATCAATGGTGGTAACCACTCGAAATGACGTTTGATCTGTTCAATCGTCAAGTTGAGAGATTCTCGGGCCTCTTGGGCGATTTCTTCCTTGAAAGAATCCACCTTCTTGGACAAATCCTCTATCTGAGACCTAAGAGTGAACGTTCTATCATCGAGATCCTCAATGAAATCTTTTACCTCGTTCATTGTCATTCTTCTCCATTGTGATGCCATCTCGGTCACTTCTTTGCCACGAACTAGCTTGCTCACTCTGACTAGCTCGAACACAAATCCCCGCCTAACTTGACTGCAACACCAAGTAAGCTCGAATGCAAGCTCCCTCGTCTCACTCAGATACCACTTATCACGGGGCTAGGGCTTAACCCTAGTGATCTGTGCGGCCTTAGACGCCCTTGACGCTAATCGGTCGATTCCCGCGCCTAAGTAAGCCTTCAACCAGCCTTGCGAGTACTCATGCTCAGCAACGGCTCGGACAAGCCCTCCAGGCTTCGATGGATGCAGAAGCACTTTAAGCACTATGGTGGCTACTCTTGGCCACTCGAGAGGCAACTAGCTCGAAGAGCTTTGGAAACGAAGACAATTGAAAGGAACAAGAGGAGAACTAAAGTAAATGCCTTAGAGTCTTATTACTTTTCTCAAATGAGAGAATGAATGGAATGAGTTGGATGATTACAACTGAGGTGGGGAGGCCTCTATTTATAGTTGAGTCCCCTCTAATCCGACGGTCCCTACTAATTTACATCAACGGCCTAGATACAACTCTACCAACCACAAGGCATAATGCCAAGAATATTCCTTAGCTATCTATGGAAAGAATCTCCTATGTTCACATAGGTGTGGATGGATAAGCCTTCTTGGATCTTCCCACGGATCGGGCCAGTCTGGTGGTCTCTTCAAGCCCAAAGTGTGCCTCAGAACCTCATGGACACCTTGGTGTGCACCATGTGGTGTTAATGACTTGGACCTTGGATCATGGCCCGTGACATTCTCCCCCACCAAACTTGGCGACGCCCTCGTCGCTGCTCTGGAATGAAGTCGGCAACGATCCTGGGACCTCCTTGGCACCTTAGCTTTCTCCCAACTCTGAATCGGGCTTGGTTGTCCCCCCATAAGGCTGGGTTGTCCACCCATATGGACTCCTCGCTTCGGTTGCCGCCGCCATGTAACATCGCTCGTTGAACCACCTCGCACATCTCGACCGTAGGAACTCTTTCCTAGCAGCTGGGATTTGTCTCCACTTGGATCATCATGACCCTCGAACAAAGGTTTGGATGCCGCCTTTGAACTTTTACCATCTGATGGGTTAGGTTTTCTGCTGCCTATACCCAACAAACTGGACAAATTAAAACCAAAAACACAAATATTGTGTTCGAGATGTACCTTATTCGGGATAAACTCCTTCGCGTTCACTCTAAAATGTATCGGCCCTTCTACATCCTTGAAGTCCGACGCCCCATTTTGCATTGCCACTTCTTTCTCCACGAAGTTTAATGCACCCTCCACCTTGCCCAACGGTGGCTCTTCACATAACGAATCGAGCTTCAAAGCCTCGCTCTCTTCGGGCTCGTCCTGTACCTTGGACTGCTTGACTCTATGTGGGCAATCACGCCAACGATGTGGCTCCATGCAATGAAAACACTTCCATTGCACTTTCTCCTCCCTCGACTTGACTCTGTCGGGGCAATCGAGCCAACTGTGTGGCCCCTTGCAACGAAGACACTTTCTCTGCACCTCCTGCTTGACCGTTGTAGACGAAACAATCATGCCAGCTCTAGCTTCCCTTTTCACATACTCATCGTTTACCTTGATGGCTGAAAGGTCAGCTTCCTTGGAACAATCCTTTGACCCATGCTCGCCGTCACAATAAAAACACCTCCGTGGCTTCATTTCCCATGGTCAGACTAGCATCCTGGGCTTGTTCCACCTCAATGGCTTTTCCCCGCCATGCGAAGTCCCATCCATCTTTGTCGAAGCCTGCACCTTGGCTTCAACCGCGTCACTCTGTCCCTCCACTTTGTCCGTCATGCCTGATATGCCTTCTACTCCCCCTCTTGGTCCTTCACCTCGAGGCTCTCCTTGGCACTCACGAGGCTTTTCCTCTAGAACCTGGTGGTTTCGAACTTGGCCCATATCCTCTCACACGACGCCACAAAGTCTCTATGCCTCTGGGTTCTTCCTTCGACAGCCTGGGCCTCGTCACCCATCTGTGCTGCAGCGTTTTCTCTTTTCCTTGTCGCCATCTCCAACAATGCCTTCCACGAGCACTTGATTCACCAACCGTGGCTACGAACCGTGGCTACAAATCGTGGTCTCTAATACCAACTGTCACGGGGCTAGACTTCTGAACCAGCCCGACGTGCGGCCTTAGTCAAGTCCTTAAGACAAACGACCAAGTAAGCCTGAATCCTCGACCCGAAAAATCGAATTCCGAAGGCACCGAAGAACGCAAGATCGTTCTTAGCAGAAGCAAAACTATGAGATCGTCTATGAAGAACTCTGAAAAAACGCGAAGAACAAGAGAAGAACAACTCAGAGAATTTAGAGTGAATGCGCTCTCTATTACTCAAGAATAGATGAAAGAATGGATGATCACAACTGAGGTGGGGAGGCCTCTATTTATAGTTGAGTCCCCTCTAATCCGACGGTCCCTACTGATTTACATCAACGGCCTAGATACAACTCTACCAACCACAAGGCATAATGCCAAGAATATTCCTTAGCTATCTATGGAAAGAATCTCCTATGTTCACATAGGTGTTGATGGATAAGCCTTCTTGGATCTTCCCACGGATCGGGCCAGTCTGGTGGTCTCTTCAAGCCCAAAATGTGCCTCAGAACCTCATGGACACCTTGGTGTGCACCCTGTGCTGCTGGCAATTGCCATTGTTTTCGTTGCACCGTGATGGGATTTGCCAAAAATGTTCAATATGTAAACTTTAATGACAAAAAGCGTTTAATGTCTAAACTTCAGTGAGTAAATTGAACGTTTTGAAACTTCAGTGACCAAAATAGGTTTGAGAGTAAAGTTGAGTGATAATTGATGTAATTTACCCATAATATTATTTTGAGAAATTTATTTGTTTTATCATTTACATATAAATAATATAATCATAACAAATAGCTCCTTCAATGGCTTCCTTCGTTTTCTTCTTCTGGCAATTGTCATTGTTTCCGTTGCACCTTGTCGGGATTTGCCTTCGGAATTCATGAGGTGGCATGTCCCGTTAACAGTTAAATGGGTATATTTTTATCTTCTATTGGAAGTATATGAGGTTCTATTGGAAGTATAACGAGACATTCATCTTAGATCTTGGTTGTAATTCTTAAACCCTTTAACAAAAATTACTTTAGCGAGTAAAAAAGTTATCAAACAAACGCGATAAGGGTTTTGTTTTGATTACAAACTTAGTTAGGGTTTCTTTCAGTTACTGATTCCATCAAATATTGCTAATAAACACCATATGTTAGGTGGAATGACGAAGAATAAGGCAAAATTTAGTGATAGAGTTTGGGATCAATTTAAAATGTTAAAAATTTTAGATGTTTAAATTAAAACTTTAAATGTTCCTTTTATATTTTTTGAAATATTTTGGGTTTATATGTAACTACCCAAATTTTTAGATTAGTAATCGAGTCTCGGATTCGGATTTTAGATCTTAAAGTGGGCATTAAAGAATAAAATCATTAATTTTGGAAAGGCTATTTGAAAGAGAGTGAGGTGAGGAGGAGGGAAAATCAGATTTTCCTCTCTTTCTCTTTCTGTTTCTCTTTTTTTTTTCTTTTTCTTTCTTCTTTTCTCTCATTTTTCTCTCTTTCTCCATCAAACTTTCAAGTATGATCTATCGTCATCGGTGTTTCGTGTTTGAAACCTTCTACGCTATCACATTTATCTCACTGAGACGAGTTGGCCGGTGGTCGTAGCATCACCGTCAGAGCCGCCGTTGAAGGGGTGAAGCAAAATAAGTTTAGGCCATTTTAGAATGAAGGGGTTTCGTTGGTCAAAACCCAAATCTGAGGGCACCAACGTGTTCACCGGCGTTGGGACAATGGGTCTAGAGCTTACTGCCGTTGTCCGACCACCGAAGCAGCTTTCACGCATCGCCACGCGTCTCCGCTGTACGTGAGCGTGCTTCTGCGAGCTGGAAAGCCATCCAACCGACTGGGCTGAGCTGACTGGGCCAAGCAGGCCTACCAAGCCTACCAAAGTCGTGCCGCCAACCTCCGTTGATCGCATTCGCTTCACCGTTGACCGGTGTTAACCTTGACTGTTGTTGACTTTTTCTGAGGGACCCTACCCAGGTTTTTTTGATGTTCTAAGTCTGTTGGCGCAATCTGTTTTGCCAAATTTGAACTCGGTAAGCTATTTTTACACGTTTTATCCCATAAAGTAGTCCAATTGTATGAAATAGCTTGTGTAGTCGTAATTATTTTATCTGAGGATTTGGGGGACTCCAATATTGGAATCAAAGAGATGTTTGGAAGAGCTTCGATGGGGATTTGTCACTTTGTCTTAAGGTTAGTATAGCTCGAGCTCTTATTGCTTCATGAGCATTATAAATGCGATTGTTTTGCACGTTAGTGTCTACAAAATATGTAGACGATGGATATGCATGTTTGAAGACCGGCAGCATGAGATTTGATATATGTGAGATGCATGAGGATGTTTAAGGATATGATTTGACTCGTATAATTATTTGATAATTGGTTGAATTGATTGATAATTGTGATGTCTTGTATGCTAGTCTGAATGATTACGTGAATTAATGGAAATTATATTTAAAAGATGATAATACCGATAAATATTTGAATAAATGATCATGATGCCAATAATTAATATTAAATGATTGAACGCGTTAGTAAACAAACTCTAATGACTTACAAGCTTTAGAGATCGAATAAAGTGTTGTAAAACCGTAATTCAAGGAAATAATGTGAACCCGTTTATAGGGTATCGGTACGAGCTTTGGTTGTACCGGTACGCGATTAGGGACCGTATCGGTACGGGTTGACCCATACTGGTACTTGTGGAAATTGAGGATTTCCAGCAAGCTAATTCAGTATCGGTACGTGTGTGAGTACCGGTACCTAGAGGTACCATATCGATACTCGTGTTCGAGTATCGGTACCCATTATACGAAATAATCTTTAAAGATAATAAAAAGATAGAAATTGACGTGGGATGTTAATGAGATAATATGGTTTAATAGAGATAATTAATAAGGACGAGTAATGTACGTTTTCATAATGTATTAACTTGGTAAAGTCTTCAATGACTTGTTTGTAATAGCAACCATAGGGATCCTTGGTGGATCGTGTGATGTTGCTTGCCAAGTATGAACACTTGTTTGGTTGAGTTACCATTGATTGATAAAATCCGGATACCAGTGAGAGAAAGAGCGTGTTACAACATCATGGTCGAAGATTCTCGAATATAGGATCCTGATGCTTAGTAAACGTAGCCTCATTCGAAGATGCTTGATGAGAGATTCTGTGCATTAGTGTATGTATCCTGGTGCTTAGTGCACGTGGGCCTCACCTCATAAAGTATATATATTTCGATGCTTAGTGGTCGCGGGCCTCACTCAGAGTGTATTATCTCGATGCTTAGTGGTCATAGGTCTCACTCCTATATTATGGTATAATACTTATATGCTATAAGAAGTGTATGCTTCTTGCCATGCTATATGATTTGGAGGCTAGAGGTAGCGCCATATCTATATGATGTTATGATGTCATGTTATGAGTATGGTTGGGCCTTGCGGGACATGTATGATGTTTTACTATGTTGAGAGCATGTGTTTAGGCGACTAGTGGTAGCGCCACATATTTATTTATCTCTTTCTATTGCTCGTACTAGCTGACATACTTATGTTTATGATTAGCATGAAGTATAGTATAGTATAGTAGATGTGTACCACTGAGATTTGTAAACTCATCGCTCAGAATCATTATTTTCGTGTGTAGGTTGATCGTAGGATCGTGGGATCGAGGAGCATTATCAGTACGAGATTCCAGCACGTGGTGTTTTCTAGAGTACAATACTTGTGTTTAGTGGGTTATGTATTCATAGGACCTTACATTGATTGAGTCTATAATCCTTATTTTTGAAATTGTATTAATCAAATCGATTGTTCAAATGTTTTAAATCAAATTAGAGCTTCTTTGTAACGATTTAAATAGTTTATCTGCATTTCAACTATTGCCTTTAAATGTTTTTAAGAAATACTTTATTGGGCTAAACCTAGTTTGAGAAATTTTATAGTTTTGGTTTGAGCTTGAGGCCCAAATATGTTATCCGCGTTGAGGGTGTTACATTAGTAATATCAGAGCTTAGGTTTAGCCGGTTCTAGGAAACCCTAGGGTGGTATTGGTGTTTTAGTAAGGTGTCTAGTGAATATAAACTCTTAAACTAAGTGTGTAGTCCTTTAGATTGGAATACTGATGGTGTGTCCAGTGTTGCAAAGATAAGATGGTTACGATCGTGGCTAAGAGGGCTGAGCCAAGTGTTGAGCCGCTTATGAGAGTAATTCTGAGACCGAGGTCGCCCTGGATTGTAGGATACAAGTTAGTTGTATGATGCTAGAGTAGAGGATGTATCTCTCTCCCATCATCTGAATAGTGTCTTCGTTGCGTGTTGTAGTCATTCCAAAGCCCGTAGATACATTGAGAATTATAGCAATCCTACCAGATCGGGAATGGGGTGTTACAGTCGAAGCCATTGTTGGAGAAGGTAAAGCAAAAAAAGTTTTGGTCGTTTTAGAATAGAGGGGTTTTGGTGGTCAAAACCCAAATCTGAGGGCACCAGCGTGTTCATTGGCATTAGGACAATAATTCTGGAGCTCGTCGCTGCTGTTCGACCATCGAAGCAGTCCTCACGCCCCGCCGTTGTACGTGGGCGTGCTTCAGGGAGCTGGGGAGTCATTCAGCTAATTGGGCCGAGTCGGTTGGGCCAAGCTAGCCTACCGAGCCAACCCAAGCCGGTCTATTAAGCTGGCCATCCGAGCCGCCGTCGTTAGCTATCGCGTCGTCATTGACCGTTGATCACTGTTGACTTTTTTAGAGAATCCTACCTAGGAGTTTCTCAACGTTCTGAGTCCGTTGGCGCAATCAGTTTCACCAAATTTGAACCTGTTAAGCTATTTTTACGCGTTTTATCCCCTAAAGTAGTCCGATTGTATGAAATGACTTATGTAATAGTAATTGTTTTTTTTTTAAGATTTGGGGGACTCGAATATTGGAATCAAATAGATGTTTGGAGGAGCTTGGATGGGGATTTGTCACTTTGACTTAAGGGTAGTACACCTCGAACTCTTATTGCTTCATGAGCATCATAAATGTGATTGCTTTGCATGTTAGTGTCTACAAAATAGGTAGACGATGGATATGCATGTTTGGAGACCGGTAGTATGAGATTTGATATATATGAGATGAATGATGATGTTTAAGGATATGATTTGACTCGTATAATTATTTGATGATTGGTTGAATTGATTGATAACTATGATGCCTTGTACGCTAGTTCGAATGGTTGACATGAATTAATGGAAATTATATTTAAGAGATAATAACATCAATAAATATTCGAAAAAATGATCATGAGTCGATAATTAATATTAATTGATTGAACGCTTTAGTAAACAAACCCTAATGACTTTCATAAGCTTTAGGGACCGAATAAAGTGTCGTAAAACTGTAACTTAAGGAAATAGTGTGAACCCATGTATAGGGTATTGATACGAGGTTTGGCTGTATCGGTACGCGATTGGGGAACGTATCGGTACGGGTCGACCCGTACCGGTACTTGTGGAAATTTAGAATTTCTAGTAAGCTATTTTAGTATTTGTACGCGTGTGAGTACCAGTACCTAGGGATACCGTATCGATACTCGTGTTTGAGTGCTGGTACCCATTGAAGTGAATAATCTTTAAAGCTAATAAAATGATAGAAATTGGCGTAGGTAGGTTGATTTAAATGGGTTGTTTCTATGCGTAGGTTGACCGTTGAATCGTGGGATCGAGGAACACTATCAGTACGGGATTTTAGCACGTGGTGTTTTGTAGAGTACGATACTTGTGTTTAGTGGGTTGTGTATTCATAGGACCTTATGTTGATTGAGTTCGTAAACACTATTTTTGAAAGTGTATTTATCAAATCGATTGTTCAAATGTTTTAAATTAAATTGAAGCTCATTTGTAATGATTTAAATTATTTATCTACATTTCAACTGTTGGCTTTAAATGTTTTTAAGAAATACCTTATTGGGCTAAACCCAGTTTGAGAAATTTTATGGTTTTGGTTTGGGCTTGAGGCCCGAATGTGACATTCAGATCGAGGGTGTTACATTAACTATATATTTTTAAATAATTTTAAGAAGCTTAATTGAGAATTTTTTAAAATTACGAGAGAATATTTAATTAAAATATTCAGAAATGGCTGTTTATTTGTATAAGTCAGTGCTAATGTCTATTTCATGTTTAAGTGGTGTGAAGTGATCCTAACCGTAGGATCCACCATAATTTTGTCAACGATGTTATAATCCATAGTTTGCTTGATGAATTTAGGTATATTGGAAATATATCAGATATAATTATAGAGTACGACGTACTTGTGTATTCTTTTGTTACGCGTATGAGAGTACCTATTGTTACACTCTATGGATAGAGATGATAATTATAATTGTCCTCGGTTTTGATCCGATCTGACTCAATCAGAACCAACTTTTTATTATTAAAATTTGTTTTCGGGGCAGGGAGGGGCGTGTATTAGGAAGAATATAGTGAGAGCGAGTCGGCGTCCAACTTTAGATAAAAATTCTCTAACCTGACACGGTACATTTAGGTTAATTAACTTGTACATTGTTCTGTACACGGTTTAGCTGTCGGGTTGGTCTCCTGGTTGGGTAGTAGTGTCGGATTGAACTTGAGCTCCGTTGAACTACCTCCTCCCCGGTACTTGCTCTATTTAGTCCTTTTTTCTCTTTTTGGTTTATGATTGATTGTTTCATAAGCTATTGAAGTGGACTCTGCATTAAATGCTTTCAATTTTTTTTGAAAGCAAAACGGACGAAATTTTAATGCTTGTGAGTTGTGAAGAGGTTTCGATAGGACAGGATAATGATCTCATTTTAAGACTTATATACCTTAGAATCTTTGATCATGTAATTTAATGATTTGTACTTAGGTGAAGAGTTCCTTAAGTTTTCCAATAAACCATGCCATGCATCAAAGTTGCTAGCTCGATCGTAATTTTGTCTTTTGTTTTGTTTATTTTACCTCTTAATTCTTAGTCAGTAATTTTAAAACATCAAATTTATTGATTATGTTGTTCTAACTCTTCATTTTTCTTGAACCATTGTGTTCAAACAATTGTGGCTGAGACATTTCTAGGCATGAGTAGGGATATGTCCCTTCAGAAATCCTTCAAATAGGTGGAAAACCTTAAAAAATTGAACACACCTGTGTCAGATATATATCTTTGTCTAACAATCTCGCTCCGGTCCGAGTAACATAGGATTCGAGAAAACTAACTTCGAAGTCTTACCTTTGGGATCAAATATCCTTGATGCATACTGCGGAGACTTTTTTATTTTTTGGGGGTGGGGGATCAGGGGTAGGGAAAGTGGTTGTCTAGGTTTGAACCCGGGATCTAGTGTCATCAAAGACTTAAGCAAGACGTTTAAAATTACACCAATAGCTAGTTAATGTGAAGACTTAAAAAGTTCAAAGAATGAAGGTTTTTGTGACTACTGCATTAGATGTTCTATTCTAGAACCTGGTTGTCTCTTGTTGCTATTTGGAGTTTATCTCTTTCAATTCATTATTTCACACCTATACAATGTTTTCTTCTTGCGTTGCTTTTGGTTGGACGTTTTGGATTGCAGACTTTGATGATTTTCTTATTTGTTTCAGGTTCATATACTCTTTTATGGGAATAGGAATTTTGCTATGTTGCATTACTCTCATTGGTTGCATAGCTGCTGAATCCTTTAATGGCTTCTGCCTTTGTTTTGTATCCCTACCAGATGGATCTTTATATTTCTTTTCTAGTGAAATTGACCTAAAGATAAGTTAAAAACTGAAGTGATTGTGAGCATCTCCACTGAAGAGATTAGTTTAACGAAGATAGCAAATTTCAGACGATGTTTTTCACTGTTAAGTGTCTAAAACTAAATACTTGTTAATCTTTTTGGCCAAAAAGCACTTGGTTATTTTAAGCTCTATATCTGCAGCCAAATATCCTATGGACTGCGTTCTAGTATATGTTTTTCTTTAACTTGATCAAACTTCCAGTATACACTTCTCAAAATTGTTCTGATTCTAATAGAAGCTGCTTTGGTCGCATTTATTGCAATTGACCGTAGGTAGGAGACGGTAATTTTTACTTCGTGGTGTATTGGGTTTATCATGATATGCTGTGGTTTTGATCATGCGCAGATTATCATTTACAACTAAATACTGTACTGTATTTTATGACAGGATCTTCCATTTGACCCAACCGGAGAACTTGATAGCTTACGATCCTTTGTCGAAGAGAACATTGAAATATGTACATGGGTTGGCCTCGGCGTGGTCATCCTTCAAGTATATATATTTTCTAGCCCATGTTTGATGCAGTTTATGACATTGAACATTATAAATGAATTGATTGCAATTATCATTCCCTTCAAAAGAAAATGCAGCAAATACGTACATACTTTTTGATCTGTTGCATTTCATCAGATGAAGGTTCCACTGAAGTTCATTTTATGGTGCAATGATCTTCTGACCATGTTTTGCAGTTTCTGTACTGTGAAAAAAGTATTTATTTTGGGTTTCACCTCTAGTCTATTCAATGCCAGCACTGAACTGTTTTTTAGTTAATATATTGTAAGTAAATTTTGTTTTTTATTAGGAAATAGAAGATGAGACCCCCCCCCCCCCAATGTCCAGTAAATCTTCTGGTTTCTTTACTCTAATCGATATTCCTTCAATGTTTCAGGCATTAGATTTGCTAGTGGCAATAATTTTGCGGGCAATGGTTTATGCTGGAAGAAGAGACATTGAAGAGGAAGATGATTATGAAAGCGTCAGAGGTAGAACTTGGGAGCCACTCCTAAACCCTCAGTCTAGCTTCTCATCTACGTCGGCCGAGGGTGATGGCAGGGGAACACAATCTAAAGCGTGGGGTTCACGAATAAGAGACAAGGTATCCCAACTTTCATTGCTTATAACTCATCTTTAGTAGAGAAAAGATGGCTGGCATGCTACTTATATGAGATGGTTCACTCTTTGTTTTTTTTAGTTTTTTCTATATGATGTGAAGTCCATGATGACGTCTAATTCTAGATTGAATGATGATAACTGCCGGTTGAAATGGTTCCTTCAAGTTGTCTTTATCACCAAGTAGATCTCATCACCGGCATGCTAAGCCGTGTTTTTAGTAATCTATCGAAGTTTTTGGAGATAATGTGGCAAATTATCGTTCCGACTCAGCCATTTAACTGTGCATGCAATCTGGAATCTTAGTAGCAAATGACTAATGGTTGAATATGCATGCAGTTTGTAAATTATACATGTGATTTCTTTCAGATATGCTTCCAAATATGTGATTTTCTTTTGAGAACTTTTAAGAAGAATAAAGAGTTCGGTTCGATCAACATAACTTTTATGTACTAGAATGCACTAACTTCAAATTAACCCGAGTTATATTTCCCCTTGTATCTTTCATGTGACGCAATAACGTATTTGTAGTTGTTTCCTAAATCATACCATTGAATTTTGTATTGCAGTTCGGATTGCAGAGTGGCGACAAATATAATTCACTAAAATAGAACGCATCTGCAAGTACGAAGTTGAAGTAGAACGACGATCAAAGAGGCCACTCCTCTCTCAGGCTGCAATATCATCTGTATTTCAAACAGGTTAAGTACATATCATTCCACTCCTTTAAATTCTTTGCTTTTCTGGACGAAGTTTTATGTTGTGTATAGGTCTTTGGACTTGCTTTTGTGTATTACTTTGTAACCATGTTTACGAAACGATTCTCGCCATTGAATCTGGCGATACCGATAGTCTGTTTAACTGAGAGAAGTTTGTTGTTTGGTCGAATAATGTGTTCTCATTGAGTCATTGTCATTTGAAATGATTTGTTTGAGTGAATGTTGTATAAAGTTAAACGCAGTTGATTTCATTGTCTTTTCCCCTCTGCATTAGCTCCTCCGTTGAACTTTTGGAATGTTTTTACTTTGGTCATCAATCTTTTAAAATTTACATTACAATCATTGAATTTTTAATTCGTTTTCATTACGATACTGTTGTCAAGAAATGTTGACGTTACATGTTAAAGTCTTCTCCCCTTCAAAAATTAATAATTTTTCAATTTGGCAGCCATCGTAAAGGTCAAATTTTTTACGAATGAAGCGGTCGTTAATAAATCCTAACTAGTGAGAATGATCAATTTAATTTGGATTAGATTGTTGCCTCATTTTGTCGTCACTTCTGTCATCGTTTAGTGGTTCTTTCGATTGAAGAGATTATTAAACTATTCTTCTTCTTTTTTCTTTCCTTATGTCAATCTCTCGTCTAAAACTTTTCAATCTTAATCGAAACTGAAAATTAATTTTTTTGTGTCATTGCCAACCGTTGGATCGGTTTAAAATCAAATTATGTTACATCGACATTTTTAATAACAATTAATGATAATGACTATAATGAAAATTAAAAGTCCAACGGTTTTAATGCAAATTTTAAATGTAAGTGAAATCGTTTTAAAAATTCAACAACTATCAATGTACTTTACCAGTCTATTAACTTTCGGCTTGAATAGAAAAATCTCCATCTGATTCCATTTCTTCGAATAGTTGTCTTTTTATTCTTTATACAATTTTTAAATAAAACAATTACAAATCATTTCCTAAAAGGACTTGCCCTTAGTTTTAAGATTTAAAGATTTAATTTAGAGTGTAGGGTTTAGGGATTTAGGCGTAGGGATTTATAATTTAGGGGCAACGGTTAGAATTTAGGGGTTAGGGTTAGAATTTAAAGTTTATAGTTTAGGGTTTAAGTTTTAGTATAATATGTTGAGGATTTAGGTTTAAACCTGTAAATCCTAAATTCTAACCATAAACTCTAAATTTCATTCACAATCCCTAAATTTTAAACTACTAAACCTAAACCCATAAACTCTACACCTTAAATTGAGTCTCTAAACCCTAAAATTAAGGCGCTTGTGAAAACTTTTAATTTTCACCGCTAGTGTATCAAATAATTATCCTTCTTAAAATATATAAATTATTTACTATATAATAATTTGAAGAACAATCTTTTCAAGATATATTTCTTTACACAATATTTTCATTCATACCTATTGTGGTTGTGGGTGATAAAATCTAAAGGCTTAAATGAAAAATAGGTGTCTAAAGTATACATTTTTTGAATTTTAGGTGCCTAAAGTATTTTTTTTTGTAAAAATAGGTGCCCAAAGTTTCAAAAGTTATAATTTTAGGTGCCTGAAAGTTAATGGGTGTTAAAGATATTTTAACCAATCAATGCTTGACACATGGTATATTTAATTTATTTTTTTATTTTTTAAAGAAAAATATCCAAAACTTTCAGTTTTTCAAAAAATCCCAAAACTTTGAATTTTTTTAAAATAGTCCAGAAATCCTTAAAATTACCCAAACCCAAATCCCCAAATCGCCGCCGCCGATTGCCGCCCCTGAGCACACCGGGTTGGTCGTCGGACTAAACTGGTCATTTCCCCCAAGACGACGTCATCGGAAATAGGAAACGGCAAACGACGTGCCAGCTGAACGTCGATTTCGCGTTCAACTGCACGCCGTTCATCGTTTTCAGCGACGCCTTCTTGGGGGAAATGATCAGCTTGGCCCGACGACCAAACCAGTGTGCTCAGGGGCGGCGACCGACAGCGGAAGTAGCTGCGATTTGGGGATTTGGGTCTGGGTAATTTTAGGGATTTTGAGATTATTTTGTAAAATTTTCAAAGTTTTGTGATTTTTTGAAAAACTGAAAGTTTTTTATATTTTTTATTTTAAAAAATAAATAAAATAAATATGTCGCGTGTCAAGCATTGATTGGTTAAAAAAAATTTTAACACCCATTAACTTTCAAGCACCTAAAATTATAACATTTAAAACTTTGAGCACTTATTTTTACAAAAAAAATACTTTAAGCACCTAAAATTTTAAAAAATATATTTTGGGCACCTATTTTCATTTAAACCTTTCTAAAATTCTTTGAAAAAAAAAATTAAAACAAAAGCTAGAGTACAAAATTTTAATCACATTATCCGAACAAAAGAGATATGGTGCATATGTGGCAGCCTCCTAGTGGATAAAAACTTAACAGAATCCACTTCCTCAATATCAGATAATTCACTGATACAAAAATATCCAATTAATTCAAGGCCTCTCAATTTACATTCTTTCATTTTGCTTAAAACTATCATACCATTTCCATCAGTTTAGTAGTGACAGAGAGACAATGGCTAGCTGCGGCGGCATCGGCATGGCATCGGCGGCCTCGGGGTTGCTGTTAACGCCCAATGTCACAATCACTGCAAAGACCAACACCAACACCAACACCAACACCAACATGGTCTTCTTCCCTTCCAAAATCAACAACAACAATAATTCAAGGCTCGTCGTGAGGGCGGCTGAGGAGGCTTCGGCAGCAGAGCCAGCGCCGGCAACCACCACCGTGGCAGTAGAAGGTGGTGAAGCACCTAAGCCTAAGCCACCTCCGATCGGACCAAAGAGAGGAGCCAAGGTTAGCTTCCACCCTATGTAATAAACTTTAAACAACACCATCGGTCACTAAATTATTGATGCTTTTCAGTTTAAACCATCAAATTATTATTTTTGGTAAAATTATCATTAATATTATATTTTTTATTTTAATCACCCGTCATTAAAAAAATTTATGAAAAAATAATAGTTTGGTAACCAAAATAAGAAAGAAGCAATAGATTAGTGACCAAAACAAAATGAAAAAAATAACATTACAGACCAAAATAGAAAAAAAATAATGTTAATGACGGTTTTACCAAAAATAATAGTTTGGTGACCAAAATAAGAAAACGAGAATAGTTTAGTAACCAATGGTATTATTTACCCTAAAACTTATAAGCTCAAATAGTGCGTTCTTATACGAATATATGTTACGATCGTAATTTAAATCAGAGACATAACTTTTGAATTTGTTTTGATCTCTCAGGTGAAGATTCTGAGGAGGGAGTCTTACTGGTACAATGGCTATGGATCGGTTGTGACCGTCGATCAGGTGATTACAGATTGATATTCGAATTATAATTTAATTCGGATGAACTTCGAATCGTATTTATGTTGGTGTTATTATGAATGCAGGACCCCAAGACTCGATACCCAGTGGTGGTTCGATTCAACAAAGTTAATTATGCAAATGTATCCACCAACAACTATGCATTGGATGAGATTGAAGAAGTCAAATGATCTCACTCAACCCTATTTGTAATCTTATCATGTATCATGTTCGATTTCGTAATTCATGTATTAATCAGATTCTTGCAAGGTTTTTAACTTGAAAAAGAATTTAAATTCGATTCGAGTTTGAACAATTTTATCTGTACATGCACGTGAGTTTTATCAAAAGTTGAAACAATAAACATATAATTAAGAAGAATGTTAAAAAGGTTTTAAATTTGACTTGATTATCGATTACTTGAGTTCAAATTTGAGATATTCATAGACAAATGGATAATTTACATGGATTAATTCAAGGGAAAAGTTTACAAATGGTCACTAAACTTTATTAAAAAAATAAAACGGTAACTAAATTTCTAAATATTACAAAATGACAATTAAACTTTATGTTTTGTAACAAAATGGTAACTCGACTGTTAAGTACTTAACGTAGTTGTTACAAAACTTTGTATAATAGCATATTTAGTCTTTTATATTACACATTCAATCAATTTAATCCTAATTTAAAAAAAATTACTAAATTTAGCCCTCGTTATTTACACATTCTTTCAATTTGGTCCTTAAAGCAAATCTAAAGTTGTTCCACTATATTTCCAACCATGCAACTTGATATAGGTGATTGTTCCACTATATTTCCAACCATGCAACTTGATATAGGTGATCTTATAAAATTTTTGCAGCCGTGATGGTGGTGGTAATTTTGCTGATTGTTAAGTCTGTCATTGGGTGATTCCAACACTATTTTTTTTCATAGAGCAGTCAAGGTCCAAGTCTAAGAAAAATTTGATTGTAGGTTTGTATTTTAGTGATAGGTGGTGTGGGGAACTGAGGCTGAAGCAAATGGTATTTGACCATTTCAGCAGGCACTTTAGTAAGGTCAATCTTAAACTTGGACTTCAAGAGGGTCACGATTTCGGTTGCTTTGGAAGCTTGAAGAGCCATTCTCACTGGAGGAAATAAAAGAAGTGGTATGGTCCTGCGACGAGTCAAAAGCTTTTGGCCACGGTGATGTTAACATGAGTTTCTACATGAATTGTTGGGAGGAAGTGAAGGGCGAGCTGTTGTAATTGATTGGAGAATTTTACAAGTCTGGTTTTACTGATTTTTATTGGAGTTGTGGTCGAGGCCGATATTATGTCCGAATTCATGCAAAATAATTGATTGCAGATCTTACTCCATTCACTGCATCATCTTCAGCAAGGGTTCAATTCCATTTGTTATAAAAGTGAACCTACCATCTGATGGGCAATAAAGCATGAGCGGCGAAGATAGGAATGTTGGCAAATGTGCAGCATTTATAAAGAGGAAAATAAGGTGTGCCAAGTGTGCAGAAGAATTATTGGTTTAGTGAGAAAAAAAATTGAATGAAAGGCATTTTGATTGGAAAAAAACTTTAATACACGTCGAAAGTTTACATATGATTTTTAGTTTTAGGGCTTAGGAGTTCAGTTTAGGGTTTAAGGATCAAATTGAAAGAATGTGTAAATAACGAGGGCTAAATTTAGTAAATTTTTTCAAATTAAGACTAAATTGATTGTGTAAATATGAAAGATTAAATGTGCTATTATACAAAGTTTCATAACAGCCACGTTAAGTATTTAACGCCCGAGTTACCATTTTGTTATAAAACATAAAGTTTAATTGCCATTTTGTAATGTTTAAAAGTTTGATTACCGTTTTATTTATTTTACAAAGTTCAGTGATCATTTGTGAACTTTACCCTTAATTCAAAGATAAGCGAAATTTTTTAATTGTGGGCCAAATAGATTATGAGTTATATTTTGATACACAAGCTCTATAAACAAATACTACACAACCCTTCTTTAAAATTTAAATTCTAAATCACTAACCCTAAAATTAAACCTTAAGCCTTGTTTTAAACTCTAACCCTAAGCCTTAAATTCTAAACATCTAAACCTAAACTCTAAATCCTACCTCTAACAAGCTTGCGTAAACTTTAAGTTTACAGGTTTTTTAAATAAAAATTTTAATTATATAAAATTAATTAAAATACTTTTTATTTTAAATTATAATTAAAATTATTATAATAGTAGCTTATCTTTTCGTACTGTATAGTGTTAATGTACAGTGTTTAGGCTGCTTGCTTGTATGGGAGTATAGATTGTTGCTTGTATAGTTTATAAGTTTTGGTTGTATTATGTTCTGTTCTTTTTGGATAATAAAAGCGTAAATGAATAAAATATTTTTTGTTTATATATATCATAATTTATAAGTACGATAATTTTTTTTAATAATTTAAAGATGATTATAAGATAATATTTATTCATACATATTCTTAATCATTTGACAATATATACATGTTCATAAGTATGACAACTTTTATATTTTTAAATTGTTTGGCAAAAAATTAAAACATAAGTTAGAGTACAAAGGCTCCGTTAAATACATAAGGTGTTTAGGGATTAATATTTAAAATATAGAAAATATTGAGGAATATTTGAATATATACGACAGTTTTTATAGTGCCGTTTTAAATCTTTTTTCTTCAAATTTGTCGTACACGTGAATCAAAAAATATATAAACACTAAAACGCCACCTGCATGTGGCGTTTTCATTTTTTTAAATATTTTTCTCTTCAAATTTGTCATACACATCAATAAAAAAATATATAAAAAACACCAAAATACCACCTACAAATGACGTTCTCCACCAACACCGTAAAAAATACCGTAAATCCCAAAATATCTCTTATATTCCAAATATCAGAGACCATTTGAATTATTCTCCCGATTTCCATTACAAAATTATGTAATCACATTATCCAAACAAAAGAGATATGGTGTACACGTGGCAGCTTCTTAGGGAATAAAAAACTTAAAGAGAGTCCACTTTTTTCAATATCAGATATTCATTGATGAAGAAAAGTATAAAACTAAAATATGTTGGATGTTTTTTTATTAGAATATTATGTAATAAAAAGTATGAAGAATTAATTGAATAGTATTTGACAAATTTTATAAAGTTTATGGGTGTATAACTATTCATATAGTTAAAATAGTATAATAAATATTTATTATAATAAATTTTCATGAAAATATAAATATAAATATTTATTATAAACAAATTTTATTACAACATTTTCATACATATTTGTCATGGGTTCTAGTCATCTTTGTATTACAAACTATGCACGAAAATATAATATATTATGAGTTATATTTTGATACACAAGCTGTATAATTTTTTTACACAACTCTTTTTATTTAAACTATAAAATCTAAAACTTAATCCTTAGCTCTGACACCCTAAACCCAAACCTTAAACCCTAAAGCTTAAACTCTAAATTCTAATTATAAACCTTAAATTCTCCACCCTACAACCTAAACCCTTAAACCACAATCTAAATCTCCAAACCCTACAATCGAAAGACTTGGGTAAACTAAAGTTTTACACAAGCTTGTGCATCAAAATAATTTTTATATATTATTATAATAAATTTTTAAGAAAATATAAATATTGCCAATAGTTGAACTTAAATTTTTTTATAAAAAAATGGCTCACATTTTGTGTAATACAAAAATTACTTGCGAGTCAGATAATATTTTATACATATCATCCTTTGCTCTATATTAAAGGGATCTATTTGCCTGGATTAGGGGTGCCATGATGATGAAAGTAAAGCTCACAGAACTCTGTTATGGCAATGTCAATACTCTTGGATTGTCGGAAAAAAGTTTCTATATACTTCACCTCTAACTTAGTTGACATGTCAGAACCTGTTACAAGAACGTCGCCAAGCGTGGATCTGTCCGGTGTGGAAGACCAGTTCGAGCTCCTAAAGCCCTACAGCCAGATGCAGCCTCAAAAAAATATGTTAGAAAAAAAAAACATTTTATCCAACACTCCTAGCAATCAGAAAAATTGCAGCTTACCACTTGAGCGGCGAATGGTAACATCTTCTCCGGTGGCATGCCGGCACAAAGAGCTAAAAAAACGAAAAATGGATCATCATCAACCTCTTAAATGGCTTAATCAATAAGTAGAAAATGAAAGTATAAAATAGAAAAAAATGAAAGATCAATGAAAAGATGAAATGATCATTGTTCAGCTGTGAGGAGACAAACATTCCGATAAGGCTATAACGTTGTGCGTCCATCAGTAGTAGATGGAACCTAACTGATGAAACTGTTGACGGTTCATCTTATATATGAATACAATGGATGGTTGATCTGATCTGAAGAATCTGAGGTTTCTTCCGGATTTATTGGTAGTTAGAAGTTAGGCACCTCCGGAGCAATGGATGGTTGATAATGAGACATACGAGAACCTTAATGCAAAAATTCTTTGCTACCTATTTATAACAACTTTCGGGAATATTAAACATGTATATGTTTACCAATGAACAACGAATCTTTCAGAAAACAAAAGTCGGAGAGAAATGAGGTTTTGATGAATAAATGTACCATAAACTGCTGCTCCTATAAATGCATCTCCAGCGCCAGTTGTGTCAACAAGTTCTGATGGTGGAACCTTTTCAGCTGTTCCAATAAATAACCGACCAGTCACTGTTCCTATCCCATTTGCACTCAATTTGGTAACCTCCTACAAAGGGAGACGTCTAACAAATAAAAATCTGAAGATGAAAGAGAATTTCACAATTGCAAGATATAAGAGAATAGAAATTTAAAAGCCGGAAGTAGCTCCCGAGAACTCATGCAAACCAGAGGCCGAATCTGCAGCAGATAGAAATTTTAGCATCCGAATCTTCAAACCGAATTGTCATCCCTAAATATGTAAGTCAATTATAAAGTCACTTGCTTTGTATATTACCGATGAGATACATGTTGGGATGGTCTTGCTTTCATCTTTTCTCTGCTTCAATGATTCCAATAAACTGTCAACATCAATTTCTTCAGCATCGGAACCATCTGCAAACATAGTAGAGAAGGCTGTAAAAAAATGTAACTTCACAAAAAACAAATCCTTTTTGGATTCCAACAAAATTTTGGTTCCATTTCATATGATATTTACCATGTACACTTCTTTCGAGCATTATGCATCCATCTTCACCCAATGTCACAATCACAAATTTTAACTTCGGCAATTTCAGAAGCATGGAAAGAAGCGCACTTGGAACAGATGGAGCCTCTGTCCACGCCTTTCTCACCGGAAGTTCATAACATGTGCCAAAAAGAAATCAACTGAATTAACAAATATAAGCGGCAATGCACATGTATATTATATTTTTAACTAAAGATTAATGAACCACGCCAAAACTAAATATCCGAAACACCAACAGAAGGAGAAATTAAAACAGATTTAACTGATATTGACGAAATAAGTTCCCAGTGTAAGTTATCCAAGAAGTGTTAGAGCTTGAGGGGAATGTAAGTTGACGAGAAGTGTTAGAGTTTAATTTAATGTGTAATTAGAGTTTATTTCTAAGTCAGTAGTTTAGGTTTATTAGAAGTCTTATTTAAATTATGGATAAATATTATTTAAATTATAGATAAAAGTATAATTTTAGTTATATTAAAACTCTGTAATTGCCTATTTAAAGGCTCACCTTATACACATTTGATTAAAAGAAGAATAAGAGAAAATACAGAGAAACACATTGTTCTCTGTTGAAAATATTATTTTTGTTCTATCGTTAAACTGTAGCTTTTCATATTTTATTGTTCATTGTTCACCGGCGTTCATCTTCTCCGGCCACCATGGCACCTTTCTCACACCCAGAGATATGGGTAGATGACATCACTTATAAAAGATGATGGAAGAAGGATCCTCAGGTGGTTGAATAAGAGCTACTGGGCACTTTCCTTGTTTTTGTCAAATGCTTACAAAACTAAGTTACATGTGGAAAACTTCAATTTGAAAGAAACATCAAAACATCAACTTACCTGTGGAAATTTTGCCGAGCATATAGCATAACTAGCAAAATCCAGAAGCTCATCTAAACCTTCCCTTTTCCTTTCTGCATCGACTAATATTGGAATATTCTTGCGAGCTGCCTGTACTGAAAACATTCCAAAAAGTGCTATTGACTTACTATGGTTTGATATTAACGATGAATGTAGGGGAAAGACTTTATATTCTAGCAACTATGGAAAACTGCCACCATTGATTACGCCATAAGTTAAAGCTAAACTGCTAAAGCAAATCAAAGAAGCTAAAATAAGGAAAATCCAATGGAGTTGAATAGAAATTGGTCACAATCCTGTGAACAACAATAGTTAAAAATTTTCTCACTTTTTATAGTTTTTCAGCCAAGGAACCATGTTGATGAATATTACCAATGATATGTTAATTTTTTTGGATATTAAAGATACATTATTAAATCAATTCATACTCCTAACAATGTTACTCATACTGAGGTGTGAGTGTTAGATACTGTTGGTTAGTGGCGTGTTGTTAGTGTTTGTAGATAAATAAGAGTTGTAAATATATCCTAACTAGTAGTTTAAATTTTAAATTAAATCTATCTTGTATAGGATAAGTGATAAAGAGATAAAATTCTATCCTAGAAGTTAACTACCTAGTATAAACCTCTTTGTAAAGAGTCTATAAATAGACTCACCTATAGTACATTGAAATACACAGAGTTTATAAATCTCTTCTGTTTTCCACATAATTCTTGGCTGGAAATACCTATTTTCTACATGGTATCAGTTTAGGTTCGATCTAGTCACATTAGTAAGCAGCGGCTCGTAGAACTTCAGAAGTTTTTCAGCTAAATGTCTTCTAAAATTGAGCCTGCAGCCTTCACTACCACTGAAGGTAGTATTTCGTGTTTTCTACTTTGTATTCCCATAACTGGATTGTAGATTCTGGCGCCTCTAAGCATATGACAAGGAATCTAACCTTATTTACAGACTATAAGCATTTACAATCCGCCTCCTCAATCAAAACAGCAGATGAATCTCTTTCAGTAGTAAAAAGGAGTGGTTCTATTCCTATAACCGAGTCCTTAGCATTAAACAATGTTCTCTATGTGCCTAACCTCACCTGCAATCTACTCTCTGTTAGTAGGATGGTTAGTGAATTTCAATGTAGTGCTAATTTTGGGCTGCATGGTTGTGTTTTTCAGGCACAAGGCTCTGGGATGGTGATTGGCAGTGCTAGGCTAAGTAATGGTCTCTTCATCCTTGATGGCTTCTCACCTTATCAACATGTTGTTTCGAGTTGTCTCCAGTCTACTTTTTCCAATTCTTTGTTATCTAGTGAAGTCATGCTGTGGCATTTTAGGTTAGGACATCTCAATTTCTTTTACCTTGCTAAATTGTTTCCCAAACTATTTCTTAGTAAAAAACCATCTTCCTTTCATTGTGATACATGCCAGATTGCCAAACACACAAGACACTCTTATGTTTCATCTCCATTTAGACCTACTTCTCCTTTCTCTATATTCCATAGTGACATTTGGGGCCCTTCTAAGGTCAAAACCATTAATGGGTACAGATGGTTCATTTCTTTTATAGATGATCATTCTCGAACTACTTGGACTTGCCTAATGAGAGAAAAATCTGAGGCTGCAACAATATTTAAGAACTTCTATACAATGGCAGAAAATCAATTTACTTGCAAGATAAAAATTCTGAAAAGTGATAATGGGAGTGAATACCTTAGTCAATCTCTGGGGTCTTTTTTCCGAGAAAAGGGTATATTCCATATTACATCATGTGTCGATACTCCACAACAAAACGGGGTAGCTGAGAGAAAAAATAGACACTTACTTAAGGTCACAAGATCTCTTTTATTTTCCGCCAATGCGCCTAAATATCTTTGGGGGAAGCTCTTTTGACTGCTACCTACTTGATAAAACGTATGCCTAGTAAACCAATTGGGTTTAAAATTCCTAGGGACATTTTGTCATCTTATTTTCCTCATTTTAAATCCCTATCTTCTCTTCTTCCTTTTCGGGTATTTAGTTGCACAGTTTTTGTCCATGTGCATGAACAACAAAGAGGAAAGCTTGATCCTAGGTCAGTTAAATGTGTGTTTGTTGGATACTCTACTAGTCAGAAGGGCTTCAGATGTTACTCGCCTCTTACACATAAATTTTATGTCTCTTGTGATGTTACATTTTTTGAAACTCAACCCTATTTTACTAGTACTGAAATTCAGGGGGGAGAATTTTAGAGAATTTCAACAATCTAGCTCACTACAGTTCCTCTCTCCTATTTCTTTCTTACCTGCTATTGATAACACTTTGTTGAACCAAAACCAGGCTACTATAACTACTGAAAATCCAGTAAGCTTGTCTTCACCAGCTCCTAAAACTCCTCGCTCTCATACTACAGCTATTTCTAGCTTGTCTTCACCAGCTCCTAAAACTCCTCGCTCTCATACTACACCTATTTCTGCACCCGAGTCTACACCGAACGCATCTCAACAACCTATGACCTCACAACCTGAAAGCAAACCTCTGAGTGTTTATACAAGGAAAAGAAAGACTATCACAGAAGCTATTACTCAACCTATTGCTTGCCGAGAACTGGAACTTAGTCATGTTGTCATTGAGGAAGAAACAGGTAATGATCCCTCTCAAATTTTTGTCTCTATTGATATCGATGATCTTCCCATTGCCCAAAGAAAGGGACTGAGAAAATGTACTAGTCATCCTATTGAAAGATTTGTTGCCTATGGAAAACTAATGTATGGTTTCAAGGCATTTACAGAAAATATTGACAGCATAAGGATTCCAAGGACAGTTAATGAGGCGTTGAGAATCCAGATTGGAGAAAAGCTGTTGAGGAGGAAATTAGTGCACTGCAGAAGAATAATACCTGGAGCCTAACCAAACTACCTAAAGGGAAAAAGGTGATTGGGTGTAAATGGGTATTCACAGTGAAATACCACTCAGATGGGAGCATAGAACGGTTCAAAGCAAGGCTGGTGGCAAAAGGCTTTACTCAGTCATATGGAGTTGATTACCAAGAAACATTTGCTCCTGTGGCAAAGATAAACACCATTAGAGTGCTATTGTCCCTAGCTGTAAATCAGACTGAATTTGCACCAATTGGATATTAAAAATGCCTTTTTAAATGGAAATCTCGAGGAGGTATACATGCAAATCCCACCTGGATTGGAGGCTCAGGAAACAAACCAGAAGGTTTGTAAATTAAACAAATCGTTGTATGGACTAAAATAGTCCCTAAGAGCATGGTTTGACAGGTTTGCAAAAGCTATGGTAAGGAACGGTTACAAACAATGTCAGGCAGATCATACCCTTTTCAAGAAGGTTGCATCAGATGGTAGAAAGACTTTTCTAATAGTCTATGTTGATGACATGATTATTACAGTGATAATATCAAGAAATCGGAAAGTGAAAGCCGATCCGCAAAGGAGTTTGAAACAAAAGACTTGGGAAGTTTAAGATATTTCTTGGGGATGGAGGTGGCAAGATCATCCGAAGGGATAGTCATAAACCAAAGAAAGTACATCTTGGACCTACTCGTAAACTAGAATGCTTGGGTGTAAGCCACACAGACACTCCAATGGACCCGAACTTGAAGTTCAGTAGAGAAGATGGTGGTAGTCCAGTTAATAAAGAATCCTACCAAAGACTTGTTGGTAAATTGATCTACTTGTCACTTACAAGGCCTGACATAGCATACTCTGTAAGTATAGTGAGCCAGTATATGAATAATCCCAAGGAAGAACAATTAGAAGTTGTTAATAGAATACTGAGGTATTTAAAGTACACTCCTGGTTTTGGGCTTATCTTCAAGAAAAGTCAAGACAGATCGGTGAAAGTTTACACTGACTCAAGTCCGGGCAGAGAATTAACCGTGAAGAAAGTCCTGTTAGTGGCTATTGTTCTTTCGTGTGGGGAAATCTGGTCACATGGCGAGCAAGAAACAGATTGTGGTGTCAAGAAGATCGGTCGTAATCGTCTTATCGGGTCGTGGCACTTGGAATCTGTGAAGGTATGTGGCTAAAAAGGCTCCTAATTGAGCTAGATTTGGATGAAGATAGATCCTTGAAGTGTTTAGTGATGACCTATCAAAGAATTAGTATTGCGAAAAACCCGATTCAACATGATAGAACTAAGCATGTTGAAATTGACAGGCATTTCATTTACGCGAAAGTTAATAGTGGTACCGCGAAGTTACACTATGTGCCTACAAAGAACCAGCTTGCAGATATATTAACAAAGGCACTACCAAGAGTGACATTTGAGGAGTTCATATCCAAACTGAGAGTGTACAATATATACTCTCCAGTTTGAGGGGGAGTGTTGGTTAGTGGCGTGTTGTTAGTGTTTGTAGATAAATAAGAGTTGTAAATATATCCTAACTAGTAGTTTAAATTTTAAATTAAATCTATATTGTATAGGATAAGTGATAAAGAGATAAAATTCTATCCTAGAAGTTAACTACCTAGTATAAACCTCTTTGTAAAGAGTCTATAAATAGACTCACCTATTGTACATTGAAATACACAGAGTTCATAAATCTCTTCTATTTTCCACATAAGTCTTGGCTGGAAATACCTATTTTCTACAGATACAGTTATGCATCTAACACCGGTCTGTTTAATTTTTTGTTAGTTTTTCCATGTATTTAGAGAGAGTCATATCCCCCATACCTCATTTCTGAATAAGTTTCGGACATGGAAAATTCAAGCAAAAAGAATAGTTGGAGCAATATAGCTTCTAACCATATGATAGCTTTTAATTTCATCAGCTTTAAAACTATAAGCAGAACAAGAAAAGAAAAGGTACCTCTTTTGCAACAATTAAAGTTGTTTCATACAGTCTTCCATCAAAATAAACCATATTCACTCCATCCAATGCAGATAATAATTGTGACTGTGAGAGTTCCTCCGGTATCAAGGGTGGATAACCAAGGGTGTGAATGCAGGTGCGAGTTTTCCTGAAAATTTAGTGTCAACAAATTGCATGCATATGCTTTCACTAAATCCATGGAAAACTTAATCATTTTATGTCTTTCGGCTGAAGTGCGCCAGTAAGACAACATCCTGATTTCTATCTTCAATTTTTTAGTGTCAATATGCTTTCAATTTTTTAACATAAGCAATACTTCTTTTGTTCTTGTTACGAGTGTAAGAATGCGGCTTGCTTCCACAACCACAAGAAAATGTAAATGAATACTATTGTAAAGAAAGGACTGCAAGAGAAGGTGAACTTAAGCCATCTACGCCACTCTACTGAAGATAATCTTCCATGCTTTAAACCTGCTATAGGCAGATCCCAAATGCCTATGCACAGAGCCAAAGAGAAAAGGATTTTTCAAGGAAAGACACTTCTCACCGAAAGGATAACTTATTATATGATGCATGGGATAAGGCGATAAGTGCTCACGTTTCACCATCAACGATGATATAAGTAAATGGTGAATTGCCCTCCTTAGAAACCCGAAATCCACACATTTAAGTGAGAGTCCAGGTTGTAACGAAACATTTAGTGTCAATAAGATAAAATATGTATTATATAATAAAAGGTTGCCTAGTGCATTAAGCTCACCGATGGTATCATCTGAAAAAAATGTATGCTTTAATATTTAAGGGGCCGAAAACAAGGGCATATGAATAAGCAAATAACACAGATTTGTTTGGTTCAACAAGAAATAGTTCCATAGATAAAGTAATGTACAATAAAAAACATTCCTTTGCAGGCTGGTCTCTGCTATATGGCGATCCAAGTTAGGTTATTTTCTTGTCTTCTAACTTGTGGAGTTCAGGAAAGTCATGATCAATTCAAAAGATCCAACTATATTGCAAAAAAAAAATTGGGTGGAGTGTTATTTCAAGAATCAAATATCCAAACATTTGAAAATACCAATGGAATAAATCTCCAAGGCAAAACACCTTCATGTATCAAGCAAGATAAAATCAATGATAATAGTAGGCTTTGACCTTTCCCAGAAGTATGATTCATAAAACATCTCAAACGGCTTACAATAAAGAATGAAGTGTCGACTCCCTCAGATTCAAGTTCCTCCGGTATACTCTTTCCTTGAGCGTCATTGGCAACCTAACGATTTATATAATGCAACAAAAATGTTATCTCAATCAACAGTCATGCTTCACAGTGAAGTCAAAGCAATAAGATAAAGAATGTGAAAGGTATAAGACCTTAGAAATTAGTCGTGGGTTTAATCCTAAACGAGCAGCACAAGTTAAGGCATTTCCGGCACTCCCACCTCCTTGAACCTGTGAAAACATATGCTAAATTAATCAACTAAACCTACTAGTTATATAGCTCAAGCTCCTCAATTTTCTTCAAGTACACTTGTCCAACATCAAAGGTGACCGATGCTTATCCAAACATGGATACGAGGATATGGATGTTCATGGATTCTCCAAGTACAAGTAGAAACTTAGAAAAAAATGAGAATACACATGTCGAGAACATATCCATACCCAACACTTACAAATACGAGTAACATAACCTAAAAGGAGATTCTACAAAGAAATTGAGGACAGAGTACAAATTGAAGCATTGATCAAATATGAACTACATTCCTCCCTTAAAATCCATCCAAAAAGAGTCCAAGTAACACAACCGTATCGAACATAAATATCCGTGTTACTAACATTCACAAGTTCGAGTAACATAACCTACTAGGGAGACAAAAGGGAAAATTGAAACATCGATCAAATGTGAACTACATTACTCACTTAAAATCTATATAATAAAAAAAAGTAACCATAATCTAGTCAAACATAAATACTCATTTCAAACACGCACACGCACACACACCTGAACTAATGAGTTCGAGTAACATAACCTATTAGGACTACAAAGGAAAATTGAAACATTGATAAAAATGAACTACATCACTCACTTGAAATACATTTAAAAAAAGACTATGATAATTATATTGGATTGGAATACCAATGTCACACACACACCCATCTCATACTTGACACTCACATGTTCGAGTAACATGACCCACTAGGAGGTTCTATAAAGAAATTGAGGACAGAAGGGAAACTTGAAACATTAATCAAACATTAACTACAATGCCCACTTAAAATCCATAAAAAAACAAAAAAAGATGACCGGGCCGGACTCCCCATGTCAAGTACACTACATACCCTATACTCAACACTCTCGAATCCAAGTAAAAAGTTCTTAAAAAATTGAAGAAAATAAGCTGATAAAAAAACAAAAATTTGAAGACAGAAGGTTAAATTGAAACATTGATCAAATATGAGCTGACATTAGTAGATTAAGTAAATAATAAGTAGGAAGCATGGAATTTAGAAATAAGAACCTTTAAGCTAGTGCTTCGGATTTTGTCATCAGGTTTAGGATAAGAATCCACGGAGGCCAAGAAATCCATCGAGACCGACCCACACCCTAGCTGTTGATTATATGTCAACAAATTTGGAAAACTTCATCAATTGTATGATAATGCCAAACAAAAACCTAGGTATATGAATATTGAAGACAACTATGCAAATTATATTAAAAAAAGTACGACGAATCGGTGCTCAGGAAGTGATTCGGATGACAATCGGGCCCAGAAATTTGAGGAAGGAGAGGAGCGAGCGCAAGACGAGGAAGAGGTGAGCGAAATGGCATTGGGGAAAGGTGAAAGAAACGATAACGCCGCCATTGTTTTCTTTTTTTCTCCCTCGGGAATGCTTGCTTCTTCTTTAAGCTGGATAAAGATGTACAGCTTTGGAGCCAACCAATTCTTCCCGAACTAAGCACTGGGTATCCAATCCAATTAATCTGAATATTATAAAAATTGAGTATAAATAATTTTCTTAATTTAATTTATTTTATTCGAAATATCAATCATCCAACATATATAATAAAAGATTAATAAGACTATTCATGATTGGTATAAAGTTAAAAAAATAATTTTAACATTTGACTGAATAATCACTTTGGCTCGTATTTTTTTAGAGCTATTTAATTCTTAATCATTCATTTTGGGTCAAAATGGCCCATCCGCGGATAAAAATTCTTAAAAAACTAATGATAAACATTTTAAAATAACTTGATAGAATGATAAGTCAGCAGAAAAAATTATTTTATATAATTTTATAAAATTATTTTTTGATTGATGTAACGTTTTTTCAAGTTTAATACATTTGTCTATATGATACTGTCATATCAGTGTGTACTGTTATATAGGTTTGTCATGTCATTTTAAGTCATTTATCTTCAATTTTTATCCGCATATGGACAATTTTGATCCAAAATAAAACGTTAAAGGTTAAATTATTCTAAAAAATAATAAGAGTCAAAATAATTATTCAGTCAAACTTTAAGGGCACTTTTTAACTTTATACCTTCTTGATTTATTTAGGTTAAGAAACCGAAAAATAAAACAACAAAAGAAATATAAAAAATCAAATTAAATAAATTACCATAGTTTTATAAATGTAATTGAATATGTTTTGTATGAATAAGTAATATTTTATGGCTACACCAGTTTTAATGATGGTTGTCCACCGTCGAGGTCAATCGTTTTTTTTTTGTTTTTTTTTATTTTTTACTGTTTGTTTTAGTTTTGAATAAATAACTCTCTCCGTGGCACGTTTTACTCTACCTATTAATACTATTTTCTTTACCTTTTGACACGCTTTTTTTCTTTATCGGCCGTTTACCTGTTCTTTTATTTGATTTTCTATCAGGGTTAAATTTGATGTTGCCACGACTGATTAAGATTGCACTCTTTTGGTTATCTTGTTGATCTCTCTATTTTGAAACCTCGAACTGGATTTGGATACGTGTTCACAATCACCTTTCTCATCCGCGATTGAGTTATGGTAATAATCGTGTTGTCAACGTGCCTTGTTGCAATATGCATTTTTATGTTGTTTGTGTATGGTTTTAACTTTAATCATCGTTCTTTGGTGATGTTAGTATTTGTCTTTGTTTCGAGCCTTTGGGTTGGGTTTTTACCTTTTCCTTATATGATCATGTTATGATCTCGAAATATTAGTTTATTGCTTAAATGGTTGTAGGAATATATTTGGATTAGGTGTTTCTGTTTACTCATATGTAAACTTACATTGTAATTTTGAATATATCATCGTTTAATAAAATTAGCGAATTTCAATTAAAAAACTAATTGGCTAATTACACAAAAATGTTATAAATTTCTATTAATTTATGTAATTCAATAATGTTTTATCGATTTAATCGGTATTTATATTAATCTATATAAATATTTTGGTTAAAAGATCGATTATCGAAATTTAAATTTTTGAAATGATCTGACAGAGATGATCAATAAATATAATATTTTAAATAGCCAAAAAATATATAATATCTTAAATATATTTATAATATATAATAAATTATATCAGCTAATATATTTAAATTAAATCAATTAAGTCAATTAATCTATCGACTTTTTAAATTAGTTTAATTATATTGATCTAGACAGAAATTTTGATTTGATCAATTAAATCAGTTTGATTAAAAAGTGTTGATCCCTAAATGAAACATATCAAACTAAATAAGTAGCTCAACTCGAATCTAATAGACTAGATTTATTAAAAAAAGAAAAAGATAATAGACTATGTTTAGTAACTAGCAAATAGTTGATAAGAAATTATAGTAGTTGACAGCTAATAGTAAATTGCATTAACTGATTTGACTAAATAATTATATAAAAATATTTAATAAAATTAACTGATAGCTAATGCTAGTTGTTTGCTTAGTTTGTTGGTTATCACTATTTATATGTTTATTAATATGTACTAAATTATGAAAAATAAATTTTTTAAATATAACATTATTAAGTATATTTGAATAATATATATATATTATTTTATTATATAATTATTTTTTAATTTAAATTATATAAAATTATATTTTATTTCAAAAGTTTATGTAGATTATTGAAATTTAAGTTATTTGAACAATCTCTTTGTATTGTCAATGATAAACAAATATATAATCCTATAATTTAACAACTCAAAACACAGGTAAAACTTTAATACACAGGCTGTGTAAAATTAATTTTACACAAGCCTGTATATTTATACTATAAAAACTCAAATCCTAAATTTATAACCTTAACCCTAAAAAACTAAACCCCACGTTCTAAACCCTAAATTCTAAACACTAATCTTAAATTCTAAACTCTACAACATAAACCCTAAACCTTAAACTATAACCTTAACCCCTAAAACTAATAGGCACGTGTAAACTAAAGTTTACACGGCATGTGTATCAAAGTTTTTTCCCTCAAAACATTGCTCTTAGTATACTCGATCCATTATTACATTCTTCTATTTACCAAATAACTAAATTAATAAATCTAACCAATCAATCCTCTAAAAATTATATAATCCTGACTCAAAAAATTAAAACCAGATCATCGGGAAAAGCTAAAAATCTGGACACTGTTCAATAAGCTAAGCTTTGGATTCGTAAATACTTGTGTACAACATCATCCGGCCTCGAGCTCTGAAAACAAAGGAAACCATAACTTGGGAATTAGATGATAGTTGTCAATATCAAGATTTCAACCCCAGACTATTGGGAGTCATACTTTTAAAGATGATTGTATGAACTAATTAAACTAAATGCCGAGGTCCGAGTTCCCCTCCGTAGGTTGCTACCGATCACTTCTCTTTCAAGGTCCGCTGTACAATGAACAGATTACTTCTTTAGAATATGCACAAATCTGCTATGCACGAGTTAGACGATCCCAAGAGCTTTCAATATCAAAGAAAAGCATACCAGTATCGAACAAGATATCATCAGCAGGCGACGGTGCATTAAGTCCTGCAGTAAGAGACCCTTCTGGAGGACAATGGCTATCCAAAAGGAAGCTCTCGAGCTCATTGTAATACGACTTATCTCCCTCATTTATATTGAATGGTCCTTCCCCGGTTGTGGACCCTGAGGTTGGAAACTGTAAATAATCAGCAGAAGGTTGTTGATTGCTTTGACCGATGTCGTCCACCCAACTAATGTCAAAATCTGAAAAACCATTATGAACAGCAGGAAGATTTCGATTCTGAATGTGATTGGTATCTTCGTGTACATTTGTCAGAGGTACACATTGACTGTTTGCTGAGGATAGGGAGGGTGCTGAGTTCGGAAAAACACAATCCATACTCAGCTGTGAGGAGATCTGATGTGTATGTCTTCCTAAACTTGGGTCTGAACAATTTTTTTGCCAGTCAATCGGATTCCAGTTCCTTTCGTTTGATATTGTAACTGAAGCAGGATTTTGTCGAAACTGTGATGCATAAGCAGAAGTAATATTTTCAGAAGGGGCATATGGTGTGCGGTTCAATGTTGAGGTAACTTCAGCGTCAACTCTTTTGGACATTGTGCTGGAAGGGACATATTGGGAACCAAAGTTCCTAATCTTAATACCCCGATCCCTTCGAATTACAGTGCTATGCACACCTAGAACCTCCTCTGGAGCCGAACGTGGCTGAATCGTGCTTTTATTTAGAACATGTCTACCCCCAGGATTATATGGAATCCCATGTCTGGTGGATGATGAACAAGCACGAATTATGGATGGCCTCGTGGCATGATTTTGTGGCATGTAGTTCCCAGAAACTCGAACTGGAGTTGGTCTAGAAACATGATTTTGTGTTGTCAATCGAATAATGTCACGACGTGGCACTTGGTTATGTTGGGGCACTACTGTAGAATGAGAATTGACAGTAAGAGTTGGCCTAGAAACGCGATTTTGAGTTGTCAACCGAATAATGTCAGGACATAGAGCTTGTTGGGGCACTACTACAGAATGAGAAAGGACAGGAGGTGCAGAAACATTTCTCCCAAGCCTGAAATTCTTCCGCAGAGTCTTCCAAATCTCCTCTTTATCAGTGGCATGACAATGATTGGTATTAGCAATACCCGAGACCCAATAACAACACGGTGCTTGCATGTCACAAACAAAGCAATGACACTGCAATTTAAAAAACATTCATAGCTCAAGTATGAAATGGATGCTAAATCCAAGGGCACCAAACTCTGAAAGAGAGCAACAATCAAGAATCTCAAAATTAAAAAGTTTCAAAAATATTACCAGTTCACAGTGCTGTTCATGTGAGGTTGAACTGAAAGGAAATTTAGCACAATCATGCCGTGGATGGGGGAAATCTCTGCATGCAACCTGGAAACAGATAATATAGAAAAATGAGATGGCCATTTGAAATTTCATGCCTACAAGAAAACAGTCTGGAAAGCATAACGCAAAAAACAAAAAAGATCAAGTTCAACATTAAATGTGTTAGAAGGCAACTGGCATGTAAATTCCCCTAATATCACACCAGCTCATATATATATATATATCCCGGATATAAAACTCCAGGTGTTTCGTTAATAGTTTCAAGCTCTTCATATACCAGTACCAAGTTTGAACCATTTGATCTACTTCAATACCATTGAAACATATATATCATGCTCATAAGATCATCTGAGCACAAAGATTGGTAAATTTCAGTTCTCCAACGAAGTAATTTCATTCGAAGCAAGTTCAACCCTCAAATATTCTCAGAAAAAAACTGTGATCTTTCCTTTCTCCAGATATTAGTGAACTAGCTCCCACACATTTTCTTGCTGCAACAGATGATTATAATTTTTCAAAGACTCAATTCTTACCTTTTAGCCATCCATGTTGACACTTACAGCAAAACATACTGATGATCCCGTTACAACAGTGCTTCAGCTGGTTGAAAGCGTATCTCTAGGTGCCATGAACAGTCAAAATCGCAGGAGCTAGGAGACATATTACTAAAAAGAAAAGATCTAGAACCACAACAAAACACGCAAAACAAATATTCAAGAATAGCCAAAAAATATAAAAATAAATATTAACATTCACCTTTAGGAACCCAGAGATCTCAATAACCATTCACAATCGTACGAATAATTCAACACCAAGCAAGCACAGCTGTCCCTTTCATTGCAAGGACATAAAATATGACAAACATGATATCAACAATAAATATTAAGAATCAAGTCAATCAACTAATTTCTATGTCTCCATATACCGATCACAAATTTCACTAGGAACTACTGGAAATCACATAGAAATGGATTTGTTCTAATTTTCTCGGAAAACAAACATAGAAAAACAAACTCCATCGATGTACTTAGCCACAAAAACTAACAAAAACAAAAGGTTTAAACAAGAAAACAGTGATTAAAAAATGAAATCTACCTGCCCTTTTTGGCCGACAATAAGCAACTCGTCGGAATCTTCATGGTTATCATCAACGTCGGACACCACCTTTTCTGGGTCACCTTCCAAAACGATACAATCATCGTCTTCTACATTAGCATTCTTCGTGACCGATGAGTTCCGTGATTTTGACTTCTTATTAGGGTTGACTTCCCCGACCACAACCACCTCATCGGAATCGTCGAATCCCCTGTTAACAGCTTTCAGAACTTCTGAAAACCAGTAGTAGTCGTCCCCTTTAGGCTCTTCCGAAGCGGACGCCACCTCTTCCTCGTCGGAGCTTATATCGAAAACCACAGGACTTGACCCCATCACAAAAATAATAATAATACAGTGTAAATAATAATCTAGGGTTCCTATTTTTCTAAAAAAGGAACTAAATTATTAACACTTTATTTATGGGAGATGTATAAATCAAAAGCGAAATTATGGTTTGAAACCGTGAAGAATTCATAATGATTTGTGAAATTTGGCTTTTGGGTAAAGGAAATGAAGAATTTTAGGTTTTAAGATGGCGGTTTCTTTAAGATTAATACGAGAAATTAGGGTTTTTAAGGTTGTTGATCAGATTGGGAATTTTCCCCCTTTTTTCTTTCTTGGCTGAGAAATTTGAGACAAAAAATGGAACACTGCAATGAACTTGAAGCTGACGAAAAATGAGATAAAGGAAGGGTATAATCGGAATTAAAAAATGCTTGCGCACAAAACACTTTTTCTTAGAAATTCTACTATCAGTCCCTTTTTTATATGCGGATTTTGTATTTCGTCTCTAATTTTCAATTTGATCCTTTTTAGCTCCATACTTTTGAAATTTAAAATTTCAATCCTAATCCAAACGTAAGTATTTATATTCTAAATCTGAAATTGATCAATACATTACACATAATATAGAGATTAATAATAATTTTTCACCTATTGTTTGGATCATGATTGAAATTTTAAAATTTGAAAAGTATAGACTAAAAATATCAAATTATAGTATATGGACTAAATTTGTAACACATACACAATACATGGATTAATACTATAATATAAAATTTGAAAAATAATAGTATTTTTTTTATAAATAATGTTATCATATATATCATAATATAACAAGGAACACTATAAATTAGAACAGAAAATCTTATGTAGAAACATAATAAGTTAACACGTCAACAATATTTTTAATTAAAAATTATGTGGTCTATAACTAAAATTAAGTAAACAATTTAAATTAATTATATTTTTATTTATTTAAAAACAAAACTATACATATAAAAAAATTAAATACTTTTAAATTTAAAACCATTCTTTTACATGGGTTAAAAAAGATAAATTGTAAAAAAAATAAAATAATCTTACATCTAAATTGAATATGGAGTATAATTTAAATTTCTAAAATTCTTTTTAAATATTAATTTTTTTTCAATCTTTTATTATCTCTTTACTTATCTAAAAGATGCATTCTCACTAGTTCAATCATTTTAAATATTACTTTTGTTCAATCATTTATTTATATATATATATATATATTTATATGACATTTATAACTATAAAAAAGTAAATTTATAAAAAATTAAAAACTTCTAATATATTTAAATAAATATTTAAAAACTTTTAGGATATTGCAAAATGTAAATTTATAAAAAAAGTTAAAATTATTTAGAATATTTAATATCGTTTGAATTAAATAGTTAATATGTAATTTTGGAATAAATGATGTAAGGTATATTTTCATTTTTAAATTGCAATAATTATATCATTTAACATTTTTGGTACAAATTATTCTAATAATTTGCTATAATAAATTTTATTTTTTTAATGAATATGAATTAAAAATAGAACAATATATAATATATAAAATTATAAGATATTTTATCAATAAAAGAATGGATCATTTTTATATAATTTGAGAAGTTAGGTGAATAAGAGTGGGTGGTTTAATTTTTCTATAGGATAATTGGGAGTAATTTTTTATATAAAATTTTGAATTTTAAATGAATGAATAAATTTAAAAATAAATAACTATTTTTTATAAAAACCTCAAATTACATAAGTATAATCTTTGGGTTTTATTTTGATACACAGTCCGTGTAAAAATAATTTTACACAACCTTTCTATAAAATCTAAAACCCTAATCTTAACATACTAAACCCTAAACTCTAACCCTAAACTTTAAATTATGAACCATAAATTAAAACCCTAAATTTTAAACCCTAAACTAAACCCCTAACCCCTAATTTAAAAAGCAAGTGTAAACTTTAATTTACACATTTCCTTATTGATCGTGATAATTTATAGGAAAAATAAAATTTCCACAATACCTAAGTGTCGTATCCGTATTACGTATTCGTGTTCGTACTTTATAGACAGCAGGTGAGCAGCAACAAGATGACACTAAGTTCGGAGGCTTAACCACAAAACTAGTTTGTTTCATAATCAACCCAATTATTCTTCTCCTTAGGACCAGTAGCGCCTTCCTCTCCATGAAGCACAACACGAAGCTCATCGAAAATGTTCTTCACTGAAGATCGAAACGACATCAGTAAACACATGAACAATTTCATCCAATTCAGTTCTCGAATCATCCACATTAGTCGGACCCCATTTTCGCATAAATGCAACCAACCAGCCTCTGCTGTGACCCCATCTCCGAGATACTCGGCTGCAACAGGTTCATATTGAGTAGTATAATCTAAGTAAAAGTTATTACTAGCACAATCGTTTCGAATTCCGATTCCTGGTTTTTGCATAACCCTCAATGTAAGTCCCTGCCATATCTAGCAAAGTGCAATGTTCATGATACCGATTTTAAGAGTTTCCGATCCGTTGAAAGGGGAAGAAAAATCGACATAGCAATATCAGTGAAAGTCCCACCAAGTGCAAGCTTCACATGTACATAACGTTTGGCACTTGCCAATTTCCTAGTTTGATGGTTTTTGTCCGACCACCACTCGGCAAATCAATCCGAAATTCCCCATCATTGTAGCCACCACTCGGTAGATTTGAGTCAATGACATCAATCGGTTCACCTGCCAAGTCTCCATTTCTGAACAAAGTTGCCTCGTTCTCGAAAAAACCACGAAAACAGAAGAAGGGAAGTAAACCTCACAAGGATGAAAGAAGACTGTAGGTCCATAGTGACTTATTGCCCCTTGAATTTGATCACAGTTTCGCATTCCATGTAGTGAAGGATCTAAATTCTTCGAGCATGAGACAGGCACTTCTTGTCCAGGCATTGAATTGCAAGAAAAAACCTCTCCCCTGCATCCGTCGATGAGATGGTCTTGTGCTCCAAACTCGATAATATACACATTGATCCATAATGTCAGCTCGAACACATCTCACTTTAAGTAGTTTTGGTGTTTTTAGAAGAATTCGTGACCAAATGACCTACTGAGGGGGGACTTATAGCTCTCACTCCCATCAATCGATTTCCAAACTAGCGTATAACCAAGATGAGGTAACATGAGTCAGAAATATGCAGCGTTGGATTCGGAAGGCATTTCGCCACTCAAGAGCAACAAGAACAAAACCTCTTAAGGTGGACTGGTGGGTGTTCCACAGCACCAATTTACACCTGACGAATTAAGGTGGCTTCATGAAAAAGGTTGTAGTGAAACATGCTTTGGGGATTGTCTCTTGTCCTAGCAGCTTTGTGCATGTGCTTGGCTGCAATAAGAGAAGTGGCAACCGGGTGGTGCAGAGAGGTGTAAATTACAAATTGCAGGTTGGATTCACCCAAGTTCTGTGTAGTTTCTGCAAAAAAGGTTGGGGCCTTGACAGCGATTCAAATAGCGGCCGTTATATAGCGATAACGATACCGTTCGAAATTATTATTACAAGAAATAACGGTTTGTAATGACTGCAATAGCATTTGTTATGTTTGCAACCGTGATAAAACACCGCGGATGCAACCATAATTTAAATCCCTGAGCGGCTGAGCCTTAGAACCTAGAGAAAGCTCCCCAAAAGGTTGCATGGTAGTAGGATTGAAGTCTTAGCACGTGATGGAAACAGCCTGCAGCAATACTGAACATCGCCACCAGCAAGCAGCAATACTGAACATCGCCACCAGCAAGCAGCATGGCTGAACCTTTAGCAGGAAGGGATGATATGTTTGAGTTTCAAGTAAGAACAGGACAGTTTACCTAATATTATTGCTTTAATTATGACCGACTAGCTGTCCTGTAAGAAAATTGACAAATTCTTTTGTAATTTATTGTATTCTATCTTTATTCAATAAAATTATATGATGTTTTTAGTTAAAAAAATCTCATTTTCTCAAAACAACATTATAGAAATCAATGCTTGAGTTTTGGGCATGAGAGGAACGGTTGGGTTAAGTTGAGTTCACTATTATAATTTAATTAATTTTTTTAAATAAATTATAATTTAAAATAAATTCTTTTATCCGATAACAAATTTAAATCCAACCAAATTTAGATTATGTAATTTATTTAATAATATTATTTATTTAAAATAAATAATATATTTTAAAACATATTCCTTATCCGATAAGGAATTTAAATCCAATCAAATTTTGATAATAAAATTATTTAATAAAATTATTTATTTATATTATTTTCAAAATAATAATAAAACAAATAAAATATTCTATCACAAGAATACGAATTTAACTTTTTTAAATTCAAATAAATAATTTCTAACAATATAATTTAAAATAATCTCATTATCTTAAATTTATTATTGAGAGTAAATAACCACAATCATTCTTATCTATTCTTAGTGTGTGACCCTATAGGTTCAATTAACGTTGACAGTAGATAAAATCACATTTTATACTACAAATCATAAGTGGCCTCTAGCAAGACATTATACAATTGTTGATGATTAATATATAACTTTAATCCATGTATTAATCTCAAGACGAGTCGATCCTTATAGTTGTTCTCAACAAATACATATATGAATTTGATTTGAATCTCATTCACATATTCATCTTATGAATATCTATCAAACTTCATACCAATCTTTATCTTATTATTGTTCCCACAATAATAACTGATTACGGATATTTAGAATAATTAATAATATTCAAAGCTACAAAAGCATGCAAATTTATTATAATAATAAGTTCATCAATCAAAATATATGTTCATACAATAGGCTCTAGGGCACTATAGCTATCAGGTACATGATACATGTAAGGAATACACAAATGTATATACCTTTTATTATAAGAAAATTCTACGACAGGCGTCGAACACTGCTGAACACCACTAACGTTGAACATTGTTGAACACCATTAAATTGATTAATAAAGATTAAAAATTTTAAAAACTTAACATACGATCAAATAAGAACTATAGTCAATCTCTAAATTAAAAAAATTTAAATCTTATTTTTTTACTATTCTAGTCGCCACCGCCGCGTCTCTGTCATTACGTGATCGCTGTTCGAGCCTAACCATCGTTTTTGCTCAAATACATTGCATGTGGATTTCATTTCTTTTAAGAAAATGAAAGATGAGAGGTGAGGGGAAAGGGGTCGGTTTTATTGGGATTTATTAGGAGAGGAGAGAGGTTTGGGTATGTTGTAATACACTGGAACGAAATCCACATGCAATGTATTTGAGCAAAAACGACTGTTAGGCTCGAATGGCAGTCACGCAGGGATGAAAGTACATCGGCGATAATCTTGTCGACAGACAGTGGTTAACAACGGCGGCGGCGGATGAAATGGTAAAAAAATTTAAGATTTTTTAATTTAAGGATTGACTATGATTCTTATTTGATCAAATTATTTGAAAACAAAGATTAAAAAATATAATATATATTAAAAATAATTTAATTAAAACTTTATTTTAAATAATTATTAATTATAGTTGATATTTTTAATTTTTATTAATTAATTTAATGGTGTTCAGCGGTGTTTAACGTCAGTGATATTTAGCGGTGTTCGATGCACATAATAAACTCATCTTTTATTATATCACAGTTACATATTAAAATGTAATTAAAATTTTAAAACAAATTAATAAAAAATACAGTACGAATGCCTTCAATTTTGTATAATAAACAATATTCTTGTATTAATATATATATATATATAGTTTGGTCGGAATTTTTAAGAGATTTTAGTTTGAACGTATTTAACTGACTTAAAAGTTAATTTTTATATAATAGTTTTCCCATAGGCTATTCATAAACTCCTCTAAACCCTTATATTGAAAACTATTACACACTTAATATATATATATATATAACTTTAGGGTTTAAGGACTCAGTTTAGGGGTAGAGTTTAGGTTCAGTAGTTTAGATTTTAGTAATTGTGAATAGAATTTAGGGTTAATAGGTTAAAACTTAAATCATCAATATATTACCCTAACCCCTAAAACCTAAACCCTAACCCTAACCATAACCCCTAAATTCTAACCATTACCTCTAAATTCTAAACTCACACACCTAAACCCCTAAACTATACAAAATGAATATAAATCCTATATATATATTATGTCAATGGATGGTTGTGGGTTGGGCTTTAGGCCAATTCAAACTTGACCCATAATTGAAAGCCTCGCTCCGATCCTATCCAGACGTTCGATGATGTTCCACCCAGCTCAAATTTTAGGATAAAATATGTTTTCGCCTCGATTCAACTCGAATAAAACAATAATTGAACATATATATATATATAAACATTATAGCAATTATCCCTATATATATTAAAGAAAAAACACAATATTATTCCGAATTCGATCAAGTCAGAGATTTTTCATCTTAATCTTATCCAACCTTATTCTTCACAAAACTAAACTCAATCCGAACCTAAATTTCTAAAAATAAGTCGAGTTCGAACGAGTTAGAATTAGACCGAAGTTACCTTTAAACCGAAGTTACCTCTCCATTATAACGCCTCTTAGACTCAAACCTACGACCTCCCAACTCACAGTTTGGTACACACACTCTCCCTTCCCCAATATTTTACTTGTAATCTAATGAAACAACATCCATTTTCCCCACTTATATCATATCACCCTCTTCCCCTCCTTCCTCTCCATCTCATTTCCCTTCCGCCCCTTTGCCATGGCCTCCACCACCACGGTACCGGCCGGCTTCGGTTCACTAGCCGTCGATGAGGTACTACTCTTCCCTTCTTTAAAAAACTGTTATTGAAATGTAGCTCTTGTTTACGACCTTTCGGTGTACCGGACATGGCAGAATCGGGCATCGGCGAGGATATGCAAAGTCTGCGGCGATAAGATCGGGCAGAAGGAGAACGGTGAAGTATTCGTGGCTTGTCATGTGTGTGGTTTCCCGGTTTGCATTCCTTGTTTTGAGTATGAAAGGAACGAAGGGAACCAGTGCTGCCCTCAGTGCAACACCCGCTATAAGCGTCTCAAAGGTTAAATATTACTTTGTTTCATACACTAAATTGATTTCAGACATGTACAATAGGTGCGACTGCACACGACTCTCAAAAAACAAAACTCAAAATGAGTTCTCATATATATATATATATATATATATATATATATATGAGTTTTATACGTTTTTTTGGATCGTTGGATGAGTGAAACGGATAACTGAGATTAACTTCTCACTTTACATATCCTACCGTTAATCTTAGTCATCCATTTCACACATTCATCGATCCATAAAACGTGTAAAATTTAAAAACTCTTACACTATGTAAACAAATCATATATATATATATATATATATATATATATATATATATATATATATATATATATGGGTTATGATGGCGGATTTTAAATTTAAGAATAAAGGTCCAAAATAAATTTTTTTCTTAAATGAGGATGCAAATTTTCATTTTTTCCCATCTACACATTAAATTAAAAAATTTTAGAAGAAATTTAACACTGAAAACAGAACTTTTCCCCTAAAAATGGGGGTGCAATTTCACCCTTATAAGCTCATGTGGCTCCGCCACTGTGAGTTAGGATCTACTTATACTATTTAAAACTCAATTCATGGTGTTGTAAATGAATCCTAACTCTCTCTCTATATAACAAATTTCTAAAAAAAATAATAGTGATCTCTTGAAAATGTTTATATTAGAAGCGTTGTAGATGACTTTACTTCAAAACATGCGAGAATAAGAATACTTTTTAAGTGAAAATGTTAGTAAATTCTGTATATGTATATAATAGTATTACGAGAACTTTATTTGAAAAATCTTACACGTTTTTCATATTATAAATTAAGAGTCTCATTTTAATAAATCACGTATATGTAAATAAAAGTATGGTTTTATGTTTCGTTGTTCCGCAGGTAGTCCCAGAATTCCGGGAGATGAAGAAGATAACTCAGACCAAGACGATTTCGATGATGAATTTCAGACAAAGAACCGGAAGGATGACTCGGATGGCCAACATGTACCTGAAATAACTTTCGTTTTGTCTTGAAAAATAGTAGTCCCACTGTCCTACTCAATATGTCCAATATTAATTTTTTAAAAGTCAATTTTTTTAACTTTGACTATATAATTTTTAAATATTTTAATTAATTAAATTTTGTAAAATATATATTTTTAAACTACTTGATTGAAGGTTTCTAAAACATATTTTTTTAACATTTTTATCAATAATAAATTTAAAGTAATAATGAGTCAAAATTAAAAAAAAATTGACCAAAAAAATCAATACTGAACATATTGAATGAGACAAGTAGTAATAATAATGATCAGATTGTTTTAAAATTTTATGCTTATAATTTTTGCAGGAAAATGGAGACTATAATACTCAACAATGGCATGCCAATGGTCAAGCTTTCTCAGTTGCTGGAAGCAGTAAGTGAACCCTGACTCAAGTTCGATTGAGGTTCAATTAGGCTCATGAGTTACTCAAATCAGATGATTCGAGTTCGAGTTTTATTTTCCCGAATCGAATTCGAGTAGTTTATGTAGAAGTGTCTAATTTATGAATTGTGTGCAGCTGCTGGGAAGGATTTAGAAGGAGATAAAGAGATATACGGCAGTGCAGAATGGAAAGAAAGAGTTGAGAAATGGAAAGTGAGGCAAGAAAAACGAGGTTTGATTAGCAACGACAATGGTGGAAATGATCCACCTGAAGAAGATGATTACCTGTAAGTTTTCAGCTTTCCATCTATTAAAATTTGATGTTAAATTAGGTTGAAATGATTTTTTATGGAGTTGAATTAAATTTGACATGAAATATATTTAAAACATGTGAATTAAATTTTAAATACGAATAAATAACTTGAATCTCACATCTAAAAAGAATGTTTATTGACACGGTTTTCTTACGTACCGGATCCAAACTACTTATTTAATAATTACGTACACATGTATTCATAATTTACTATACATGTTTTAAATATGTATGATGTCAAATCTGAATTAATATTTAATGCCTAAATTAACGATTATATTAACAAAAGGACCTTATTGATACAGTGCTAACATTTTGATGATTAAATTAGATAAAATGAAATTTAGGGACTAATTTAAAACTTAAGCGATAGTTTGAGGGGATTTTGTAGAATTAACCTATTTTTTTTCAAACACCGAATGTGACGGTTATGATTCTGTTGCAGCTTGGCTGAAGCTCGACAACCTCTATTGCGGAAAGTCCCAATTTCATCAAGCTTGATAAGCCCTTATCGGATCGTCATCGTCCTCGCATTTTCCTCTGTTTCCGTATTCTAACCCCGGCCTAGACGCTTACCCCTTATGGCTAATCTCCGTGCGAAGTCTGGTTTGCCTTCTCTTGTATCCTCGATCAGTTCCCCAAATGGTTCCCCATTAGGCGCGAAACTTACCTTGATCGCCTCTCCTTGAGGTTCGAGCGCGAAGGTGAACCAAATCACTAGGTGTCGTCGATGTGTTCATCAGCATCGACCCTCTCAAGGAACCGCCGATCATAACAGGCAACACGGTTCTATCGATCTTGGCCGCTGATTATCCGGTCGAGAAAGTGTGTTGTTATGTGTCCGATATGGCGCCTCAATGTTAGAACCAAAACATAATAGATATAAAATCTAAACCCAGAATCTATCATGTCAAATCATCAAGAACAATAAACCGAATAAACTGAATGCGAAAGCGTACCTGAATTAATCGATAGAAAACCTTGAATCTTGACGTTGAAAGACTATATCTTTGGTATTGATCTTCCAAGAAGATAGGTTTTCTCTTGACGTAAAACTCTCTGACGGGAAGGAGAGAAAAACAAGTTAACCTATTTCTTGGGGACCACTACCTCTTTATATAGTTGATTATTAAATTAACTATTAAATATTTATAATTCTGCCTCTCATTGAATTATAAATATATCTTACGGTATCTATACTTTTATTTCCATGACACTTTAATACCTATGACACGCCTAACATAATCGATCACTTGATTTTGTGCCATACTTTATAATAGCATCATACATTTTACATATGTGCCCACAACTGCGGATTTTAATCCAACAATCTCCCACTTGGGCAACATATGTTTCCTGACAAATGTACAACCTTATGAGCTCAAAAATTGCTATTATATAATAGGTATTCTGTAACAATCTCGTCCATCAACTATATCCATATAGGATCAAAGCAGCCTTTGTCGTATCAATCATGACAAGACCCATCAATGGTCACGTATACAAATATAGTCAAATGACATAGACAATCATGGATGCGTAGCATGGAAAATTACATGAAATGTGAACCAAACATGTCTATTTCCAACTGGTCCTCCTAAGCCTTTGCGAGATCAAATTTTACTGAATTCAGAGTGTGCATAAACCAAAAGAACTTTATTTCTGCAGAAAATAATCTTTAAATATCCTTAAACTGAAGTAACCGAAATTGTGTCTAAAACGAATAAGCATTTTTCAAAATTACAAACTCCCACTAAAACTGAATATCCTTAAATAACATTTCACCCACATAAGTAGTGTGCTCATGAAAGACCTAGGGTGTCAGTTTCTTAATAAGCGCGCAATTATGGAGTTTGTACCAACATGCTCTATAGACACACAACCACTCTGAATTTTCTTTAACAACTAGGAACTTAATATTTATGTGCTTCAAATTTAAAGTGTTCCTATTGTTTATAGAATAAATGAATGCATATTTATTATCACAAAATAACCGAAGTGGTCTTTCTATTCAATCTATAATTAGCAGTTCATGTGACAAATTTTTTTTTGCATCAATATTCTAATAGAATCGAAGTCTGTAAACTTGATGATCTCTAACTTACCAGAACTCCGATATGTGAGCATGTAGTTTTTTTTGTTCTCTAAACATATCTCATAACCCTATTGGCTGCTATCCAATGGTTCAAACTAGAATTGCTTAAATATCTGTCTAACATTCCAACAATGTACGCAATATCCGAACGCATACATACTTGAACATAATTAGATCCTCAATAGCTTATGCATATAGAATTATTTGTATTTTCTAAATTTCAAGGTTACTTTTAGGGCATTGTGTAAGACTAAATTTGTCTTCTTTAGCAATATGAGTATCACTTGGTTTACTCCCACTGAACTTGTAGTATATACAATTGTCAACCAAATTTATCTCAAAGCCAAATGAGATAATCAATGTGAAATTTATAATTTCATTAATGAGAGTTCTACTTAAGCTCATAGATGAATTTATTCAATTTACATATCATTGATTTTGTATCATTAGACACAAATCTATGATTGTACCATATAATTCATTTCTTCAATGTCTCCATTGAAAAACACAAGCTTAACATCCATCTTATATAGCTCAAGATTAAAATAAGCAACAAGCGTCATGATTATCTTGAAAGAGTCTTTCAATGAAACTTGAGAGAAAGTCTTTACAAAATCAATGTCTTCTTTTAGAGTATATCCTTTAGATACAAGACATGCCTTATACTTGTCCACATTATCATTTGCATCCCTCTTGGTTTTAAATATCCATTTACAACCAATTGGTTTGCACCTTCAGGTAATGAGACAAGTTCCTAAACTTTATTGTCATGCATAAAATTATACTCTTCTTGAATGACATCAATCCATTTTTGAGAGTCAGAACTTTTATGATCGGATAAAAAAAAGATTTAATCCTTTTCTACCATTCAATTATTATCCTTATTTTCTTGAAGAAATACAAAGCAATAATCTATAATAGTATTTCTCCTTCCTCTTGTGGATATCTTTAATGACACTTATTTTTTTTAAGGTTGTTTAGTTTGTTCTTCTGAAACAATTATCTTATCTTGAATGAGAGTTGTTCAACATTGTTTTGCTGAGGTACTTGATTCACTTCTTGATTAATGATAGGTGTGAAAACCTAAACATCATCAAAAGTGATAGTATGAATTAAATTATAATCCAACTCCTCCTCAATAGCAATGTATCTAACCTTATTTCTCCCTCCAAACTCAACATCCTAAAAATGTTATAAATCTCTCCTTAAAATAATCCTTATTGTGGGATCATAAAATTTACAGCCCATGGATCACTCAAAAATAACAGAAGTAGTTGCTCACTTTTGAAGTTTAATTTCTTCACATGTGTCTTAACTTATACAAAAGAATCAATACTTTGTAACTTATTGTTGTTTCTTTTGATTAGGACCCTTAGCAACTTTATTCTAATATATTTTTTATTGCCCTTATTCTTAGAGACACTAACTAAATGAGCACTAACGAAATGAGTACTTTTACACTTATAATGCTTCAACTTTTCTTCCTCTTTAACACAATGAGAAATAAGCTCATTTAAAGTCTATTTCTCCTTTTGACAGTTGTAACTAATTTTGAATTGGTTAAACTGTATAGGAAGCGATACCAAAATCATAAGAACAAACAATTGTTAGAAAGTTCGATCTTATGTGCCTTAAATTTTAAAGCAATATTAAACATTTTCATAATGTACTCCCTCACATTTTCTTGACCCTTATACTTCATAGACATCAAATAAGGCATAAGTGACGTCATTTTAACCTTAATGTTTTGGGTAAAACATTTCTTAATTTCGTCAAGGAAACCCTTAATATGAGTAATCTCTTTACAGTTTTTTTACTCCTAAAGACTTATAGAATGTTATTCATTATAATCATTAGACTCGTGCGATTTGAACAATCTCACCTCTCAAAATCCCTTTTATGGGTGCTTACCGCGGTGAGAGGTGCAAGTTATTCTTCCCTTATTGCAAAGTATATGTTCATACAACCAAATACTATATGTAAGTGTCTTTTCTATTCCTTGAAACTAGTTTCACTAAACATGAGTGTAGAATGTATTTAACAGATATTGTAACAGCAAAGATAAATTACCTAAATATAGAACAAAAATAAGTAAATAAAATAAAAACAAACCCACATAAATATTCATAAGTAAACAAATAAATTCAAAAATAATGGCTAGTTCTCCTCAAGATACCAAGCACAACATTAATATCAAGTCTTTGGACAGTATTATTAACTGTAAGCGGTACTCTTGTTGTAGCAATCAAACATTGACAATAAACTATGTCAAACAATAGATTAATCTTTGGACTAACGTATTGGTTACATAAAATACCTTATAATTGTCACACATTTATTGCCACAGTTGTCGTTGTAATTCTGCCAAATATTAACTTTCCTTTGGGCCAATTAATAAACACATGAATTACAAAAACCCATAATTATCTTAATATTTTAAATAAACTAATCTACACAAAAGCGGTCACTTTGGTGACATTATGTTTCAATTAATTCATTAAAATATTAGACATCTAAAGCCAAAATATGAATTTAATTGTTTCAAAATATTTTTCTTAATTTTATCTTTCAATCAAATTAAAAGATAACAAAATAATAATAAATTTGAATAAAGGTAAACCTTATATCAAGATACCGGACACTCCATTAATATTTCATCTTTGGACAAAATATTAACCTGGAAGTGATATCTTGGTACAGTAATCAAACATTGATAATAAGAACATGTCAAACAGAATTCTTCCTTTGGGCCGATTTATTGCTCACATATAAAACTGAATAATTATCACATGTTTATTACCACAGTTGTACATGTAATAATGTTAATTATTAACCTTCCTTTGGGCCGATTAATACTAACATATTCCGACTTACATGCACAAAACCTTCTATATTTAAAAATAATAATTTCCACAATAGAGGTCACTTTGGTGACTTAATGCTTCAATTAATTTATCTCAAAATATATAATATAAATATATCGATATTCAAATTTAAAATTTTATAACAGTCGAAACTGAAATTTCTGATAAAACTTAAGTTTACGAAATAACCCAAAATAAGGTTGCCTGAATGGGGCTATCAGAAATCGAAAAACCGAAATCTTTGATTGTTTCTCAAAAATTCCTTAAGCATGCATTTACCGAAATTAAAGTCGAACTCAAAACATTCAATCTTTAACTAAAAGTAAAAACCAGAAGTACCATACAAATGAATAATTCATATAATGATCACTTAAAACCTTAAAATATATCCATAAAACCTAATGATCAAAATTGAAATTATCGATCAACCCAAATCGAATATATATATTCCAAAACTAAAACCAAATGCATAATTCAAAATCACAGTACTAGATGTGAATTCAAAATTTACCCGGACTTATTTGATTAATAATATTAATCATCAATCCAACTTTATAATGCATTATTCCAGAACCATATATTTACCTAAATTTCCCATCAATCTCAATTTCCGATTTCAATATAAAAATACAAATTAATATACACTTTGCAGATTCTAATCATAGAATTCCTAAAAAATGGATTTGAGAAGAAGGGAAAAAATTAACCGTATGAATTCATTGTTTCCAAACATAACTTAAATTTGGTCCCTTTAATAAATAAACCTAACTTTAATTGAGAAAAAATATATATTCTATAAATTGTTCAAAATTTCAAAGAAATGAGCAAAAGCCTGGACTGAATTAAAAAAAGACAAAAACTGTATGGGACTAAAACTGAATGAATTGAAAATATGATAATTAAGAGTGCGATAATCCCTTTCCTTAATAGAGGGTGCACTTGCGTCAGTAGCCTTTTTTTTAATCAATTGTTTATTTCAAAACTTAAGCAGCAGTCATACTAATGGATTTCAATTCCAAAATTTCTTAAAGTTAACCGCCGGTAATCTAAGTCTTAAACCGAATGCATAGTATAAATCAAAGAATGCAATCGTATCGATTGCAAGATATGCCTGGATATACATCACCATAAAACCCTAAAATCTCCATCCGTAATAAATTAGAACTTAAAATTTCAACATCTATATTAAATCCAAATAAAAAACCAAAATATTAAATTCATATAAATATATGAACGAATCAATCCAAAAAAAATGATTCTCAATGATTCAACATGACGAGACACTGATGCCACTTGTTAGAACCAAACCATAATAGATATAAAATCTAAACCCAGAATCTATCATGTCAAATCATCAAGAACAATAAACCGAATAAATTGAATGCGAAAGCGTACCTGAATTAATCGATAGAAAACCTTGAATCTTGACGTTGAAAGACTATATCTTTGGTTATCTTCCAAGAAGATAGGTTTTCTCTTGACGTAAAACTCTTTGACGGGGAATGAGAGAAAAACAAGTTAACCTATTTCTTGGGACCACTACCTCTTTATATAATTAATTATTAAATCAACTATTAAATATTTATAACTCTGTCCCTCATTGAATTATAAATATATTTTACGGTATCTACACTTTTATTCCATGACACTTTAATACCTATGACACGCCTAACATAATTGATCACTTGATTTTGTGCCATACTTTATAATAGCATCATACATTTTACATATGTGCCTACAACTGCGGATTTTAATCCAACACTCAATGCTCACGTTCGATTCATTGGCTGAAGCGGCTGAGTTCGCGAGAAGAAGGGTTCCGTTTTGTAAGAAACATAATGTTGAGCCGAGGGCGCCGGAGTTTTATTTCAATGAGAAGATTGATTATTTGAAAGACAAGGTTCATCCTAGCTTTGTTAAAGAACGGAGAGCCATGAAAGTAAGTTGCTAAACCTCTATGTTTGAGTGTGATCGAGTGAGTTTAACTAGAAGTTTGAGCTCAAGTTTCGAATCAACATTCAGTTTGAGTTGGATTCTTGCTTGATTAGGCTCATTTATATAGTGAAAATTCAGCTAGATCAAGTTTTAATTTTAAAGCTTGAGTTTAGTTTAAGATAAAGATCGAACTGTTAAAATTCCTTGATTAGACTCGTTTTCCTGGTGAGATTTGATATTGATTCTCATGCTCAACTTTAAATCCAAATATTCTGTGTTTGAGCTTGAGCTTATTTTTAATATTGATTAAAAGCTTGCAAGCTACCAGAGTCGAGCATTAGAATATTGAATTCGACTTACTCGATAGCTTGACCTGCCCAAGCTCAAGCAAGAATGTTCGACTAGTTAATAACCGAGTTGAATTCGTATTATCGAGTTGGAGTAACTTGCGAATGCAGATGTTTCATTCACAAGTTAACAAGGGTTTAATGTATATCTCTGATGTTACTCCAGAGGGAATACGAGGAATTTAAAGTAAGGATCAATGCATTGATAGCAAATGCTCAGAAGAAACCAGAAGAAGGATGGGTGATGCAAGATGGCACCCCGTGGCCTGGAAATAACACACGTGATCATCCAGGAATGATTCAGGTAATTTTAAGATTACGATATGTCGATACGGATACTTTTATGGTATAATAAATTAGAGACTACGATACCGTATTTTTGCTTAATTCTTTTCTAGATCGAAAGAGTATTTGATATAAGTAAGACACTTGTATAAGGCAAAACTAATTCATAATATCAACAATGTAAACTTTTTGGATCTTTTACCGAAGATGTATGAACCATGTATTTCTTTGTTTTTACAGGTCTACCTTGGTAGTGCCGGTGCACTCGATGTTGATGGCAAAGAGCTACCTCGGCTTGTCTATGTTTCTCGTGAGAAACGGCCTGGTTATCAGCATCACAAGAAAGCTGGTGCTGAGAACGCTCTGGTGATTACTCATCTTATAGTCTATTTTCCTTGTTATGTTGATTCAGTTATTTATGGCATTCGTTTTGATTTTTGTTCAGTTTTTGAAGAATCAAACCACTGCATATGAATTGTAATTTTTTTTCAAATCAAACCAAGCCATTATTGTTTTATCATGTTCATTGCTGATCTTTGTCTGGATCTTGGATGCCATTACCAGGTTCGAGTTTCTGCAGTGCTAACCAATGCACCCTTCATATTGAATCTGGATTGTGATCATTACATCAACAACAGCAAGGCCATAAGGGAAGCTTTGTGTTTTTTAATGGATCCTCAGTTTGGAAAGAAGCTTTGTTACGTTCAGTTTCCACAAGGATTCGATGGTATTGATCGTCACGATCGATATGCTAATCGAAACGTTGTCTTCTTTGATGTAAGCCTTACGTTTCGTTCGCAAATCTTTTATTTTGATTTTGAAAATTTCATGTATAAAACTCCTTTTTCCGGTTTATAGATCAACATGTTGGGATTAGACGGACTTCAAGGCCCTGTATATGTAGGCACAGGGTGTGTTTTCAACAGGCAGGCATTGTACGGATACGATCCGCCAGTCTCTGAGAAACGACCAAAGATGACCTGCGACTGCTGGCCTTCATGGTGTTGCTGTTGTTGTGGAGGTTCGAGGAAGAAATCAAAGAAGAAAGGAGAGAAAAAAGGTTTACTCAGAGGTCTTTTTTTCTCCAAAAATAAGAAGAAAATGGTGGGGAAAAACTACGTGAAAAAAGGGTCTGCACCGGTCTTCGATCTCGAAGAAATTGAAGAAGGACTTGAAGGATACGAAGAATTGGAGAAATCATCATTAATGTCGCAGAAGAATTTCGAGAAGCGATTTGGGCAATCACCGGTTTTCATTGCTTCAACTTTAATGAAAATGGTGGCCTTCCTGAAGGAACTTATAGCACATCACTTATTAAAGAAGCCATTCATGTAATTAGCTGTGGTTATGAAGAAAAAACTGAGTGGGGCAAAGAGGTGAGTAATATTACTCGTTTTAACGATTCAGCATCGAAAACGTTGAATTTATATTACGTTTTTGTAGTAGTTTGGAAATCAAGTTACATATTGACGAGCCAGTACCGTTGGCTTTGCAAATTGGATGGATTTATGGGTCAGTGACGGAAGATATTTTAACCGGTTTCAAGATGCACTGTGTAGCGATATCCTTTTACGCTAAAAAACGATTTTTGAAGTGTTTTTGTCATTCGGATATAAAAATGTTTATTCCGTGGGGTTTAAAAAAACCGTATTTTATTTTATAAGAGGAGTCGCCACCGACCACTTAGGTATGCCAAACACCATAAACCAGAGATTTGAAAACTGTTGGGTTCGGGAGTCGGTTACAGATGGGGAATAATTAGCACCCCACACCGCCCAAAATTGATGCTTTAATAATTACCGCTTTATTAATATTAGACTTTCCCGATTAAAGTGACGATTAAATTAAAATTTGATTATATATGCGAGTAAATTTTAAAATCCCCGTTATCCGAGAGTAAACGCTCAACCACATCACTATGCCTGATACTGGCCCCGTTTACGCTCGGATAAAAGGGCACCGCATTGACAAAATATATATCCGTTGTGCAACCTTAGAAAGCGAAAACATCATAAACAAATATTTACAAAGACATATAAATAAAACATAAAAGCATAAAAATATTAAAATGCAACATGCATGAACAAAAGCAATGTAACATGTCCTAATAATAAAACAAAAGTATAAACAAAAACATACAAAAAAACATGCTTCCAAAAATTAAATTAATTGAATCTAACATGCTTAAACACATAAAGAAAGCACCGATGCAAAATATGCATGACATATATATATATACATGATGCTAGGCAAGAAAAACCAAAATGCCAAAATAATACATTAAAGCTTTATCATACGGCACAGTAATATCTATATTACGAATGCACCCAAGTGATCATGGCAAGAAACGTACATGGACCAAAATATATAAACATATAAATTTTATAAATACTTACATGTTATTCAAATGAAAGATAGCATGCATAAACTAATGGATTTAACAAAATAGCCTAAACATAACATATTTTAACAAAGCTACAAAAGACATAACATGCCACATAATAAACGTATTATCCACAACTAATATGCGACCTACAATGCAAAAAGATCATAAAAACCATGTAAACATATAAACACAATACTAACTAAAACTAAAACATAATTAATAAATCAAACACGTGCACAACATGAATTAATAAACTAAAAGCATGGTATAACCCGTATTAATGCACACATAAAAACCTAAAAACATAATATATAAAGCATATGTATATGCAAAGAATAAATAAAATAAACATGCTTAAAAACAAATGATAAAAATATTTAAAAAACTGGAAAAGGGTTGAAATGAAATACAAACAAAGTTAGAAGACAAATATTAAATAAGTAAAAAGCATATTTAGGAGCGAGATTGCAAGCCAAACGAAACTTTAAAGGACTAGATGTGTAATATTAACAAGGGGCAAGCTCAAAGTGTAAAATTCAGAAATGCGGAATGGTTGGGGGAGTAATTTAACGTTTTGAAACTGATTTCGGTTAATCAAGGGACCAGATTAAAATTTTATGAAAACATACGAGGACCAAGGGTGTAAATAACCCATGCGGCGAAGACATTTCGAAAATACTAGGAACACGGAGAGACTAAGGTTGCTATTATACCATTTTAAAAATTAAAAACACCTACATAAGGACCCAATCAAATTCGATTTTTCTCTTTGGCATTTCAAAACTTTCATTACAAAAAAAAGATCCCTCCCCAGTCTATTCTCTCCCAAAAACGAACCGACCCCTTGGATGAACCCAGAAAACCATCCGGCCACCGTTCCCTCCGCCGTTGACCACTGCTTGTCGGCGGCGGCAGGCTCTTAAAAACTGTCCCGAAACACTCATTTTCAACCCAAAACGCGAATCTACCTTTATATTTTAGAAAAAAAATCCCCACACATCTTAGATCTAGGAAAATACCGAAACGAAAACCACATTTTCTTTTAAAAAAAACCGAGACCAAAAGAATCACCTCCCCCTTTGGCCGACTCACCACATGGCTTGTCGCCGGCGAGGAGAGGCTTAAACGGCGAGGGTAAGTACCACCCATCCTTTTTATTTTTAGTATTTTGTATACATGCATGCAAGAATGGGAAAAGGAAGAAGGGATTACCACGAAGCTTTTTTTTAATTTTCAAACTGATAACTTGGTAATTGGTCTTCTTACAACTTTTTTCATACATATATCCTACTCTGATCGTTTGGTAGAAAGTACTATAAAAATACATATTTTTTAGATCTGAAATGATAATGACATAGCCTATTTTTTGGTGATTTTTCTAATGCATCTAGCAACCCTGAGTGCGGTGGTTGGAGGCCAGCATGGTGGAGGTATGGTGGCAGTGTGGGGGAGATGTCCGTTCAGCCAGAAGGGATCCTGGCCATTAGATCAGATCCGATCCAACAGTCAGGATTTCTCGAAGTTTGAACGGTCGGGATTCAATCTTGAAGCTGAGAAGACGACATCAGATCATGACGCGTGGCTCATGGAAGGCGGTCAGTCTCGCGCGTACGTTGCAAATGTGAGTGAGAAGTGCAGAGTCCCCTCGGGTACATCACATGCGCGCCAGCTGTATTGGCTCCTTTTGATCTGGGCTGTTGGATAATTTCTAATCCAACGGCTTGGATGATGACGGCTGCAACAGATGAAAAGGGTGTTAGATATGATTCTAGGGTTTTTGGTTAGTTGGATAGGCTTGTGTTTTGGCTGGTTGGGCCTTGTGTAATTTGTTTTGGATTATGTAATATTCATTGGACTTGGACTGTTATAATATATTTGGGTTTTATACATTTTAGATCTTATTTAAAATAAGTCCAATAATAATAATAATAATAACAATAATACCGGTAATAATAATAATACACGCACACTCATACATGGACACACATACGCATATAGCATACACATACATACTTACGTATACCTACGTACATTTGTGACAAAACACACTCACACATAAATACTCTTAATAATAATAAATACACTTCATGCAACACTCATTCGTATACATTCCAAAATAACAAGGACATTAATGATACATACATGCAAACATATATAAACATACACATAATAATTACTAATGTATGTATAACATAACATATATACTATACATGCATTTACACATCACACACACATACCTCATATACACTAGTCACACGTACATATAAACACATAGTATAACACGCCCACATGCAATAGTAATACCCTTTAATTATTATATCAACAATATTCACAAACCAGATAAAAATGAGTGATTACAGTTGCCCCTCTTTGCTTGTTATTGTGAAACGAGAACAAAGCAAAGATCAAAAGCACTCATTTTTATCCGACTTCCCTGCTCACGACTTTAGAATCACGTGTTCTTCTGGAACTCTCCGCTTTTCCTCGGCCGAATCTTTAGGCTCGTAAGTTCTCCCTATATAGAACTTCTTCACCTTTGGTTCTTCTTTGAGATTCTGGAGTTAGGGCTCTTCCTATATGGAGCCTTTCACTGGGGGCTCGAAAACGTAGGCTTCTCCTTTATATAACCTTTATCTTTGATTTTTTTTCTTTTTCTCTTTTTTTTTCTTTTTTTCTGCTCTTTTTTTCTTTTTTTTTCTTTTTCTCTTCTCTTTTTTTCTCTCTCTTTTTTTTACAAGGCTGTTGATATCTTTGGACTCACGCTACTAAGGCTACCGCATCATGCCCAAAGGACTTATTGATGGCCCGAAGAACTTATCACCATGCTCGAAAGACTTACTGGTGGCCCGAAGGTCTTATCATCCTGCCCGGAGGACTTACTAATGGCCCGAAGGACTTAACATCTGGCTTCACGCTACTCTGACTACCGTCATCTAGCCTCACGCTACTATGGCTGACTCATCCTGCCCGAAGGACTTACTGATGGCCCGAAGGACTTATCACCATGCTCGAAAGACTTAATGGTGGCCTGAAGGACTTAACACCGTGCCCGAAGGACTTACCGATGACCCGAAGGATTTAACATCTGACCTCACGCTGCTATGGCTGCCGATCTTTTCTTTCTTTAGTAAATTCTTTGACAATTCTTCAAATACCTGTCTAAAAATAAGAAAAAATTGACATGCCTCTATCTATATGATGCATGCAATGTCGTGCTTTCTTTTTCTTCTTCTATTTTTCTTATTTTTCTATTTTTTCTTCTCTCTTTTCTCTTTTTTACCTATTTCTTCTTCTTCTTCTCTTTTTATCATCATTTTTCTCCCACTATCTTTTCTTTCTTTTTCTTATTTCTTCTCTTTTTTCTTCTCTTTTTTGTTCTAAAGTCTTACGCTCTGGAAGGTTATTTCTCAGATTTCCTTTCTTCTATTCTGTTGTAGTATGCCCTTTGATCAGTTATTTATCTGATTCATGTCTTTTAACCCTTTCGCGATATAATTCTCTCTCTCTTTTTTCTTTTTATTTTTAGACATATTTTAAAATTCTATGCCTTGAAAAGTCATTCTTCGGATTTCTTCATTTCCTTTCTTTTTTGCAGTATGCTCAGTTTTGATCTTCATTTCTGTCAATTTTGTTAAATGAGTACCCGCTCTTGTTCTTTTGCACGAGCACTTGCATTTCTTCTTCGGGGTCTCTGCCCGCTTCACAAACAAACTCTATATCATGCATGTGCAGAGATTCTTACCATTCTTCTTGTTCTGCATTGCCCCACTCGATATGAGCTCGGCTACCTTCCAACTCCTTTGACCCAACATTCTGAGTATTTGTTAGTTTCGTCATCAGGGTGAGTAAAATGCTTCTATGTTCTAAACTTAATCTCAATCTTCTTGCTGCCTCTTGACAAGAACCATTTCTCAATCCTTGTGCTTTAATTCTTTGGAGACTCAATGTTTACCTCTTACCGTCCCCCGTATTTTGTAATCTCATTCTCGTCCTGGTTCGTCCTTCATTTTCTTGAACCAACCAAGACATCATGGTTGAAACCCACTTCTTGTTCTTGAGCTGTCTGACACATATGCTCGTCATCATCTTCATCCTATACATTGTGGGGTCGTTTCTGGTTAGGTGCTCCAATAATATCCGCAACCTTGTGTTCTGGATCTTATCTCTAAAGTAATACATGTAAATCTTTGTTGCTTTAACTTGTCAATTTGTTGATTGGCATTCCACTGAAGGGTATCATTTAGATTAACATACAAGATCTTGAAATCACAGAATAGGAGCTTTGGATATCAAGTGCAAGAGCGTCTTAGATTCAACCATTCAGTAATTCAAGGCTGTGAAATCTTCCCAGGTGACTCGGTCCATCCTTATGATTACCGCGTTGCTGCAGAATACTACTCTTTCTCAATTCTCATTATCTGCTCCGCCCCCAAAAAAGGTGGGCTTGTATGACCACTCGAGCGCAGAAATATTACTCCAAGAATATAGTTCTAAGTGGTGCGAGTTTTAATTTTACCTATGCTATCGTTTATTTTCTCTCTTTTCTTTTTTCTTCAATTCTCCTCTTTTTTCTTTTTCCCTTTTTTTCTTTATTTTCTCTTTTTCTCTTTTCTTTTTTTCTCTTCTTTTTTCTTTTTTACGCTTTTATCATTATTTGAGCAAATCAATTCGTCACAGTCCTTTTTTTTGAGGACAACGATGGAGCAAACAACATTGCCCCAAGTTACTCGGCATAGTCACGATTTGAAAATATTACCATCATTCATGAAGCCAAGGTTTCTTGAATTGGATGGTGTATTGCCACTTTATTGCTTCAACGGAGTACCCCAAAATTCCCATACTCTTATCCGAACAAGCCTATTACCAGGTTTCAAACATAAGAGTGCTTTTTATTATTCTTTTCTCTTTCTTTCTTTTTTCCTTTCTGTCTTTTTCTTCCTTTTTTTTCTCTTTTTTTTCCCTTCAATTCTTCCATTTTTTAATTCTTATTTTTTAATTCTTTACTACCTAGAAGATTATGCCTAGAGTTTCAATTTCAAGCAACTCTACATGGTTGACATTTGGAGCTTTTTCGTCCTTGAACATCATCGAAAGAGTAGTAATCTTGCTTTGCTGACCAGATTCTGGTAGGGAAGATCACACCTTATCGTTGTCACAACATCCATCTAATGTCACATCTTGCAATTGATATCCAGTGTCCTACAACGGCAAGAAAATATACATCTATGTGCTTTCAAGAACATTGTATGTTAAGTGAAATGTGTTCTTCATTGGAATAAAAATCAACAAACATGCCCCTGCACAAAAGATCTTTACCACATGTGGGCCACAAGTAGTAAAATTGATTCCTTGTATTACTTCAGGGAAGTCTTTTAATGCAGAGACATCTCTGGCTTCCTCAGCACTATGCAGACTTGCCCCTCATCCTTAGTCCTCCACTGCTGGATCAGCTCTTGTGTCAAGGTCCCATCATTGATCAGCTTCTTGATCTCCTCCAATAAAGGTCTACATTTTCTAGTAGGATACCCTGGTGCCCCCATATAGAATTCGCATGTGCTACTCGAGTCAAAACTATGGGTAGATGGATCAGGTGCAATCTTTATCGGTCTAGGAGCAAGATAGTGACCCCTACCAAATGAGGCCATATGTCTGAGATAGATGCTCTGAACACTTCTAAATTTATGCTTGTCCGAGGAATTTTCCTTGATGACCCCGATGTGTCAGTCTGTCTTCTTCTTTTACGGCCATGCGAACCCTAGAGATGACACTCATTTACCTCTCCGTCTTTATCTATCTTATCTTTGATTTGGTCCTTGGACTTAGACCCCAATTTCCTTCTTTGATTGCGTATTCTATCCTCTTTCCAATTGTCATGAAATCTTCGAATCTGTTCCTCGATTTCTCCAACATCACATCGAAGAAAGGAGAGGAAAGCGTTGTATGGAACAGGGAAGTCAACTCTTCTTCCGCTATAGGAGGCTGGACTTGGGTCGCTAAACATCGCCACCTTAGTACATATTCCCTGAAGCTTTTATTTGGTCTCATTTTCTCATTCTGAAGAAACTGACGACATGACGCTAAATCTAAAGTATATCTGTATTGACTCAAGAAGGCATTAGCAAGGTCACCCCATGACCTAACTTGGTTTCTGTTCAAACAGTTATACCACACTGCTGCAGGTCCCGTCAGGCTATCGTGGAAGTAATGGATCAACAACTCTTCATTCTTCATGTATCTCTCCATTTTTCTACAAAACATGGTCAAGTAAATCTTCGGGCAGCTGGTTCTGTCATACTGCGCAAATCTAAGAATCTTGAAATCTGGAGGAATGACCAAATCAGGGACTAGGCAGAGTTTCCTCATGTTGAAAACATTTATATTTTCTTTATTCTTCAACTCTTTCTCGATTCTTTCTTCTAGCTGGTCAAGCATCGACTCTTTAGTTCGTTCCATTTTCCAACTAATTCTACCATCGGACCCCAAGTATTAAATGATGAAGTGCCATGCGATGATAAAACTATTAAACAATGCAAATAACATGATGCAAATGCAATGCATGAATACAATAAGGCATCAATTCCGCAAGTGATTTGTCCCTATAGGACATCTTTCATTCAGACCAAAAGGTTTCATTACATCCGGTATTAGGGGTTTACAGATATCGGTGAGCCCTAGCACCTAATTTCTTAACCTCATTCAATAGTCCCGTTAGCTTTCCTTCGCGTTCCAGCTAAATCTGCTACCTGTTGAGCTACTTGTCGGGTTTGAGTCATAAAAATCTCCATGTCTCGGTCTTTCTCCTGTATTGTCTGCTCAGCCTTTTGTAGCTTGACGGTCACTGCCTCAGCACGAATCTCACTGGTACGTAAAAAAGTCTTGAGCCTCGCTATCTGTTCTTTGAGTGCTGCGTTTTGCATTTGAAAGGCTTGTGATTCCTCTCTTTCCTGCTGCAGACTTGATTTCAGGATATCGTCCATGGCCAGACTGCTTTCCAACTCACTTTGGAGAACTTCGCGTTGGCTCTCAGCTTCTTTTATCTTATGTGACAATGATTTGGCTTTATTTTTACCAGTTTTGCATTTCTGCCTCCAACGTTCTAAATCGTTCCTCAACCGAATCATACCAGTAATCCACTCTTCAACGGTGTCACCCAGACTGACATTATTGAATTCAAAGTGCAACTTTTGGTACTCGTCTTGTATACTCTTTGGTTCTTTGCTCAGATCATACCTCTCCTACTTGAGTTGACTGTACTCGAATACAAGTTCATCATTTGAGATGCTTTTACTATCGACTCCTGAATTTGTCTCACTTGAGTGACCCACTTTTGTGTTACCATAACCTTGGATTGGGCGTTGACCCTCCTTCGACTTTGCCCATCGGGCAACGGCTGGTTCGCTGTAGAATCAGGGTTGTCCATTTTTGAAACCCAAAGCTCCCATTCTGATAAGATCTTAAACTCTGTCCTTCAGGGCTCTACAATTCTCAATGTGATGACTCGAATCGCCTATGTGGTAGCTGCACCAGGCACGACTGTTGTAACCCTTCAGATAAGGAGGCCTCTTTGGTACAGACTTCACCGGTATGATAAGGCTCCTTTCGATAAGCAACAGAAGTAGCTCAGTGTATCTCATGGGTATAGGATAGTGCCTTCTGATGTCATTGGATTCTCGAGCTTCCCCTGGTCTTACCTATGTTCCCTCGGTATCTACCCCAGATATGTCACTTGTCTATTTCTTGACATTGATCATAAAGAGATTCGATTTGTCGTATTTAACGGTGTTGTCTGTCTTGACATTCTGACCATTATGTTCCACATTCTGATCCTTGATCGATTTTTTCTGAGTTCGACAGGCTGCTTGCCTTTCATCATAGCATTCATCTGGTCAATCATCTCGGCCATTTGCTTCTTTAATTCTTGTACTTCATCTCGCTTTTTACCAGAACTGACACTACTTACCGAATCTGTTCTGGAGTCCCTGAACGATCATTCTTCTGCTGTCCCCGGCCTAGTCTCGGGATGGAACTCTGGAACTGGACCCCATTTCTTTAGGTCAAATAACCTTTGGTCCATCATGAACAATTTTCTATTATGGGAGAAACCACTCGGGAATCAATACCCTATGTAATGCGAATGCGATGATATATGCAAAAACAAAACAAAAAAGGAAACAAGTTAGTGCCAAACAAAAACAATAAGTATACAATAAAAAGGGCAAATTAAATACGATAAACAAACAAAGCAATCCTATTTACATCCCGTCTAAGTCACCTAGGTTATCCGCATGGCTCTAACAGGGTGGGTTTCTATGTTCTCTATATGTAGTTTTGGTGCTAAGAGGTACCCGAACTGTCCTTACTGTCCCCTACTAAGAGTAGCAAGGCCCCCGATCATCACCCATTATAGTCTCCTTTCAACCGAGTTCAATTCAGGGGACCCATTCGCTTATGCCTACACGAAGGAACGATATCCTTAAGAAAGCATAAGGTACTCGAGCCCCGAAGGTACTTGCTAGGCCTACACGGAGGAACGATATCCTCACGAAAGAATTAGCGTTTTCCCCAACTTAAAAGGACGAGTTTATATGCCAAATTTTAAATGCGTTAAAATAAACGCGCAATTATAACCGAATGTTAATTTAATAGTCATTTTAATCCGGAACTTCTGATATTAGTAAAGCGGTAATTATTTGAAAAGCTTGACTCTCTTTTATTTTTTTGAAAACCAAAAAACGTCCCCAGCGGAGTCGCGATCTGTAGCGATATCCTTTTACGCTAAAAAAAGATTTTCGAAGTGTTTGTTGTCTTTCGGATATAAAAATGTTTATTCCGTGGGGTTTTAAAAAACCATAATTTATTTTAAAAGAGGAGTCGCAACCGGCCACTTAGGTAGGCCGGACACCATAAAACCAGAGATTTGAAAACTGTTGGGTTCGGGAGTCGGTTACGGATGGGGAAGGATTAGCACCCCCACACCGCCCAAAATTGGTACTTTAATAATTACCGCTTTATTAATATTAGACTTTCCGGATTAAAGTGACGATTAAATTAAAATTTGATTATATATGCGAGTAAATTTTAAAAGCCCCGTTATCCGAGAGTAAACGCTCAACCACCATCACTACGCCTGATACTGGCCCCGTTTACGCTCGGATAAAAGGGCACCACATTGACAAAATATATATCCGTTATGCAACCTTAGAAAGCGAAAACATCATAAACAAATATTTACAAAGGCATAGAAATAAAACATAAAAGCATAAAAATATTAAAATGCAACATGCATGAACAAAAGTAATGTAACATGTCCTAATAATAAAACAAAAGTATAAACAAAAACATACAAAAAGACATGCTTCCAAAAATTAAATTAATTGAATCTAACATGCTTAAACATATAAAGAAAGCACCGATGCAAAATATGCATGACATATATATATATACATGATGCTAGGCAAGAAAAACCAAAATGCCAAAATAATACATTAAAGCTTTATCATACGGCACACTAATATCTATATTACGAATGCACCCAAGTGATCATGGCAAGAAACGTACATGGATCAAAATATATAAACATATAAATTTTATAAATACTTACATGTTATTCAAATGAAAGATAGCATGCATAAACTAATGGATTTAACAAAATAGCCTAAACATAACATATTTTAACAAAGCTACAAAAGACATAACATGCCACATAATAAACGTATTATCCACAACTAATATGCGACCTACAATGCAAAAAGATCATAAAAACCATGTAAACATATAAACACAATACTAACTAAAACTAAAACATAATTAATAAATCAAACACGTGCACAACATGAATTAATAAACTAAAAGCATGGTATAACCCGTATTAATGCACACATAAAAACCTAAAAACATAATATATAAAGCATATGTATATGCAAAGAATAAATAAAATAAACATTCTTAAAAACAAATGATAAAAATATTTAAAAAACTGGAAAAGGGTTGAAATGAAATACAAACAAAGTTAGAAGACAAATATTAAATAAGTAAAAAGCATATTTAGGGGCGAGATTGCAAGCCAAACGAAACTTTAAAGGACTAGATGTGTAATATTACCAAGGGGCAAGCTCAAAGTGTAAAATTCAGAAATGCGGAATGGTTGGGGGAGTAATTTTACCGTTTTGAAACTGATTTCGGTTAATCAAGGGACTAGATTAAAATTTTATGAAAACATACGAGGACCACGGGTGTAAATAACCCATGCGGCGAAGACATTTCGAAAATACTAGGAACACGGAGGGACTAAGGTCGCTATTATACCATTTTAAAAATTAAAAACACCTACATAAGGACCCAATCAAATTCGATTTTTCTCTTTGGCATTTCAAAAATTTCATTACAAAAAAAGGATCCCTCCCCAGTCTATTATCTCCCAAAAATGAACCGACCCCTTGGATGAACCCAGAAAACCATCCGGCCACCGTTCCCTCCGCCGTCGACCACCGCTTGTCGGCGGCGACAGGATCTTAAAAACTGTCCCGAAACACTCATTTTTCAACCCAAAACGCGAATTTACCTTCAGATTTTAGAAAAAAAGCCCCCCACATCTTAGATCTAGGAAAATACCAAAACGAAAACCACATTTTCTTTTAAAAAAAACTGAGACCAAAAGAATCACCTCTCCCTTTGGCCGACTCACCACATGGCTTGTCGCCGGCGAGGAGAGGCTTAAACGGCGAGGGTAAGTACCACCCGTCCTTTTTAGTTTTAGTATTTTGTATACATGCATACAAGAATGGGAAAAGGAAGAAGGGATTACCACGAAGCTTTTTTTTATTTTCAAACTGATAACTTGGTAATTGGTCTTCTTACAACTTTTTTTCATACATATATCCTACTCTGATCGTTTGGTAGAAAGTACTATAAAAATACATATTTTTTTAGATCTGAAATGATACTGACATAGCCTCTTTTTTGGTGATTTTTCTAATGCATCTGGCAACCCTGAGTGCGGTGGTTGGAGGCCGGCACGGTAGAGGTATGGTGGAAGTGTGGAGGAGATGTCCGTTCAGCCAGAAGGGTTCCTGGTCATTGGATCAGATCCGATCCAACAGTCAGGATTTCTCAAAGTTTGAACGACCGGGATTCAATCTTGAAGCTGAGAAGACTGCATCAGATCATGACGCGTGGCTCATGGAAGGCGACCAGTCTCGCGCGTGCGTTGCAAGCGCGAGTGAGAAGTGCAGAGTCCCCTCGAGTACATCACACGCGCGCCAGCTGTATTGGTTCCTTCTGATCTGGGCCGTTGGATAATTTCTAATCCAACGGCTTGGATGATGACGGCTGCAACATATGAAAGGGGTATTAGATATGATTCTAGGGTTTTTGGTTAGTTGGATAGGCTTGGGTTTTGGCTTGTTGGGCCTTGTGTAATTTATTTTGGATTATGTAATATTCATTGGACTTGGACTGTTATAATATATTTGGGTTTTATACATTTTAGATCTTATTTAAAATAAGTCCAATAATAATAATAATAACAATAATACCAGTAATAATAATAATACACACACTCATACATGGACACACATACGTATATAGCATACACATACATACTTACGTATACCTACGTACATTTGTGACAAAACACACTCACACATAAATACTCTTAATAATAATAAATACACTTCATGCAACACTCATTCGTATACATTCCAAAATAACAAGGACATTAATGATACGTACATGCAAACATATATAAACATACACATAATAATTACTAATGCATGCATAACATAACATATATACTATACATGCATTTACACATCACACACACATACCTCATATACACTAGTCACACGTACATATAAACACATAGTATAACACGCCCACATGCAATAATAATACCCTTTAATTATTATATTAACAATATTCACAAACCGAATAAAAATAAGTGATTACACACTTAGAGGGTGGAAATCGGTTTACTGTGTACCAAAAAGACCGGCATTCAAAGGATCGGCTCCAATCAATCTCTCAGATCGGTTGCACCAAGTTCTGAGGTGGGCACTTGGTTCGGTAGAAATTTTCCTCGGTCGTCATTGCCCACTTTGGTATGGTTACGGTGGAAAACTGAAATGGCTTGAGAGGCTTGCTTATATCAACACCATTGTTTACCCTTTCACTTCGATCCCTTTGCTCTCCTATTGTACCATTCCAGCTGTTTGTCTCCTCACTGGCAAATTCATCATCCCAACTGTAAGTATTTATGCTCGTTATCTTAAGATGGCATTGGGACAGGATGGATTTTCTCTCGTCCCGATTGATCCGTTTTATATGTTAATGTAATGCATTGCCTGAAAGTATTTACCTGATCCTGTCTTGAAATTTTACATAATATTTCTTGTTTCGAAAGCTACATTCTGTAAGGTTGACAATTTTGTTTTCTTGGCAGCTAAGCAACCTTACAAGTATATGGTTCTTGGCACTTTTCCTTTCCATCATAGCAACTGGCGTGCTCGAACTTCGGTGGAGCGGAGTTAGCATCCAAGACTGGTGCGAAATGAACAATTCTGGGTCATTGGTGGCGTATCCGCCCATCTTTTCGCCGTGTTCCAAGGCCTCCTCAAAGTCCTTGCTGGAGTTGACACTAACTTCACTGTAACAGCCAAAGCAGCAGAGGATACAGAATTCGGCGAGCTTTATCTCTTCAAATGGACCACTCTCTTGATCCCTCCCACGACACTGATCATACTGAACATGGTCGGGGTTGTCGCCGGAGTCTCGGATGCAATCAACAATGGCTACGGTTCATGGGGTCCGTTGTTCGGCAAACTGTTCTTCGCTTTCTGGGTCATTCTCCATCTCTACCCTTTCCTCAAAGGTTTGATGGGGAGACAAAACAGGACGCTCACCATTGTTGTGCTTTGGTCCATACTTTTGGCATCCATTTTCTCACTGGTTTGGGTACGGATCGATCCTTTCTTGCCCAAACAAACCGGTCCGATCCTCAAACAATGTGGCGTGGATTGCTGAACGGTGTTTATAGTTCTTTTTTTTTTCTTATTAATTTTCTATTTTGCCATACCAATTTGTTGTGAATCTGCAAATCTTCTGAGATGTTTCCTGGAGCTTATATATGTTTCTTATGAATGATTTTGCTGGTAATACAAGAAAATGTGTGATTCGCCAACTATACATATTATCGGTTCAGTCCGGTTCAAATGGGAGGATATTTATAAAAAAGTTATTAAAAATAAAATGATAAAGTTCACAAATAGTCATTGAACTTTGTAAAAAAAAAAACGATAACCATACTTTTAAAAGTTACAAAATAGCAATTAAACTTTATATTTTGTAACAAAATGGTAACTCGATATATAACTTTGTATAATAGTACATTTAATCCTCTATATTTACACATTCAATCAATTTAGTCCTAAATCGAAAAAATTTACTAAATTTAACTCTCGTTATTTACACATTCTTTCAATTTGACCCTTATAAAAAATATTAGTTATTTATTGTTCGGTTTCATTATGAAATTGCTTAATTTTGTAGCTTCATGATGCCTGCAACAAAATTGCAAGATCGCAATGCAATCTCTACTACAAAACCATGCTTATAGAAAAGTAAAAAGTGAAACTTTCTGCATACACCCTAAGCATGCAGGAAGTCTCTCTTTATCAAAACGAAATCCATTAGGAACAGCAGCTCGGTTACTTCCTACGTGGCAATGGATTTCGTTATACCTCTCTAGCCAAGGAGTAAAGGCCACTGGACACGGAGGACGTAACAGAACTGCTATTCTTAATGGGCTGCGCCCTCCATCTTCTGACGGTCGTTGTATCGGAATCGAACACTGGCGGTAGAGGTTAACGAAGAAGAACCGTCAAAACAAAATCAGATTTCCAATGCTTCGAAAACTTCGGCTTCTTCCTTTTGGGGCCAGGGAATGTTGTAAGTTAAAACTTAAACGGCGGCGTTTGAATATCACAGAGACGTCGTTTCCCGCCACTGCCGGCGTCGACGGACAGATCTCAGCTTTGGAGTATTCACTGGAATCACTGCTTCGAAAACTTCACCTTCTTCCTTTTGGCGCCACGGTATATGTTGTTAGTTAAACGCAGCCGTTTAATTAATTCTGATTTATTTATTATTTTATTAAAATGTATTTTTTATTAAAATATCGAGAAATGTAACTTCCTCCAATGGAAGTTGAATTGTCAGCCATCGTACACTTTCTAAGCATTTTAATGGCTGCTGGGCAGAGGTAGACGAATGAGAGTGAAAGACAGAGATCAATCATGAGCGGAGAACAACGAAAGTGCTGTCGTTTAGCGATGACTCTGGCGGCGGTTCTATTCGTGGGGATTTTAGAACTCGGCGAAGGAGAGCTCAAAGGAGATTATTCAAAGATTTCGGGAATAATCATCCCAGGATTCGCTTCAACTCAGTTGAGAGCATGGTCCATTCTCGACTGCCCATACTCTCCCCTTGATTTCTATCCCCTCGACTTGGTTTGGCTCCACAGTACTAAAGTAAGAATCCCCTTCTTTTGGGCCTCTTGTCGCGTTTTACCGAATTCTTCTTTGTCGTTTCGTAAACTGCCTTTCTTCTTCTTCTTTTGGATTCTACGATTGTTGTTGTTGTTGTGTTTATTTTCTGCTCAATGTTTCTGTTTTGCTTATATTCTGTCTGATTGTTAGACCCATTTGCGGAATATTCTTGAAATTGAAACAAGCTAAAAAGTTAAGAAAAAGTAAATGTTTGGTTGATATATAGAGATAGCATAATCAAGTAAGTAATTCTCTTTAACTTCCGTTATATGTATATAAATGGTTAATCATGAGTTAGTTTGGTAATCTGACATCATGGTTTTTGGAAATATTATTTTAGCAATGTTAAACTTGGTTTAAATTACAGGTTCACATGAACTTGGTTTTCCCTCCTCTTGTTCAACATTTTTTTTAATTTTTAATTTCTTGTTATCTTGTTTTTATCTTTAGTTATTTTTCTGTTGCATGCGATTTTCTAAGAAGTTGAATTTGATATTTTTCTTTAAAGCCTATGTACAAGAAAAGTTGACCATCACTAATGTGTGAATTAATCAGCACCATCCTCGATATCATCAGTTTTGAAGCTTTCATCAAATTTCATCAAATCTTCTGTCATTACCTAGTAACCCTCCTACCTACGTATTTAGTTTATGTATGATATGTTGCTTGTGGTAAGTGTTGGAGATTGATATGCATTCGAAACGGATACGCTCAATTTTTTTAGTTCTTTTCATATATTTAGAGGATCATACTTCTATATGATGTCTGAATAAGTTCCATACACGGGTGCTTCAAGAAAAAATGGAGTTAAGTTGTATGGTGTGGTTTGTTGTTTCAATATACTAAGATTGTCATGTTTCTGTTCATCAAAAAGAAAAAAAAAAAAGATTGTCATGCTTCTTTGATTTGCAGCTCCTCTCAGCTGTAAATTGTTGGCTTAAGTATATGTTACTTGATCCTTACAACCAAACTGATAACCCAGAATGCAAGTCACGACCTGATAGTGGTCTTTCTGCTATTACAGAACTTGATCCAGGTTAAATTACAGGTATTCTTCTCCTTTTCTTTGTTTCTTTCTAATTTACACTTCCTAAAATTCAAAAAACATATTTCACGTGTCTGCAAAATGCTTTGTGTTCAACTATTTTTTTGGTAACAGGCCCTCTTTCTTCAGTGTGGAAAGAATGGGTTAAGTGGTGCATCGAATTTGGTATTGAGGCTAATGCAATCATAGCTGTCCCATATGATTGGAGATTGCCACCATCGATGCACGAGGAGAGTGACCTTTATTTTCACAAGTTAAAGTATGTATATTTTCTGGTTCATTCTGTTTTTGCTACCTCTGATGCATGTAGCCTGGTAGTTTTTTTTTTTTTTTTTAATTTTCAGTGACTATCCTTTCGGTGCATCATCGATAGATTCTTCCAAACTGAAAGTAAATATGTCTATTCCTCATGGAAATTCTATTTCTGATAAGATTTTTCTATATTTTCTTCTTATTTGGAATGTAATTATTTCTTTGCTTTAAACTCCTCATGAAGCCTCTTTTTGACTAACCCTCTAAGTCACACTACTTTTAAGGTCTGTGGTCAGAAAGTTGTTTTTTTAATTGAATTTCTTTTATTATATTAATAGTGTGTAATTTATACTTTGTCTAAATCCAAGTCTGCAAGAAAATTGTTGGCTCTAAATGCTTATATGTGATTATGTTGGACCGTGATCTTGAATTTTTTATTTCTCTATGCACTCAAACATAAGAATCCAATTCCACATTTCCTAGACCCTAGAGTCATACATTGCGCTGAGATGCTACTCTGACACTTAAACTACAGGATAACCTGAAAGCATGTTGTTTTAGATTTACATAAGTTGAATTTTCAGGATGTCCTGTTGATGGTAAACTAAACCAACCTAATGGTAATTTAGATTTCTTATTGACAATTGTGCAAATGTATTGCAATCTTTGTGAAAATGGTGTTGGCCTATTTAAATCAGTGATGCTGGTTCTGATCACAGGCTGACGTTTGAAACTGCTCATAAACTTCGTGGGGGGCATCAATTGTGTTTGCTCATTCATTGGGTAATAATGTGTTCCGCTACTTTTTGGAGTGGTTAAAGCTAGAAATTGCACCAAAACAATACATCCAATGGTTGGATGATCACATTTATGCTTATTTTGCTGTGGGTATGATCCTTTGTATCAAATTCTTTACACAAGATGTTTTTCCTGGAATAGTCATGTCTTCCCTTTCTTTGCTCTTATTATCTTTTTTTTTTAAAACCTAGGAGCTCCTCTTCTTGGCTCAACTGAGACAGTTAAGGCACTACTTTCTGGAAACACATTTGGCCTTCCTGTCTCTGAGGTTACTTCTCTACTTTTTTCTCAAAAAGCAGTGCTTCCTGCTTGAACTTTTTAACAGCTTTCATTTACATGTTCAAGTACAAAACAGCTTACCCCGTTATGGTTCATTTTCAATAAGACAACCAATAAGTGGGTATGCATATAGAATACTAATGGATATTCGCCATGGAACTATAGGTCATTGTGCCCTGTAGTATGTCATAAGACAGAATAATCCAAGCTGTTATTTTTTTCCATCTACTCTTGATTTTTGGCTCTGAAGTACATCATACATCATTTTGAAATAGCATGTGAAGATTAAACTTATGGTAGAACCTTGTAAGAAATAAATCAACAGTCACATTCAATGAAAGGTAACTATAGGCAGCTTTTGTAGAAACGAATGTCTAGTTCGTATTAGATATCCAATGGGATACAACTGTCGTGTAACGACCTGGGTTTTGGAACTCAAGGGTAGGGTTAACTCGAGGTATGGGCTTCGCGTTTGGGTCGAGATATTGGGCCTTGAGAGCCTTGTTGGGCATGAAGGAAAGCTTTTGGGCTTGTGTTGTTGGGTTGTTGATGGGTTAAGGTGAAAATACGAAGGGCAAATGGGTAAAAGCATAATTGAAGGCAAGATAGCTGATGTGGGACTTTATCTTCTGCAGAAAATAGAGGGAGTGAGATCATCTTGGTCCCCTTGTTCCCCCTCTCTCTCATTCCTATCTTTCACCCAAACTTCTTCATGTTAAAGGTCAAATCTTTGAGAGTTTGAGTAAGAATCTCGTTTGGGGCAAGAAGGGAAGCTTGTTCAGCTTTGAGGGATCTGCACACCAAGGTGAAGATGAGCTAAAATGGTGGAGATTGAGGTTTTTGGTGGGGTTAGTGTGGATGAACGTCAATGATCTTTGAAGGCTTCTTCCTTAGCTCTAATTCGAGGTTAGTACACTACTAACTCATATTGTTTCCTGCAACTCATAAAAATAGGCTTTGTGCATGTTTTGGTGTTTATGGTTTGATAAGTTTTGGTTGACCCCTTTAATGGTAAAATGGGGATTTGATGTTGCTAAGGCTTAAAATTGGTAGAAACCCACTTAATACCTTCACAATAACTTGTAGGATCGACTTGAGGTTTAACTATGGGGGTTAAACAGGGTTTCTAGGTGAAACCCGCACCTAAAGTGCAAAAATTGGGCTCACATACCGATACTGGGGATAGGTATCGGTACGTCTTAGTGTAAATAGGGGAAGAATTGTGAGGGGAGTACCGTACGCTTCCCCGTGTATCGGTACCCCTTACAAGGTAATAATTCCAAAGACGCCTTCGTGTACCGGTACGCAAAGAGGCGTATCAGTATGCACTGTTACATTGCCTGGAAAGGATTTGAGTACCGGTACGTAAGTGAGAGAGTACCGGTACGGGGTGGATCGGTACGGGGCGATCTTAGTACCGATGATGAGTATCGGTACGATACGTAGTGTATCGATACGGCTTGGGGTCTAATTCTTTTGAACCAAATTGGAGTATCGGTACTCATGAGGGAGTATCGATACCTAGAGGGGAGTACCGATACTCACCTTGAGGTATCGATACTCGCGGGGCAATCTGCCCAATAATTTTAAGGTTGCGTTCGGGAGTGTTATAATTAGAGGCAAAGGGCCTTGGGGGCCCGTTAAGGTGTAAAATGAATATTAAAACTGAGAAATGAAAATTTTAACCCCGTATGAGAACATGGGCTAATAACTTGGTAAACATTGGGTAAATTGTGCGAGGTGGTAACCTATAGGGATCCTAGGTGGATCGTGGATGCTGTGTGGAAATCCAGGCCCTTGCTGTGTGCGGAAGGGGCGCCTATAAGGTTGAGTCTTATCGGATAACAAGATAAAGTAATAAGAACGGCTAATGTATACAAGTATGCTAATGAATAGATAATTCAACGAGATAATGTAATTAATAAAAAGAAAGCCATAGGGCTATGGTAAGGGTGTTAGAGTTGTGTGCAGTAAGACCTTTGTGTCGAGGTTTAGAGTTGTGTGGTTACTAGGGTCCTTGCTGTGTGCTGATGGGACGCCTAGATAGTCGAGTCATCCCTTGTCTTTAGGATTTGGATACTCTAAGTGTGTTGCAACACCTTGAAGATTCCTGAATGTTGGATCCCGATGCTATGTGGACACGGGCCTCATTCGAAGATACTTGATGAGAAATCCTGAGCATGGATGTAGGATCCCGATGTTATGTGGACGCGAGCCTCATCCCCTTGAGTATAGGATCCCGATGCTTTGTGGATGCGGGCCTTGCTCAGAGTATAGGATCCCGATGCTATGTGGACGCGTGCCTTACTCGTAGTGTAGGATCCCGTTGTTTTGTGGACGAAGGCCTCACTCAAGTGTAGGATTCCGATGCTTTGTGGACGCAGACCTCACTTAGTTGTTCTTGGTGTTATCTATGTGATGCTAGGTAGTCGTATGAGATACTTGTATGAGCTGTGTGCGTGATCATACATTCATAATGCTATGTGTTTAGGCGGTTATGGTAGCGCCATTGTTATCTTGCCATGATGTCATTCATGTTGCATTGCTTTATTTATGATTTGCATGAAGTATGGTTGAGTGGCGGTGTATCCACTGAGCTTTGTTAGCTCAACGTTCGGAATCGTTGTTTCCGATCGCAAGTTAGTAGGTTTGGCTTGTTCTTGGAGGTGCACCATCAAGGAAGGATTCTAGCGTCTCGTCTCATCAGAGTACAATATTTAGGTCCTTGGGCTATGTATTCGTAGGAGCCTATTGTATTTTGTAATTCGTATTTAGATTTTTAAACGATCGAGTCAAAGGTCTATAATGTAATTTTAAAAAGAGCTCTATTGTATATATTTTCAAATATTTATTATGTTTTATTGGGTTGTATGCAAATGGATTTTAATAATAGATTTGCGGTTTGGGCTAAACTAGGTCAAAATTTTATGGTAATGGGTTGGGCTTGAGGCCCAAATGTGACATCCGGGTCGAGGGTGTTGCATGTTGTAACCTTAAAACCATATGAATGATTTCCTATTATTCCATGAAACAGGTTGAGTAATACAACATGGAAAACTTTAATAAGTAGAACCAAAGCAAATTCAAGAAGTTAAAAACATTTATGCCTAACAGCTAAGCTATTGATGTTCCATACAGTATATGTAAGAATAACAAATTGGCAATTGAATCCCTTAACATCTTTTCAAGTCCTTATGTCCTCAATTTTATACGATTTGTCTCAAAGAACCAAATTAACTTGCACTACTGGATGAAATCTATATCAATCTACTGCTGTTATTGACTTCTATTGGCTTGAAGATGTTGGGGTTAATAATATTTGTTATATTATGGTGCATGTTTTAACATATGTTTACTTTATATTTTGGCAAGGTATCATGGAACAACTCGATTGATGTTCAATTCATTTGGTTCGTCATTATGGATGATGCCATTTTCAAATTATTGTAGGGCATATGCCATGTATTTGAAGCAATTTATTGGGGGAACTAGGAAGGGTCATCGGACCTATCAATGTGAGGAAAAGGAATTTCAGTCAAACTACTCTGGTTTTTCAACTAATATAATTAACATTGAAATTCTTTCAACCAGTGGTAAGGCTTTGTGTCTGTTACCTCTCCAAATGTACTGTTTTTAATGCCAATCTTACAATGCTTTTGCTTGTTTTTAGGTACATTTAGTTGCATTAGGATGTTAAAGCTATGCATTTACATAAGGAGTTTAAAATTCTGTCTATGCCAGTGTGAAGGGTTGTTTTGTTGGCAATTTTGCAGGTTTGGCGTAGTATTTGGCCCAGAAAAGCAACACAGGAAGGAATGCCAGAGAGAATGCCGAGTGCTGTTGGCACAGATGGACCAGACAATGCCAAGCATCAGTTGGCAGAGAAGTGAACTTGATGCCATGCCAAGAACCCTTGGCAATGCTAGCCCGAAAAAATAGGACCAGATCAAGCTGCAAAAAAATAGCATTTGATCAAACTCCGAAAAAATAGGATGGCGAAAAAATAGGATGCCAAGTCTGTCTGACACAGATGGATCGAACAATGCCAAGCTCAGCTGCCAAAGGATCGACGACATATGACGTCAGCCCTAGTGAAAACCTGATCAGCTTATCACCTTATCAGCTTATCACTTCAAATATGGATAAGATGATCACATCCCTTATCCCTTGGCGCATTCAAATTTCAAACGTGAAGGCTTATCCTAGAGATTCTTTGCACGCCTATTTAAAGAACGATCAAGCAAGCATTTAGAGGACGAACTAGGAGAGGATTTCATTGACGATCGAAATAGGAAGGCTGCGTGGTTCAACCAGCTAGACCGAGGGCTTGGAGCCATTGAAGGGCTGCATCGAGAGACCCTATTCTTGCTCATTCTCTTTGTTTAGTTATTTTTTAATGATGATGTATTTTGAAAATGTTTATGGTTTTTTCGGTTAAATCCCTCACCATGAACTAATTCAATAGTTGGTGGGGAATGTTTGCGTTGAAACGCCGCTTTCATGTTTAGTTTTTGATAATAAATTTGCTTGGCAATTTTTTTTCTATTCAGTATACTTTAATGTTTTTTAAATACTATGCCAAGCGAGAGCTGACACTGTTGGCCTATTGCTCCTCAATATCTTAACAGACTTGGGGTGGCAACGATTAAGTTGTTGAATACTAAGGAAAGAAGCTTCGAGAGAAGTCGTTCAAGTAGATGAACTTACTTCGGGAGTGAAATCTACCCCTTAGAAGTATAGATTGGATCTTAATCAAATTGGTTTATTTAAAAGCATGCACTATAGAGATATAGGGGTTTTTACATGATCAATTTAGGGCAATGACCATCGAGAGAGACTTTGCTAATTTTGAATCTACTCGGCAAACAATGCCAAGACAGGTTGTTATTAAAGGCTGGCACAACATGAATAGCGTGAAAACCAAGCATTCCCTGCCAACGCTCATCATTCATTAAAGCACATTCCTTGCCAACGACTTTATTATTTCTTTTCTATTCAATTATTTCCAAAATCAACTTCAAAACAAAACAACTTTTTCCCTTAACAAGTAAACAATCAAAGCAGTTAAATTTCAAGTCAATCTCTGTGGGATCGATACTCAGCCTACTGCTGTATTACTTGCAGACCGTGTATACTTGCACGCAAAAGACTCATCTTGGCATTGTTTTATACTTTTTCTTTACATATCTTTTGCCCCTTTTGCCAGCATTCACTCCAAGAGTCTACAAGTTTTTGGCGCCGTTGCCGGGGATTGCGACGAAATTTATTGCTTTAATTTTTACTTGTTTTTCTTTGTTTTTTTTGTTTTGATCGTTATTTTTTTCTTTCTTTTTTAGGAAAACTTCAAAGAAGAGTATGGGCAGCCACATATGGTATGATGATGACTACATTTTCCCACTTATGACTGCCAATATCCAACTCTAAGAGCGGTCCATGAGCAAAGACGATATGAAACGCATGAAGAGGATGCCTATACAACAATCTCAGCACAGATTTTTGAACTAAAAAACATGATTACATCAATGCAAGTGCCTAACAAGTTCAGTAAAAGGCAAGCAACACCCGTTGTTTGTGCATATTGTAGAGGATGCCACTCGTTTGACAATTGCCTCTTCAACCCTAATTCCTATTGTTATACGGGGCACTATAATGTGAACAATCATTCCTCCTACAACTTTGACCAAGGATGGAACCAGCAACAAAATAGTTTTTGGAATGATCAAGACGATGATACTTTTTATGCACCTAACAACTTTGCTGCAGCACCAGACTTCAAACAAATGCCATCCCAAGATATGCCGATACACAACAATCCACCTCAAGAGCAAACAAATTACATTGGAGAAGTATTTGATGAAGCCATAGATACTATGAGAGGCTTGGAAGAACAAGTCAGAAGGCTTGCAAATGCCGTGAATGGCATGCCTTAAGAGAACGAGTTAGAGCTTCCATTAAGGCAGCAAGAGGTGGAAAACGCTTCGGTTAGTGGTAACGATCAGAATACCATGGCAACTCTACATCAACAAGCTAAAAATTTTCTTCCTCCATCTGCTCCTCAAGGAATTCAGAATCAACATTACGAGTATCAGGTTCTTCCTAACACACTTGAATCAATATATTATGCTGACGAAGAGTATTCAACAACAGGTACATTGGATCATTAGTGGTAATTGAGTGTGAGGAAAAATTTGAGGGCAAAGATCCTGAACACAACAACGTCGAGCAAAGCTAGATAATGTTGCCAAGTTCGATGCCAGGGTAGAAGGGTAATATTCTGAAGTTCCAAACCAAGAAGACGAATGCAATCAGCCAATTATTTGCCAGGAAGAGAACTCAGTGCCAGCAGGTGAACCCAAAGAAGTAGAGAAAGAAGAGACAGAAGCTAATGATGCCATACCACTATCTGATGCCAGACCACTGTATGATGCCAGACCACTATCTGGTGCCATACCACTATCTGATGCTAGACCTCCAGAAACTCTGCCATGTGATACGAATGAAGCTCGATAAAAAGGGAGAGAACAAAGCAAAGCTGTTACTCCCATAAATGGCAACCAAGTCAAGATTTTAACGCGTGAAGAAGAGCCAATTGTTTGCCATGCGAATAAATCAATGGCAACAGAAGAAACCAAAGAAGCTGAGAAAGGGGAAGCAAGCACCAACAATGCTAGATCTGAATCTGATGCCAACACCACATCTGCAAAACCAGTGGAACCAGTAATTGCCAACCCTACATTGGTAAGACAAATAAATGTTAATTTTAATGTTGACAAATCTCTTAAGTGTGCAGATGAACGTGAAGAATGTCATACAGTTGAGCCAATAGAATCTATTTTGGATGAGAATTTGACATTGACTTGCCAAGGAATGAAAGCTGATGCCATTAAACATAAGTGCGATTGCAAACCAATTGAGCGACAGAGAAGATCGATTCTGGTCAAGACTGATGCCATGAAGCGAGGTGTGCTTAGATGGCTAGTTACTAGAAGAAAAAGTGGAGTCCAAATGGCAGAAAATGAAGAACTGAATCAAGAGAATTTGGCCATGACAATAATGCATAGATGGTGCTGCCAGAAATTGAAGATTTACCTAAGAATGCTATGGCAAGTCTGGAACCGGTTGAGGATACAAATGCCTTGGCATCAAACGAAACAGAAGGACTACAGCCTAAGCACTACTGGGGTGCTGAATTCAATCAAAGATTTGATAGGCCTACAGGAAAGAGGTATTTTGGTTTTCTGAGGTGGTTATTCAAAACCCACATGGCAAAACATTCTCCCTTGTTGAGTAATCTAGGGTTCAGCATACTCAAAGGTAAGCAATTCTTCAGCTTTCTATGTTGGTTATTTAAACAAAATAGTGCCACAGCTTACCATCCACCAACCAAGGGCTACATACTGAAGCACTACATGGAAGATGATCGGAACAATGTCAAGAAGGTGATCCTCTTGGCAGAGGTAATGTGAAAACATCATCTGGTTTGAATTTCTGTATATATTAGGTTAGTTGTTTTTTTGTTTTTAGGTTTTTGGGTTTTAATAGTTTTTCTTTATGTATGTTGAAAGGTTTTCTTTGAGTCAATGTAGAATCAGTATGCCATGAACCATGCCAGGAACAATGTCAGGATCAATGCCAGGAACAATGCCAAGGATAGACTTGGCATGAGCTGATGCCACAATAGGAGAATTCTGTGAGCCAAGCACATTGCCAAGCACAATGCCAGAGCAGCCTGGCATACAGTGAATTGAAAAATGAAAAGAGGAGATCAACCCTAGTTTGATCGGCCCACTAGATAAGAGAGAGTACTTTTCTTTTAATTTAAACCCTAGCAGCCCAAAAATTGGGTTGAAATTTAAATTCAATCCAATAACCTTATCACTCTAATCTTTACCAAATCTTATCACTTACAACCTTATCACTTTACCTCTTTTTAAATCAAATCTTTTTACCTTCCATCATTATCCTATTTACTCAGCTACCATTATTAACCCCATTAAAACACCCAACCTTTTCACTTTTTTACCCTAGTAAATTTTAATGAACCAAATCTCTCCCACCTTGCATTTTTTTCATCAACAAAGAACCAAGATTCACATCATCTCTTCTTTTTCTTCATCATTTGATCCAGTACAAAAATCTTAATCGTTTCCAATGGCTTCTTCTTCTACCCATTTCAACCAATTTTTTAATGAGGAGATCCGAAAAAATTTTGAAGCTAACTTTGCTTCAAGATCATTTTACTACGAGAAACACTTCGATCTCAAGACGGAGACAAGCATTGGCTTCCCTCCAGAATTCATCGCAATAGCTGACATGCACAAGTGGAATCTATTTTGCCAGCAAGAAGGGGAGATTTATGCCACCATTGTTCAAGAATTCTACGCTCATCTTGTGACCAAGGATTCACCCTTCTTGATGATTCGAGGTAAGTGTGTAGGTTTTGATGAGGGATATATTAACATTATGCTTGAATTGGATGGTGCAAGGGATGAATATTTTGATTATGCCGAGTCAATTAATGCTGCCAAGAGAAAGAAGCTACTAGCAGACTTGTGTGAGCCTGGCACAGCATGGATAATTTCATCAAAGAGACACCGCACGGTAAAGCGGTTAGCGTTGAAACCCCAATGGAGAGGATGAAATCACTTTGTCAAGGCAAACCTGATGCTAACATCTCACAACAAGACTGTATCGGAAGAGAGGCTGATCCTATTGCATTCCATCATTATGGGGCGTAAGATTAATGTTGGCAAGTGATGAAACCTATAAATGTGCAGCAAAAGGTAATGGCAGTTTGTTCTTTCCTTTGTTAATTTCTAACATTTGCATGTTCCATGGTGTGCCAAAGCTTGATACGGAAAAGGTCAAAGGATCAAGGGAACAAAAATCACAACTACTATTTAGAGAAACCTCATAGCTACCGAGCCAAAGGACAAAGGCAAGGGGAAAGCAAAAATGCCCACGCCAAAGCCAAAGGTGCCAAAGGCAGTGCCAGACACCATGCTTGAAACCGTGCTAGACAGTTCACTGGCAATGTTGTCAGAAATTTACCATCGCTAGGAGATCATACTCAGTAGATTAGAGAAGGCCGATGAGCTTAATAATTTCCAGACTTCCCTGCCGAGCCTTCTGCCAGTGGTGATGCCATGCCAGCTAGTCCAGTTCATACCCCATCCGATGCCACAAACCCGTTGTCTCCAGTACAAGTTGAGTCTGCCAGTTCTAATTCATCATCTAAATCAAAGGAAACCAAAGCCAAGTTATTAGTGACACCTGTTATACAAACACCTTCAGATGCCACCGATACACCTACCGCTCCAGAACTTGCCAAGAAAAAGGAGAAAGTTGGAGCCTCCACTGCCGCTTCACAGCCAATCATGAAAGGAAAGAAATGAATGGCCCCTGCCATGGCCGATTTTTGAAAAGAAAGACCCGCGTCACACGAGAAGAAGTCTCCGAACGTGAGTCATCTTCTATCTAAACTCCTTTACATTTCATTGCATTCACATAATCATGCATCTTTATTTTCTGTTTTAATTGTATAAATGTGTTGTTTTCATGCATTGAGGACATTGCACATCTTGTGTTTGATTTTGAAGAATGTTAACATTCTGTTACCATGCCATTTGCCATGCCATCTAGGTCATTTTAGAATAGATGCATACTGAACCACTAAAAAGAAAATTTGTCTCGGTTTAATTTTGAAGAATGTTAACACTTGTTAGGCAAGTTTAATTTGATCTAGGTGTCTGTCCAATGCGGAAATTTTAATCTTTAGTTGTCATGCCATGCAATAGAGTAGTATGCCAGGTTAGCTAGGCAATTGATCTCTAGTTTAGGGAACTGAAATTTCACTTAACAAGTAGTATGTATCTAGTTCTTAGCAAACTTAGACTTTTTAAAACTATGCTCAGATTTGAAAAAAAGAAAGAAGAAAAAGAAAAAAATGATGATGCCAGGGTAAAAGAAACTAATAAGGCAACAATGTTTTGACAGAGCAATGAAAAAAACAAACTCTCCTCTACCTAGGGATAATAAGTTAGTGGGGCTTCGTGGTTTGCTCCCTCTTAGTTCTCAACTCCAAAACCTTAGAGTATGAGTTGAAGAGAAAGCCTAGTGATGTCTAGACTAAGGTAAGGATTCATGGTATGCTCCCTCTTATCTCTCACGCTAAATAGTGTCACGAAGCAAGCTTGAATTAATGCCAACAGAAACCCTTGGCAAAGAAAAAAATGAAAAAAATTGAGCTTAGGTAGTAATTTTGTCTAAGGGAGTGAAAGGATACTTGATGCATATTTCCTGCACATCATGCACTCTTCATGAACTTAGACTAGAGTAATATTGCTGCACTTGAATTACTACATACTTGGCATTATTGCACTGAGATACTGATGACAGAAATAGAGCCAAATTCTGCTTGCCAGCACTTGTTGGCATTCTAACCAAAATTTTGTCGAGGTAACATTTTCACAGTTTTTGTTTTTATTTTGATTGCATTACTTGAGAACAAGTAATGAGTTAGGTTTGGGGGTGTGTTACCTCTCCAAAAGTATTGTTTTTAATGCCAATCTTACAATGCTTTTGCTTGTTTTTAGGTACATTTAGTTGCATTAGGATGTTAAAACCATGCATTTACATAAGAAGTTTAGAATTCTGTCTATGCAGTGTGAAGGGTTGTTTTGTTGGCAATTTTGCAGGTTTGGTGTAGTATTTGGCCCAAAAAAGCAACATAAGAAAGAATGTTAGAGAGAATGCCAAGTGTTGTTGGCACAGATGAACCAGACAATACCAAGCATCGGTTGGCAAAGAAGTGAACTTGATGCCATGCCAAGAACCCTTAGCAATTCCAGGCCGAAAAAATAAGACCAGATTAGGCTGCAAAAAAATAACATTTGATCGAACTCTGAAAATATATGATGACAAAAAATAGGATGCCAAGTCTGTCTGGCACAGATGGATCGAACGATGCCAAGCTCGACTACCAAAGGATCGACGACATATGACGTCAGACCTAGTGAAAACCTGATCAGCTTATCACATTATCAGCTTCAAATATGGATAAGATGACCACATCCTTTATCCATTGGCACATTTAAATTTCAAACGTGAAGGCTTATCCTAAGGCTTCTTTGCACGCATATTTAAAGAACGATCAAGCAAGCATTTAGAAGACGAACTAGGAGAGGATTTCATTTACGATTGGATGAGGAAGGCTGCGTGGTTCGACCAGCTAGACCGAGGGCTTGGAGTCATTGAAGGGCTGCATCGAGAGACCCATTTCTTGCTCATTCTCTTTGTTTAGTTATTTTTATTTTTTAATGATGATGTATTTTGAAAACTTTTATGGTTTTTCGGTTAAATCCCTCACCATGAACTAATTCAATAGTTGGTGGAGGATGTTTGCGTTGAAACGCTGTTTTCATGTTTAGTTTTTTTATAATAAATCTACCTTGGCAATGTTTTATCTATTCGGCATACTTTAATGTTTTCTAAATACTATGCCAAGCGAGAGCTGACACTGTTAGCCTATTACCCCTCAATATCTTAACAGACTTGGGATGACAATGATTAAGTTGTTAAATACTAAGGAGAGAAGCTTCGAGAGAAGTCGTTCAAGTAGATGAACTTACTATGGGAGTGAAACCTACCCCTTAGGAGTATAGATTGGATCTTAAGCAAATTGGTTTATTTAAAAGCATGCACTATAGAGATATATGGGTTTTTACATGATCAATTTAGGGCAATGACCATCGAGAGAGGCTTTGCTAATTTTGAATCTGCTCGGCAAACAATGCCAAGACATGTTGTTATTAAAGGCTGGCACGGCATAAATATTGTGAAAACCAGGCATTCCCTGCCAACGCTCATCATTCATTAAAGCACATTCCTTGCCAACGACTTTACTTTTCTTTTATTTCTTTTCTTTTCAATTATTTCCAAAACCAACTTCAAAACAAAATACTTTTCCCTTAACAAGTAAACAATCAAAGCAGTTAAATTCCAAGTCAATCTCTCTGGGATTGATACTCAACTTACTGCTGTATTACTTGCAGACCGTGTATACTTGCACGCAAAAGACTCATCTTGGCAATGTTTTATACTTTTCCTTTACACATCTTTTGCCCCTTTTGCCAACATTCACTTCGAGAGCCTACAGTGTCACACCCCAATTTTTTCCCCAATTTTAAAATCCTTAATTTATAAAAGCCTTAATTTCTAAACCCCAATCTTTGAGAATCCAATCAGATTTCCTAATTGAAATTCAGTGACCAAATTGGAAAATTTCAAACTTTGGTGGCCACTTTGTAACGCGGGTGAAGTTGGGGCCCCTAAGATATAATTCACCCCAAATCCATGCTTACCCAATTTGTTGCCTACCGACTTTTCATATCTCATTCTTGAGATTTAGGCAGTCGCACCCAAACTCTCTCTCCCTCAATATCTCACTTGAAAAGAATCGACCCTTCCTCCTTCGGTTAACCAAGTTTTATTAAGCCTTTTTGCCGTTCGTTCTTTCACGCCGGCATCGCCATCATGGCCGTTTGTAGTCTGGGTGTGCTGGGTAAGCTTTTAAACTCGATTTTCCTTTGTTTAAATCTTATATTCATGTCTTTTTCTTGTTTTCGGGTTGTATAGACCAGAGTTGTCCCTTTGCGACCTCTTTTGTACACCACCAGTGACCCGCACCGCCGTCCTCCGTCTTTGTTGATGAATCTGTGTTAGAGGTCTGTCGTTAAATGGCTGGTGAACCATCGTCGTCCTTGTCGAAGTTGTGTTGCATCGCCGTCTGTGACAAACCGTGTTATCGTCATCCTTGTCGAGCGAATACCGTAGCCGTCGTCGTCATTTATCCTCTCGGCCGCCGTCAAGAGTGGTATGTAACCCTAGGTTTTGGTTGCCATGTTAGGGCTGCAATAGGGTGAGGCGTTTGGGCCAGTACGTGTGAGTGTGAGGAGTAAAGATTGGGTTTAACCCAATTCGGCTTGTGAGACCATTGAGAGAGAGACCAGATTGGGCCGGTTCCGAGTGAGCCCAGATTCGTGTGAACCGGACCACTGTAGTGAACCGTCCAACTGAGCTGAACAGGCAGTGTTAACTCGACTCGTAGATCGTTGACCGTGACCCGAGCTGACGTCAACGCTGATTTTTTTGCTAATGTCAGCATTGACTTTTTGGCTGATGTCAGCGTTAACTTTTTGATGACATTAGCGTTGACTTTTTGATGATGTCAGCGTTGACTTGTTCTAGCCCAAGTCAACTCTACATTTTTTGACGTTCTGATTCTGAATCTGCCACCCATTTTTCCAAATTCAAACCCGAAAGACTGCTTTGCTATCTGCAATTAATTATAATTAGTATTTTGAGAATTTTTAATATAAAAATCTGATCGAATATAATTGTGTTCAGGTGACGTTGACTCAGAGCCTGAGAATCTTCCTCCTCATCTACTTGTTCGACCTCATTCGGCACAACCTGTGAGTTTCGCACGTGAGTAAGGTTTCGTTTAGTAATTATGTTAGTGTGGCATAGTAGTAGTGATTAATTATGTTTTGTTGACCTCGTAGGTGTTAACACTTTCTGACCTAATACTAGAGCTGAGCGTGGGAGACGCCACTCTCGACGTCGAGTTATTAGCTGTCTAAGGTGTGTCTCTTCTTATGCTATATCATTTTTGTGCTCTATGTTAAGCGTGCATGTTGTATATGTGACTGATTGAATGATCTGTGAATTATGATATGTTTTGTATTATGGCATGTCACACATCAAATATTAGGAACAAACTAAATTAATATCGGACATATATTGTACGTACTCGGATTAAATTAATAGATCAGATATACACTCAGATTCGGAAAATAAAAATCAGAACATGTCATATCATTTGGGTTGGAAAATTGTACAGAGAAGTTCAGTGGGTTTACCATTCAAGCTGAATTTCACTTCGGATCAGTGGCTCCACCTTCGGGTCGACATTCCACTTCGGATGGTGACGATGTAGTTAGCTGGGGAACCTTACTCTTCGGACGGTGTATGGAGATGGGTGCATGACATCATATTTATGTCTCTTATTGTATGTACATGTATAATGAAATGACTAGTAAACTATGTTTGTTGCTCAAATTTTTGTTATGTGTTTTGAACTGCACTTTAGAGACACACTGAGCATCATAGCTTATTCCCTTTAGTTCCTCTTTTAGATACTCAGGCTTAGGTGTACGGTACTTGGAGGATTTCATATCATCAGACTTTATCTTATTTTTCATTAAGGTTATTCGGACATTTGATTTTATCTATTATTATTATTTCAGATATTTTGTATTTGGGACTTGGGACATTATAATTATTTGAGACTTATTGGTTTGATATGCATTTATTATTTGAATTCTTTTCGAATTTTATAATGACTTTTGGAATTTTGCTAAACGACTATGTTTTAATTAAATGATATAATTTTGTGGTTTCGATCTTTTATAATTAAATTGTGATTTGATTTATTAAACCTAATATCCTTTCTTGAGGGACAAGTTTTTAAACTTAACTTCCAAGGTTCGGCTTAAGAAATTAGGTCAAGTTTTAGGAGGTTACATTTAGTGGTATCAGAGCTAAGTTCAACCCTCGGACTGTGTGGCTCGAATGAAATTTTTAAACCGAAAATGACATGCATTTATTATTTGAATTCCTTTCGAATTTTATAATGACTTTTGGAATTTTTCTAAACGACTATGTTTTAATTAAATGATATAATTTTATGGTTTTGATCTTTTATAATTAAATTGTGATTTGATTTATTAAACATAATATCCTTTCTTAAGGGACAAGTTTTCAAACTTAACTTCCAAGGTTCGACTTAAGAAATTAGGTCAAGTTTTAGGAGGTTACATTTAGTGGTATCAGAGCTAAGTTCAACCCTCGAACTATGTGGCTCGAATGAATTTTTAAATCAAAAATGATTTTGCATGCATACTAAATATTTTTGGGCAAAACAAGTATTTTTAATAAATATAATATTTTAAAGATTATATTTATCTTGAATAGAAACTTCAAGTACCGCCTCTAACTTAGGATTACTTTCTTTTATGATAGACTACTATGCCGCCTCGTAGGAGCTCTAGATTAGTGACCAGACGTGGTCGTGGACGAGGCTATGGCCGAGGTTGTTCTGCTACTGTTGAGGGTGATGCTCCACCTCCTGTGGATCTGTCGTAGGATCAGAATGAGGTACATGATGCTAATGTAGAGGAACAACCTGATAATCAAGCTGGAGCTCAGAATACAACACCTGGTCAGCAGACGCAGAGTGTTGGTGCACATGATTTCGAGGATAGTGAGACAGTGGGCATAGATTCTGTTACAGTGTATAGAGAGTTTCTTCGTTACCTCTGTAAGTCTAAAGGCGTGAGGAAACCTATTTCTACCGAGTTCTTAGCTGTCGGGATAACCATGTTTGATGGCAAGTTGGGTACAAACTCGGCTGATGCGGAGTACTGGCTGAAGAAACTTCAGCATTTATTTGTTGAGATAGAATATCCTGCCGACCAAAAATTGAGAACTGATATGTAATTACTGCAGGGTGAGGCCCAGAACTAGTAGGAGGCAGAGGAAAAAGTTGTTCCAGCCAGTCAGATTTCATAGGAGTTTTCAAACAGTCATTTCAGGACCGATATGTTAGACCTGAGTATCTAGCAATGTACCGAGATGAATTTATGAATCTGGAGTAGAATGATATGAGCATTAATGATTATGAGATAGAGTTTTTGAGACTTCTTCAGTATGTTCCGGGGCTGTTACTATAGAAAATGAGAAGTGTGACTGGTTTCTGAGAGGGCTACGTTTTCCTATCAAGACCGGGGTTGCTTTACATCATGATAAGGATTATAACGAGATCACCAACGGTCCAGAACTGCTGAGTGAATTGAATTAATGAAGAAATGACAAGATTCTTAGGGTAATGATCGAGCCAGGAGGCAGTCGGCCGTATCAGTTCAGCACAGTCAGAGGAATCAGTCTAGGAAGAGGAGTAGGGATGAGTACGACCATCAGAGTTACTCAAGAGCTAGACCAGTGATATCTATTGTTTCAACCGCCGGTGTTGGAGGTTCGTCTAATTCTTATGGAGTTTCGTAGTGTTTTTTTTGCAAGAAATGACATCCAGGCGAGTGTAGGAGACAGTCTGGGGCTTGTTTCCAATGTGGTTCTTTTGAGCATCTTTTTAGAGATTATTCGGTGTCACATTCATCTGTATATGTTCCGAGTCAGTCTCAGGCATCTGTTCAGAATCCTAGTAGAGGGAGAGGTCATGGTAGATCTGTTGTTTCAAGTACTGCTGGTAGGGGTGGGCCTGCTCAGAATAGAGGATCAGCTGGTTTTGGGGCGAGATAGCCAGGGTTGGTTTATGCTAATAGGAGGCAAGAGGATCAAGATGAGCCAGATGTCATTGCTATTACCTTTTCTATTCACTCTATCTCTTACTTTGTACTATTGGATAATGGTTCTACTCATTCGTATGTTGCGAGTTCTGTATCCGGGGTCTTAAAATTCCTATTGAGGATGTTGCTAATGTTGTTACCGTACATAGTCCGATTGGTCATCCTGTTGTGGTTTCTAAGGTGTATAAAAATTGTCCTCTTGAGATTCAAGGGGAAATATTTTTGGCTAACCTGATGGAGTTGCCTTTCGTCGAGTTTGACCTTATTCTTGGCATGGACTGGTTGTCTGCTCACCGAGTTAATCTTGATTGTGAAAGAAAGAGGGTAACCCTAAAAACTTCTGATGACTGGGAGGTAGTTCTTTTTGAAGAACGCCAAGGCTTCCTATCTAACGTAATATCGGCTCTCAAAGCTGAGAAAATGATCAAAAAGGGGTCTATTGCCTACCTTGCTTATATTCTTGATCCGAGACAGTCTGACTCTGGGATGGATAATATTCGGGTTGTGAGAGACTTTCCCAATGTGTTTCTAGAAGAATTGCTTGGTGTTTCGCCAAAACGTGATGAGATTGAGTTTGGTATCGAGGTTTATCTGGGTACAGCTCATGTGTCTATGGCACCTTACCAGATGGCACCGAAAGAACTTAAAGAGTTGAAAGTTTAGTTGCAAGAACTGCTAGACAGGGGTTTTATCCAACCCAGTATTTCTCCTTGGGGAGCTCTTGTGTTGTTTGTTAAGAAGAAGGACGGGACACTTCGGCTGTGTATCAGTTATTGAAAGCTAATAAGCTAACAATCAATAACAAGTTTCCTCTTTCTCGTATTGATGATCTCTTCGATCAGTTTTGGGGAGCTACGGTGTTCTCTAAGATAGACCTGAGATCTGGTTACTACCAACTCAAGGTTAAAGATTCTGACATATTCAAAACAGCTTTCTGGACACGTTACGATCATTATGAGTTCCTTTGTGATGCCCTTTGGGTTGACTAACGCTCCTGCCACCTTCATGGATATGATGAATAGAGTGTTTCAACCATGGATATGATGAATAGAGTGTTTCAACCCTATCTTGACCAATTTTTCGTAGTCTTTATAGACGATATTCTGGTTTATTCTAAATCTGAGGTTGAGCATGAGGAACATCTCCAGATTATTTTACAAACTTTGAGGGAGAAACAACTGTATGCAAAATTCAGTAAGTGTGAATTTTGGCTGTTAGAGGTGATGTTTTTGGGGCATATCGTTTCTGCTGAGGGTATTTAGGTTGATCCGAAAAAAATCAAGGCTATCACGAGTTGGAAGCAACCTAGGAATATTCTTGAGATCTAATGTTTCTTGGGTTTAGCCGGCTATTATCAGAGTTTTGTTGAGATTTTCTCGATCATTGCAGCTCTGTTGACTAAACTTCTGAGAAAGAAGTTCCTTTTGTCTGGTCTGAGGCTCAGTAGACTAGTTTTGAGAAGCTTAAGATCGTGTTGACTGAAGCACCGATCCTAATTCAGCCAGAGCCTAGGAAGGCTTACACCGTCTATAGTGACGCTTCTCATACTGGATTAGGGTGTATCCTGATATAGGATGGTAAGTTAGTAGCTTATGTTTCCAGACAGTTAAAACCGCATAAGTGCAACAACCCTACCCACGACCTTGAGCTTGCTGCTGTGATATTTGCTCTCAAGATCTAAAGACACTATCTCTATGGAGAGAAGTGTTATATCTTCACAGACTATAAGAGTCTGAAATATCCTCTCACTCAGAAAGAGCTGAACCTGAGACAACGACGTTGGTTAGAGCTTCTTAAAGACTATGACTGCAAAATTGAGTATCGTCCAAGCAAGGCTAATGTTGTTGCCGATGCCTTGAGTCGTAATGCCATATCATATTTAAGAGCCCTGTTTGCTCGGATGAGTTTGTATGAGGATGACAGTCTTTTAGCAAAACTTCAGGTTATTCCTACTTTGATTTCTGATATTCGAGCTGAGCAACCTAGTGATCCGTTCTTAATGCACCGTATAAGAGAGGCTGAAGAAGGGACATCTCAGGATTTCTCTATTGATCAGGATGGTGTACTGTGTTTTTGGGGTCGATATTGTATTCCGAAGAACTCTGGATTGAAGCAGGTTATCCTTCGCGAAGCCCACAATAGTCCTTATTCTATGCATCCTGGTGAGGATAAGATGTATAAGAATCTTCGTGAGAGATACTGGTGGAAGGACCTGAAGAGGGATGTTGTTGGGTTTGTGTCGAAGTGTTTGACTTGTCAGAAGGTAAAAGCAGAGCATCAACGTCCGTATGGGTTACTTCAGCATATTGAGGTTCCTCAATGGAAATATGGGCATGTGACGATGGATTTTGTTAGTGGTCTTCCTTTGACTACCTCCAAAAAAGACTCTATCTAGGTTATTGTCGATTGGTTGACTAAGTCTGCACACTTCATTCTTGTTCGAGTTAACTATTCTTTGAGTAGGTTAGCTAAGCTTTACATCTCAGAGATTGTTAGACTTCATAAGGTGCCTTTGTCTATCATTTCTGATTGGGACCCAAGGTTCACAGCGAAGTTCTGGAGGTCTCTTCACACAACATTGGGTACTTGGTTAAATTTTAGCACTACTTATCATCCGCAGACCGATGGCCAGTCTGAGCGTGTAATCCAGATTCTTGAGGATATGTTAAGGGGTTGTGTTGTGGATTATAGAGGCAGTTGGGAGAATTTCTTACCGCTTGCGGAGTTCGCCTATAATAATAGCTATCAAGCTAGTATCAAGATGGCACCGTATGAGGCTCTATATAAGAGTAAGTGTCGTACACCTATTGGTTGGATCGAGCTTAATGAGCACAGATTGTTGGGACCGGATATTGTTCATGAGGCTGAGCAGACTGTTAGATTGATTCGGGATCGGCTTAAGGCTGCTTTTGACAGACAAAAGTCTTATACCGATTTGAGACGTCGGGATCTTGAGTTCAATATAGGAGATGAGGTTTTCTTGAAAGTATCCTCGTGGAGGAAGGTACTTCATTTCGGTCAGAAAGGCAAGCTGAGTCCTCGTTTCATCGGCCCTTATCGGATTATTTGGCGAGTTGGATCAGTTGCCTATCAGCTTGAGTTGCCACCTGAGCTTAATCATATTCATGATGTCTCTCATGTCTCTGTGTTGAGACGCTACCATGTTGATCCATCTCATATTATCCCTGTGGAGGAGATTGAGATTCATCCCGACTTGCGTTTTGAGGAGGAACCAGTTGAAATTCTTGCTCAGAATAAGAAAGTTCTCCGGAGGAAGACCATTAAGATGGTCAAGGTCTTGTGGCGTAATCGTGGTCACGATGAGGCTACATGGGAGCCCAAGGCCGTTGTCCAAGCTCAGTATCCGTATCTCTTTGATCCAGGTAAATTTCGAGGCTGAATTTTTTTAAGGCAGAGAGAATTTTCACACCCTAATTTTCCCCCAATTTAAAAATCCCCAATTTATAAAACCCCTAATTTATAAACCCTAATTTTTAGGAATTCAATCGAATTTTCTAATTGAAATTCAGTGACCAAATTGGAAATTTTCAAACTTTGGTGGCCACTTTGTAACGCGGGTGAAGTTGGGGCCCCTAAGATGTAATTCACCCAAAATCCATGCTTACCCTATTTGTTGCCTGTCAACTTTTCATATCTCATTGTTGAGATTTAGGCAGCCACACCCAAACTCTCTCTCCCTCAATCTCTCTCTCGAAAAGAACCGACCCTTCCTCCATTGGTTAACCAAGTTTCATTAAGCCTTTTTGCCGTTCGTTCTCTCACACCGGCATCGCCATCACGACCGTTTATAGTTCGGGTGTGTTGGGTAAGCTTTTGAACTCAGTTTCCCTTCGTTTAAATATCAGATTCATGTCTTTTGCTTGTTTTCGGGTTGTATGGACCGAAGTTGACCCTTCGCGGACTCTTTTGTGCACTACCGGTGACATGCGTCGCCGTCCTCCATCTTTGTCGATGAATCTGAGTTGGAGGTCTGTCGTTACACGGCTAGTGAACCATCATCGTCCTCGTCGAAGCTGTGATGCTTTGTCGTCCGTGACAAACCGTGCTATCGTCGTCCTTGTCGAGCAAATATCACAGTCGCCATCATCATTTATCCTCTCGGTCGCCGTCAAGAAGGGTTTGTAACCCTAGGTTTCGGTTACCATGTTAGGGCTGCAACGGGGTGAGGTGTTTGGGCTAGTATGTGTGGGTATGAGGAGTGAAGATTGGGTTTAACCCAATTCGGCTTGTGAGCATATTGAGAGAGAGGCTAAATTGGGCCGGTTCTAAGGGAGCCCAGATTTGTGTGAACCAGACCACTGGAGTGAATCGTCCAATTAAGCTGAACTGGCAGTGTTGACCTGACCCGTTGACCGTGACCCGAGCTGCCATCAGTGTTGACTTTTTGGTTGACATTAGCGTTGACTTTTTGGCTGACGCCAACATTAACTTTTTGGCTAACGTCGGTGTTGACTTTTTGATGATGTCAATGTTGACTTTTCTCGGCTCAAGTCAACTTTATGTTTTTTGACGTTCTGATTCCAAATCCGCTACCTATATTTTCAAATTCAAACCCGAAAGAACGTTTTTCTATCTACAATTAATTATAGTCAATATTTTGAGAATTTTGAATATCAGAATCTGATCGAATATTATTGTGTTCAGGTGACGTTGACTCAGAGCCTGAGAATCTTCCTCCTTCTCCACTTGTTCGACCTCCTTCGGCACACCTGGGAGTTCTGCACTTGAGTATGGTTTCGTTTAGTAATTATGTTAGTGTGACATAGTAGTAGTGATTAATTATGTTTTGTTGACCTCGTAGGTGTTGACACTTTCTGTCCTAATACTAAAGCTGAGCGTGGGAGACGTCACTCTTGACGTTGAGTTATTAGCTGCCTAAGGTGTGTCTCTTCTTGTGGTATATCATTTCTGTGCTCTATGTTATGCGTGCATATTGTATATGCGACTGATTGAATGATCTATGAATTATGGTATGTTTTATATGATGACATATCATGCATCAAATATCAGAATCGAACTAAATTAATATCAGACATATATCGTATGCACTTGGATTAAATTAATAGATCGAATATACACTAGGATTCAGAAAATAAAAATCGGAACATGTCATATCATTTGGGTTAGGAAATTGTACGGGGAAGTTTAGTAGGTTCACCCTTCGGGCTGAATTCCGCTTCGGATCAGTGGCTCCACCTTCGGGTCGAGATTCCACTTCGGATGGTGACGATGTAGTTAGAGTGGTTTTGAGGAACTTTGCTCTTCGGACGGTGTATGGAGATGGGTGCATGACATCACATTTATGTCTCTTATTGTATGCATATGTATAATGAAATGACTATTAGACTATGTTTGTTGCTCAGATTTTTGTTATGTGTTTTGAATTGTACTTTAGAGACACATTGAGCTTCATAGCTTACTCCCCCTTAGTTCCTCTTTCAGATACTCATGCTTAGGAGTACGGTACTTGGAGGATTTCATATCACCGGACTTTATCTTATTTTTCAATATGGTTATCCAGACATTTGATTTTATCTATTATTATTATTTCGGATATTTTGTATTTGGGACTTATGACAGTATAATTATTTGAGACTTATTGGTTTGACATGCATTTATTATTTGAATTCCTTTCGAATTTTATAATGACTTTTGGAATGTTGCTAAACGACTACGTTTTAATTAAATGATATAATTTTGTGGTTTCGATCTTTTATAATTAAATTGTGATTTGATTTATCAAACCTAATATCCTTTCTTGAGCGACAAGTTTTCAAACTTAAATTTTAAGGTTCGACTTAAGAAATTAGGTCAAATTTTAGGAGGTTACACTTTGGAATCAGTTTTTCTTTGATTTATTTATTTTTTGTGACATGTTGGTAACTGCTATAATGCTCACAACAGTGTCTTCTATTAACAGGGATTGATGCCTATCCATCAGTTTCAGAGTTTGCGGAGACCAATTTGTCTAGCATGGAATGTGGACTCCCAACTCAGTTGTCGTTTTCTGCTCGCGAAATTGTAGATGGGACCTTTTTCAAAGCTATAGAAGACTATGATTCAGATAGCAAGAGGACCTTGCACCAACTGAAGAAGTGGGTATTCTCACAAAGTTTATTCCATTTGAGAAAATTATGATGACCTTTTTCTAGGTTATTATTGGCTAATCTAGACATGATTGATTCTAATAATGATATTTATCAACTTTTTTCTCAGTGATTTTTTTAATCAAAGACTTCTTTGTCAATGGTGGACATTCATAATCGTCGTTCAGCATAAATTTGCTTAAATGGCATCTAATGTATCATGCATACAGTCCTATGTTGTAGGTGCTAGTCAGCGGCGTATCCATTCTCAAGGTTGTGGGCACAGAACTTTTCAAAGTTCTTACATTTAGCTTCAATTTTTTTAATTTTTATGAACTAGTCCTTAAATTTTATAATTTGTGCCCACCTTGAAATTTTAAGATTTTTAAGACTTGTGCTTACCCTCAAAAATATTTTTGACTTGTGCCCACCCTAAAAAAAAATCTAGATCCGCCACCGGTGCTAGTTCTGATGTATGATGTAGATTTTCATCCCAAATCTCGTTATTAAGAGTATTGAGATGCATTTTTTCTTTAAAAAATTATGTGGAGCTGCAGAAAAGGTGTTAGGCATGGAACTATCACATACTTAGACTTTCATAATATATATAAATAGTCATCTACCAAGTCTTTTTTTGCCTATTCATGTATACCGGAGATTTACGCTCATAGATGCTTCCCAAATATTTTTCACAATCTATCATAGTTTTAAATATATATTTTTTTACAAGCGATGATACTTTCAAACAATTTAACAATCTATCATATCTTCTTAATGTTTGCCAATCTTTGACATACTAAACAAAGTGCTTTCATCACCACGTCAAGAGTCATGAATCACATGTACTAATTAAAATTATATGGAGATCCAACAAAAGTAGTTTTACATGGAACTGTCATATAAGCAGGCTTGTCGGTTGTCATAACTTAGTAATATTAAATGACGGTCATCAATTTTCATCTGCTTGCACGTAATACCAGTCACAGATGCTGGCTAAATGTATTCTTCCAGAATCTGCGGTTGTTCTTCATTGTTGGCTGATACTTGACAAGCTGAAATTTCTATTTTTAATTGATACTTTCATCTATTTGTTCTAATAGTACATGAAACTGATAATTGGATAATTACTGATATCGTATATGAAACTGAAGGATCTCTGTTCTCACGGTAAGCATTGTCCACACTTGACCTATTAACCTGTTCAAAAGCATGTATGCATAAATAGTAGTATCTCTTTCCCTATATTTAGTATTAAAACAGCTCTAACATTAATTATTTCTAGTTGTAAATGAAGTAAAGCAGTGCCAGTAGTAATGAATATTGACAAATGATTTGAAATCTTTAGATTTAACTTTTAAATAGCATAGCACTTATTCTTGTAGGTCAGGGAATCAGGTTGAAGGAAATCCAGGAGCTACTAGTGGAGATGACACAGTAAGTTTTTTGCCACTAGATTACGGTCACTGATCTGCTTTTTATAGTTAAGGTCTATCACTTGTATAATGTACCCATAATTGTAATAGGTACCGTATTGTAGAAAATAGGGAAAAGTATTTTGGTCAGTGATCAATCTGATTCACTATTTTTCTTTGAATTGATTTGAAGAGTACATACAAGCCAACTATTTATAGATTTAGTACAGAGAGTTCTAATAAAATTCAAACTAGTCTAGATAAAATATGATCTTATAAGATAAGAGATAAAGGTTATCTAAACTACTTAGTAGATAAGAGTTATATGCTATCTAAACTACTTTAAGAGATTATAGTTATAGGATATCTAAATTACTTAGATATTTACAAAAAAATTATCTCTATTTACATGACAATTATCTACACTCCCCCTCAAGCTGGTGAATACATATTGTAGATTCCCAGCTCGGATTTAAGATAATCAAGAACCACTCTTGGAAGAGCCTTGGTTAGAATATCGGCTAACTATTGCTTTGTTGGAACATAGCCGAGTTTGATAACTCCATTGCTGATTTTTTCAGCGATAAAGTGTCTATCTATCTCCACATGTTTGGTACGGTCGTGTTGAACAGGATTTTTCGCAATACTAATAGCAGATTGACTATCAGTTTGCAACTCAAACTGCTTGTAGTGATCTAATCCCATTTCGGTCAACATTCTCTGTAACCACATGCCTTCACAAATCCCAAGTGCTAGTGCTCGATACTCGGCTTCTGCACTGCTCCTAGACACCACGGCTTGCTTTTTACTCCTCCAAGTGACCAAGTTTCCCCACACGAAAGCACAATACCCACTAGTTGATCTTCTATCAGTTAACTCACCAGCCCAGCTTGAATCAGTAAAAATTCTTACTGACCTTTCTTCACTTTTCTTAAATAATAAGCCATGTCCCGGAGTCATTTTAAGGTACCGTAAAATTCTATATACAGCATCAAGATGTTCCTCTCTTGGATCATTCATGTACTGGCTAACAACACTAACAAAAAAAGCAATGTTAGGCCTCGTAAGGGACAAACAAATTAGCTTACCAACCAATCGTTGATACTGCTCTTTGCTTACTAGAACACCTCCATCATCTTTTCTGAACTTTAAGTTGGGCTCCATTTGGGTTTCGGCTGGTTTACAACCAAGCATGCCAGTTTCTGTCAAAAGATCAAGGATGTATTTCCTCTAACAGATAACTATACCGGATTTTGATCTTGCCACTTCCATTCCAAGAAAGTACCTAAGACTGCCGAGGTCTTTGGTTTCGAATTCCTTGGCTAGTGAATCTTTTAGCCTCTTTAATTCTTCAACATCATCCCCAGTGATTATTATATCATCCACATAAACAATTAAAATTGTTATTTTACCATTTTGATTTACTTTAATAAACAAGGTATGGTCGGTTCGACATTGTTTATAACCACTCCCAATAATTACCTTGGCAAATCTATCGAACCAAGCCCTTGGGGACTGCTTTAGGCCATACAAGGTTTTTCTCAATTTGCATACTTTGTGAGCTGTCGAATCTTTCTTGATGCCCTCCGAAATTTCCATGTACACTTCCTCTGTCAAATTTCCATTCAAGAAGGCATTTTTTATGTCTAATTGATGAAGTGGCCAATCCTGGTTCACGGCAAGAGACAATAAAACTCTTACTGTGTTTAGTTTTGCAACTGGAGCGAAGGTTTCTTGGTAATCTATACCATAAGACTGTGTGAATCCCTTAGCCACTAACCTGGCCTTGGATCTTTCAATGCTGCCATCCGAATTGTACTTTACTATGAAAAACCATTTGCATCCCACTGGCTTCTTTCCTTGAGGTAGATCTGTCAGAGTCCAGGTCTCATTTTTCTCAAGGGCATTTATTTCTTCCTCGACCGCCTTCTTCCACCTAGGATCTTCTAAAGCCTCTTCTATTGTTCTTGGAATCTGAATGTCATCAATCTTTGTCGTGAATGCCTTGAATGATGTGGCATTAAACGGCTATAAGTAACATACTTTTCTATCGGATGAGCAGTACACTTCCTCACACCTTTCCTTTGAGCAATCAAAAAATCATCAGTATTAACAAAAGGAATAGGATTTTCATTAAGAGGAGAATCTGTACCTTCCAAGTTTTCCATGGTAATTGGACTCAGTTCCAATTCTTGGCAGCGTCTAGGTTGCAAGGTGGACTTCTCTCTCCTTCTGTAGACGCTAAGTTCTCTCCCTTCTGGTTGGGTTTTTCGAGGAGTTTTGGAAGGTGATGGGTAGGTTTTTTGTGGAGTTTTAACAGGGCTGGAATTTTGTCTAGCAAGAGAAGAATGTAAAGATGGTTGTAAAGGAGATGAAAGCACGGGTTGTGGGATAAAAATGGATTGTGAATTAGAAGTCGGTTGTGATGATAAACTTGACGAGTTCTGAAAGTTATCAAAAAACTGAAATTGAAATTCATCTTGAATCTCCCTCTGAATTTCGGTTTTAGAGAAATAAGGTTTATTTTCAAGGAAGGTAACATCCATAGTAATGTAAGTCTTTTTTGTAATTAGGGAATAACACTTGTAACCCTTCTGAGTGGATGAGTAACCTAAGAAAACACATTTGAGTGACCTTGGATCCAACTTAGACCTATGTTGTTGATAAACATGAACAAAAGTGGAACACCCGAAAATCTTTAGTGGAAGATCACATGACATAGGTTTGAACCAAGGAAATTTTTTAAGAAGAACATCTTTAGGAGACTGGAACTTTAGTGTTCGACTAGGCATCTTATTAATAAGGCGAGTGATAGTTAGGATAGCTTCTCCCCAAAAATATTTAGGAACATTGGAAGAGAATAAAAGAGACCTAGCTACTTCCAAAAGATGTCTATTTTTTCTCTCAGCAACCCCATTCTGTTGAGGACTATCAACACAAGAGATAATATGAACAATGCCCTTTTCTTTAAAATATGATCCTAGACTCTTGGAGAAATATTCACTCCCATTATCAGTTTTAAAAATGTGGACTTTACTTTGAAACTGATTTTCGACCATATTGTGAAAGGTTTTAAAAATTTCACTAAATTCAGATTTTTCCCTCATAAGAAAGGTCCAAGTAGTCCTACTATGGTCATCTATAAAGGTTACAAACCATCTAGATCCACTAACATTTTTAACTTTGGAAGGGCCCCAAATATCACTATGGATGATGGAAAAAGGATGAGAAGGTTTATAAGTGGATGGATGGTATGTAGTTCTTTGATGTTTGGCAAATTGACAGATGTCACAATGAAAGGATTTGATCTTTTTATTGGTGAACAAATCTGGGTACATCTTGGCCAAATAAAAGAAATTGGCATGACCTAGTCTAAAGTGTAGTAACATAATCTGACTGGAAATAGGGTATGATATGGAAATAGATTCGGAGATACAACTGGAATAGGCTTGTTTTGGTGAAGGCAAAGAACCTTGAAGAATGTAGAGTCCACAGTGCAACCTAGCATTGCCAATTATCTTCCCTGAATCCAGTACCTGAAATTCACAGCCATGTAAATCAAATTTAGTATAACATCCCAAGTCACGAGACAATTTACTAACATATAACAAGTTGCAAGCTAATTTTGGAACATAAAGCACGAAGTTCAATTCGATATCCTGATTTACTCGAATTGTTCCACTTTCTTCAATGGCTGCTAAGGAACCATCTACCATCTTTACATTGGATTGGGCCCCAAGCTGGCTGAATTATGTAAATAAGCTCAGATCTCCTGTCATGTGGTCATAGACTTCACTATCGACAATCCAAGTAGTGAAGTTTGTGTTGTCAACAGTATTTGCAAAAGAAAGATTACCTCCATGTTGCTTGCTAAATTGGCCGCTAATATTTCTTACATAGGTGACCAAATGTGATTGATTGTCCCTCTGTGGCCGTGGGGATGAACTAGCTTTTGAGCTAATCTCGAATGTTTTTTCGCCACCCATTAACTAAGGATTTTTTTTGGATAGGATCTGAAAAACCTACTCTGATACCATGTAGAAAATAGGGAAAAGTATTTTGGTCAGTGATCAATCTGATTCACTGTTTTTCCTTGAATTGATTTGAAGAGTACATACAAGCCAACTATTTTTAGATTTAGTACATGAGTTCTAATAAAATTCAGACTAGTCTAGATAAAATATGATCTTATAAGATAAGAGATAAAGGTTATCTAAACTACTTAGTAGATAAGAGTTATATGCTATCTAAACTACTTTAAGAGATTAGAGTTATAGGATATCTAAATTACTTAGATATTTACAAAAGAATTATCTCTATTTACATGACAATTATCTATACGTATCACTCCTTATCTTGGTGCAAGAACTGGTTGGGGACCAGAGTGAACATAACAAGAGCTCCTCAAGTATACCTGGTCAATTTAATAAATCTTGTGGATGCAAGCACCTTCATATTTTTATGATGATTTGAAAAGCTTTCAATCTCTTGGATCTTCAACGTATTATATATATCTGATTGCGAGTTTTCTGCGGTTAGTTTGATGAGCTATCTGATCTGAACTATATAACATGGTTATATTTTATTGCATGTTTCTATCAAACTATTTATATAATAAAAAAGGAATTTATTCGTGCAAAGAATAGGCAAAACATGTGATGCACTATCCATCTGATATAATATAAAAGAGTGTGTTTGCTATGCTTTTTTATTCTATATCCTAAATACAACATAATTATTGAGTTTGAAATTGTCAACATTCTCCTTCAAATTGCAGTCAGAGCATGATGGGTCGATGTACAAGTGGAGTTGAATGTTGAGCATCATTATGAAGATGTAGTCCCCAATATAACAAGATCACCCGGAGTCAAATACATAACTTATTATGAAGACTCGGAAAGCATTCTAGGAAAGAGGACAACAATTTGGGAGCTAGATAAGGTGGTGACATTACCTTTAATGCTTTTCTCAATAAATGTATTTCATAGTGTTGAAATCAGAGAACCTTTTAGAGTGTTTCTCTGTTAAATCTTATTCCAAAATGTTGTACAAGAGTAATCCTTTTATAGGCTTTACAAGTAGTTAACCTAGAGTAGTCTACCAAAGAGATATAACTCTGATCCTTTAATGAGATAGAGTTTATCTAGATTTAAACTTTTAAATTCAAACTATTAGATGAGATAAGATTACAACATTTAATTTACACACAATGACCTACACTCCCCCTCAAACTGGTGTGTATATGTTGTATACTCCCAGTTTGGATGAGAACTCGTCAAAGGTCACTCTCGGAAGTTCCTTTGTGAAGATATCCTCCAGTTGAATCTTTGAAGGAACATAGTGCAGCTTTACGACGCCACTGTTTACCTTCTCATAGATAAAATGTCTGTCAATTTCAATATGTTTAGTCTTATCATGTTGTATTGGATTTTAGCAATACTCATTGCTGATTGGCTATCACTCAGTACCTCGAACTCCTATTTTTTATCCAACTCCAGCTCGGTGAGAAGTTTTTTAAGCCATATGCCTTCACAAATTCCAAGGGCCATATCCCTATATTCTAATTTTGCACTACTTCGAGGCACCACAGTTTGCTTTTTACTCCTCAATGTGACTAAGTTTCCCCACACAAACGAACAATAGCCACTCACAGATTTTCTATCTATTAACTCTCCTGCCCAGCTAGAATCTGTGTAAATCTTCACAGACCTGCCTTGATTTTTCCTAAAAATAAGTCCAAATCATGGTGTAAACTTTAAGTATCGCAGGACTCTATTGGTTGCCTCTATATGTTCTTCTCTAGGATCACTCATGTGCTGGCTGGTTATGCTTACTGGATAAACTATATCAGGTCTGGTGAGTGATAAATAAATCAGTTTCCCAACCAGCCTTTGGTAGGATTCCCTATTCACGGGAGTAATCATGCCATTTTTTCCAATCTTCAAGCTTGCATCCATTGGAGTGTCTGCTAGTTTACATCCAAGTATTCCAATTTTCGAGAGCATGTCCAAGATGTACTTTCTCTGATTTATGACTATTCCCTCATTTGATCTAGCCACCTCCATTCTGAGAAAGTACTTAAGACTTCTTAAGTCTTTAGTCTCAAACTCTGTTGCCAAAAAAGTCTTTAGTTTCTCAATTTCTTGTGTGTCATCTCCTATAATGATCATATCATCAACGTAAACAATAAGGAGAATTTTTTTACCATCTGAAGCTACCTTCTTAAACAAGGTATGATCTGCCTGTGTTTGCTTGAACCCATTCTTCACCATGGCTTTCGCAAATCTGTCAAACCAGGCCCTTAGTGATTGCTTCAGCCCATACAAGGATCTATTTAGTTTGTACAATTTCTGTTTCGTTGAGTCATCCTCTAAGCCTGGTGGAATCTGCATATATACTTCTTCTTCAAGCTTTCATTCAAAAAAGCATTCTTGATGTCCAGTTGGTGCAACTTCCAATCTTTATTAACTGCTAATGAGAGCAACACCCTTATTGTATTCAGTTTTGCCACAGGTGCAAAGGTCTCTTGATAGTCTACTCCATATGACTGAGTAAATCCCTTTGGCACTAACCTTGCCTTGAACCTCTCGATGCTTCCATTAGAATGATACTTTACTGTGAAAACCCACTTGCATCCAACCATATTTTTCCTTCTGGCAGTTTAGTTAAACTCTATGTGTATTTTGTTGTAGGGCATTGACCTCTTCTTCAACAGCTTTCCTCCAGTCAAGATTTTCAAATGCCTCTTCCACCTTACACTGTTAATATTAGGGGTAAAAGCCTTGAAACCAGACAATAGTTTTCCATAAGCAACAAATCTATCAATAGGATGATTAGTGCATTTTCTTACCCCTTTCTGATTGCAATTGGAAAATCATCTAAATTCTCATGAACTGGACTTTTCGAGACATCATTGCTTACCTTTTCGTCCATGGCAGTAGGACTTAAGATCAGTTCTTGGCAAGTACTAGGCTAATCAATGGGTTTTGTGACAATTTTCTTTCTTCTAGTATAGGGAGTAAGCTGTTTGACTAGAGGTTGTAGGGTTTGAGTAGTGTGAGGCCTGGGAGATATAGGTTCTGGAGAAGGTCTTCCTACTGGAACATTAGAAGAGCTGGGAGATGTAGGCTCTGGGGAAGATCTTTCTAGTGGAACACTAGGAGAGCTAGGAAATGTAGGCTCTAGAGAAGTTGTAGGATCATCAGAGTTGCTAGGTTGTTTGTCCTGTGTTTGTTCAAGGGTCGGAAAAGGAGACAACAAAGGAAGAATAAGAGTAGGAGTAATAGGCTGAGATTCTTCACATCTCTCCCTCTGAATCTTAGTCCCTAAAAAATAAGGTTGATTTTCAAAGAAAGTAACATCAAATGAAGCATAGGTTTTCTTGGTAATAGGTGAGCAAAAATTTGTAGCCTTTCCAACTTGATGAGTATCCTATAAACACACACCACAAGGACCTAGGATCAAGCTTACTCCTATTGTTGCTATGCACATGAACAAAAGCTTTACAACCATATACCCGAAAAGGAATAGCAGATGACCATGGTTTGAAATGTGGAAAAAGATGTAAAAGGGTGTCAAAAGGAGTTTTGAAGCCCATAGTTTTGCTAGGCATCCTATTAATTAGGAAAGTAGTAGTAAGAAGTGCCTTCCCCAAAGATACTGATAAGCATTAGCAGAAAGCAGAAGAGATCGAGTTATCTCAAGTAGATGTCTATTTTTCTTTTAGCAACCCCAATTTGCTGAGGAGTGTTGACACAAGAAGTAAGGTGAAAGATACATTTCTCTCGAAAAAAGGAACCAAGGGATTTAGTAAGATACTCACTCCCATTATCACTCTGAACTATCTTTATTTTGCGTTCAAATTGGTTTTTGATCATGTGATGAAACGTTTTTAAATATCGTTTCAACCTCCGATTTTTCTTTCAAGAGATAGGTCCAAGTAACTCGAGAGTGATCATCAATAAATGACACAAACCAGCGAGCCCCAGATACATTTTTAACTTTAGAAGGACCTCAAATATCGCTATATATGATAGAGAAAGGAGAGGTGGGTTTAAATTTAGTGGGAATATGTAACACCCCCTTACCCCTATCCATACACCGGATACGAGTCAAAAATTCTATGACTTTTTTATTCAAAGATCAGGGTAATTTAAAATTTTAAAAATTTTCTCAGTGGTCACCCATCCTGAAATTTCTCTAGCCCAAGCACGCTTAACTTTATTAAAAATTGACTTAAATTATTTACTCGGGTTTCTAATCTTAAATCAATTATCTTAGTATGCAACTCATCACCTAAGGTTATTCTTAACCTTGAATCTTTCTAGAAACGCCAATCACACTCAATAAGCTTAGTAAGTATACATGCCACTATAATAATCAAACTGTAATTAGGATGTCATTACTGTGATTACCTGTTGAGCTTTCCAATATTGATGCAATACTTTTCTCCCTTTCACCTTGATTTACCTACGTGTGTACAATCAAACACACGTTAAGTACAAACTTAGTGAGGCAATAAAGGAAATTAATAACAATAATTTAAGCTTTATTCAAGATTATGACTACATTTATATAGCATGATATATGTCAATGCATTACTTTCACATTGCATTAGTAATTATTTACTACATGCTAATGTCATCAGATTTTCATGTTTGCCCGGTCATCATAATATGCCTTATATGTATAAATGCATCATGATCATTAGATAAGTATACCATCATACTAATCATGTATCAACATAATATAAACCATATATAAATTTCTTACCGATATACTTGCCATTGGTCCCGAGTGTTCATATAAATATGTCCCGAGAGTTCATATACTCTCTAACCTGTTTACCATTTATTATCCCTTTATTTATAGCCCGATTATCAATGGTTTCCCGGTTTCCCGATTTCAAAGCCCAAATATAACCTTGAGGACCCTAGGTACGCGAGTCAAATATGCACCGAAGTGCTAACCCGCATGTTTATAAGGCCGTGCTAACCATTATCCCGCACGTTTATAAAGCCGTGCTAACCATTATCCCGCACGTTTATAAGGTCATGCTAACCATTATCCCGCACGTTTATAAGGCCATGCTTACCATACACTAAGTGTACTTTTAACACTATAGTGCTATCCCAAATTCCCGATTATGCAGCGTGCTGCTGGACTCTATGGCATGCCAACTATACCCTGTCCCTCAATGACTCATTTAGGCAAAATTCCCGAATTTATTCCACCCATGGCAATGTATATCAATATAATTTCATATTGGGCAGTTCATACCCGAAATAACATTCATAGCATACCATCATCAATAACTAGTGATCAATGCATTTGTTTTCAACCCTTGACATATTTAAAATATGTCAAATATATGATCAATGACATAAATACCATGCCAACATATAAATTAGGTAGACTTATCGCAAGTCTTACCAATGATTTATAAAACAACCATGTATCATGTTATGTATGCATTGCACTCACATGGGCCATTTATTAGCATGCCTCACTAAATTCTACTCGATCCTTTCCTTTATAGAACCTCGAACCTTCTTTGATTCGAACTTGACTGAAAATCGAGTTTTGGGGCTTGAATTGAGCTTGGAAAAATTTTCTTATTCTTTCATCTCTTTCTCCATGTTTCAAGGCTGGAAAAGATGAGATTTGCTCATCTTTTAACTATTTGCAACTATTAAATGAATTTTAAATTCATTTAAATAGTGAAATTACCACAATTTAGCCTTTACATCCAATGGCTAATTTAATCTCATCTAAAATCAAGGGCCAAGATTAAATCCATGTATATTTCATCTTACAAAAATGTCCTCAACATTTTAAAAATATTTCAAAATTACCATCCTTGCCAAATGACCAATTTGCCCTCCAACTATTCTTTATTTACTAGCTTGTTTCAAAATTGCCATTCCATTAGAATATAACTAAATTAGTTCCTTCTCAATTGACCACTATTCCATAAATATCATTTTATGATTTTCCTTGGCTTATGGAACAACCTCTAAAATTTCAATTCAATCTGATTTCCCGATATTCACAAAATACTTCTACAACGATTTTACCTTTATCGAGCTATCGGATCTATTACGAAAATTCCATATTTCCATAATGCTCCTCATATCATCATCTTTCATCCAATGACATAGATTTAATCTTGAATTAGTAGTTTACCAACTTTGCCCTTGTGATTTTCCAAAATTACAATCTTGCCCTTTTTTCATCCAACGGCTCATATTTAGCATGTAAAATCAACTTAAATCCAAGGGTTCAAATTCTTCCAACAAAAAGAAAATATCTTAAACATGTAAAATGACATAATCAACCTTGGCTTATCATCCTTCAAAATATCCTGGATATTCGATTCGATCCGAATATCTGAATATTCTTCCAAACTTTATCGCTTTATAGCAAAAAATACAAGCTCCGTACGAAAAATCTGAGTAACACGAAAATGTCACTCTTGGGGGTGAACTATTCATTTACGGGGTTAAAATGCATAACTTTTGAAAATTACACTTTGGTCCCTAAACTTTTCCAAAGTTTACACTTTAACCACAACTTTTAAAATTTTCATTTTGGTCACTAAATTTTAAACTTCAATTCCCATTCCAATTTTCCTCGAATTTCAACCAAACTTTGCAAGTACCCTAATTAACTTGCCCACTATCATCTGATGCTTTTAAATCTCAAAGATTCCTTTTTCATAACCCATAATCGAAGAAATCATATTTTTTGCATTTTTTTTCATTTTAGTCACTGTAGCAATGTCCTTTCGCTAAAAAAAATCGGTTTTAAGGGTTTTAAGGTCTTTTAGGGGTTAAAATATTTATTCCATGGTGTTTTAGAAAAATCGTTTTTTTATTTAAAAATGGAGTCGCCACCGGCCACTGAGGTAGGCCAAACACCATAAAAACCAAAGATTTAAAATTGTTGGGTTCGGGAGTCGGTTACGGATAGGGAAGGATTAGCACCCCATACCACCCAAAATTAGTACTTTAATAATTACCGCTTTATTAATATTAGACTTTCCGGGTTAAAGTGACGATTAACTTAAAATTTGGTTATAAGTGCGAGTAAATTTTAAAAGCCTCGTTATCCGAGAGTAAACGCCCAACCACCATCACTATGCCTGATACTGGCCCCATTTACGCTCGGATAAAAGGACACCGCCTTGACAATTTATATTTCATTATGCAACATTAACAGAAACATTATAAACAAATATTTACAAAGACATGGAATTAAAACGTAAAGGCATAAAAATATTAAAATGCAAAATGCATGAACAAAACCAAGTAATATGTCATACTAATAAAAAATAAATATAAACATGCAACAAAGACATACTTCAAAAAATTAAATTAATTAACTAACATGCTTAAACATATAAAGGAAATACCGATGCAAAGTATGGATGACATATATATACATGATGCTAGCCAAGAAAACAAAATGCCAAAATGATACATTAAGGCTTCATCATACGGCCCACTAATATCTATATTGCAAATGCATCTAAGTGATCATGGCAAGAAACATATATGGATCGAATCATATGAACTTAAAAATTATAAATATTTACATGCTATTTTAAAAAAACATGCATGAATTAATGGATGTAACAAACATAACCTACGCATAGCATATTTTAACAATGCTACAAAGACATGGCAAGACACATAATAAACATGTTATCCACAACCAATATACGACCTACAATGCAAAATGATCATAAAATCCATGTAAACATATAAACATAAAACTAACTAAAACTAACACATGATTAAAAAAACAAGCATGTACACAACATGAGTTAATGAACTAAAAGCATGGTATAACCCATATTAACATACACATAAAAAACCTAAAAACATAATGTATAAAAACATATATATAAACAAAGACAAACAAAATAAATATGCTAAAAAACAAATGATATAAATATTTAAAAACTAGAAAGGGGTTGAAATGAAATACAAACATAACTAGAAGATAGATATTAAATAAATAAAAAGCATATTTAGGGGGAGGATTGCAAAATAGGTAAAACATAAGAGGACTAATCGTGTAATAAAACCAAGGGGCAAGCTCAGGGTGAAAATTTTCAAAACGCAAAAACCCTAAGGGTGTGATTTCGCCTTTTACACACTGATTTCTTTTAATCTAGGGGCCAAATTAAAAAACCCTGAAAGAATGAGGGACTGAGATTGCTATTTACCCAAGGGGGAGACTCGAAACGAAAAAACGAGGAGTAAGGGAGGATTTATGAGGTTATTTGACCAAAAATAATTTATTTCCAAACTATAAAACAAAAAAATAGCCCCTCATTTCATTTTTCTCATTTTTTAACCCTAAAGAGAGAGCACTCTATCCTCTCGGTCTTTTCCAGAAAAATGACCGCCCTAAAAACCCAAAAAAAAACCAGCCGTCGCGTTCACAAGATCTCCGGCGAGGCTTGGCCGCTATAACCACCTCTAGCCATCCCAGATCTTCCCTGGGCCGGCACAAAGCGAGCCCCTTAAAACCTCCTTACCGTAAATCCAAAAGCCCAGACTCTTTCTCGTTTCCAAAACAAAAAAAATAAACCCTTTAAATGGCTCACTCATTTTAGAGCTTGTTGCCGGCCAGAAGGGTGTTTTTGACTCAGGTGAAGTCTCTTTCTTGTTTCTTTTTAAGTTTTGTTACTTTTACCTACATGCATGCTTGAGAAAAAGAGGAGAAGAGAAATTACCAATAGAAACTTGTGTTTCTTTTTTTTTCGGAACTCGTCCCTCCTTCTTACAAAGGATTTTTGATACATATATATTCTGCCCTCTCTTATTCCTGATTTCTTTGTGTTTGGAAGATAATAAAATACATAGATTTTATATCTAAGTTGGTACTGACATAGTCTTTTTTGGTGATTTTTCTGATGCATCTGGCAACCCTGAGTGCGGTGGTTGAAGGCCGGCATGGTGGAGGAATGGTGGGGATGTCATCTGGCCAGACGTATCCTTGGCCGTTGGATCAGATCTGATCCAACAGCTAGGGCTTCTTGAAGCTTGGACGGCCAGGGTACGATCTGGAGATCTGACGTGGTCCCTTTATGATCAAGCCACGTGGCGCGTGAGGTTCTGAAGAGTCTGCACATGGGTCATACGCGCGCGTGGTAGCTGAACGGTTTGGGCGTGAGATGCACGCGGCCAGCTGGATGATCATCTTGCTTGATCTGGGGCCGTTGGATCAAGGTTTAATTCAACGGCCCAGATTTGGCTGTGCAAAAAGGACAAAAATAATTAAGGTTTAGATATTTTGGGTTTTCAGACATGGGGTTTGGTTTGGCCGGTTGGGCTGTGTACACTTAATTTTGGGCTATATAATAAAATTGGACGGAACACTTAATTTAGTTGGGTTTTATTTTATTATTTGCTTATATTATATATGTACTAATATCATTAATATTAATAAAAATGGTAATAATAATAATAATAATACGTGCATACACATACAATATACGTACATGCAAGCACACACATACACGACATACGGGTACACATATACATAACATGCAAACATTAATATATGTAATACATCCTTAATTGATATGATATACAAACACATATGCATATAACCATTTGCATAATTACATGAATACCCACACATACACACAATGCACACACACATATGACATCCATATAATAAATATTAACATGTACATAATACGTATAACATGCATCCAGTCACATATGTCACACGATCTTTACACACACATTAATCACACACATATATAATAAACACATAATATGATACGTATATATGCAACGATAATATATTAATTACTAAACTGAAGTAGATTAACACAGTATTAACAAAGCAAAGATCATAAGAACTCATTTTTATCCGACTTTCCTTTTCGTAGCTTAGGAATCACATGTTCTTCTAGAACTCTCTGATTTTCCTAAGCCGAATATTCAGGCTTGTAAGTTCTTCCTATATAGAACTTCTTCGCCTTCCGATCTTGGAGCTATAGGCTCCTCCTATATAGAGCCTTTCGCTTTGAAGCCTCGAGTTATGAGTCTCTCCTATATAGAACTTTTCACTCTGAGACGGTAGAGCTTGGAGTATTTCCTATATAGAACTCTTCGCTTTCAACGCGGGTTTTTCCTATATAAAATCTTCTACGTCACGGATGGATTCTTTCGACTGGGAGTTCTTCCTATATAGAACTACTAGTCTTCAAACCCTGGAGCCGCAAGTCCCTCCTATATAGAACTTTTAGCTTCTGAAATCTTGGAGCTACAAATTCTTCCTATATAGAACCTTTCGATGCGAGTACTTGAAAATATAGGCCATTCCTATGTAGAACCTTTATCTTCGCATTTGGGATTCACACCAAAATGGCTACCAATCTTTCTGGACTCACGCTACTAAGGCTGCCGAAATCTTCCTTCACATCTGAGGATTCACGCCGAAAACGGCTATCGACCTTTCTTCAAATTCGGGGATTCACGCCAAAATGGCTACCAAAATCCCTTTTTTAAAATAAATCCACCTCTTCACTGCTAAGGGGCAGATCAAAAGTCAATGGCAATCTGCAATTACTTGTTTAAAATGGACAAAATGTTATGAGTGAGCATGTTCATAATCCTAGGGATGCCTAACTATTCATGATGCATGAATGTCAATATTCTGATGTATCTGCTTCCGCAGTTAGTCAATCTCAATTCTCTGCTTTGCTTTCTCTTCCTTTTCTTCTTCTGGTGATAGTACCCTCATCTCACTGTCGGGTTCAACCATTATAACCTTTTTTCTTCTTCTGAGTTTCAGGTTTGAAGTTCTAAAGTGCCCTTTCGGGTTTTCACTTTAGAGTTTTTTTAGGCGCCCTTTCAGGTTTTCACCTGGGAGATCTCTATTGTTGTTTCGAATACTTTCTCAGACAAGCATGAATGGTATGTGACATTGGTTATCTCATTCTGATGTTTGAAGCCTTCAACTCGTTGTGTCTCGACATACATTATGTGGGAAGCTCAAGATCAAAGTTAATTATGTTTTCTAATCACCTGCATTCTCAGGGTTAGATCATAGTAATGCTCAGAAATCTTTTACTTATCATAAGTCTATGTTAACTTGTTTGCATGATGTTCATGAAAATGAATGAGAAGACAAGGAACGTAAGGCACAAAAATATGATTTTATTAACATTAAGGATTTGGAACAGTGTTAAGAAAGTCATGGCAAACATGAGGAAAATGGAAAGCAAAACATGAAACTTAAAAACCCCAAATATCCACTGTATGAATGATGCGTCGTCCTGTCAACCGAAATAGAATCTCTACCAGGAGCTCATTCTTCTGGTACTCGTGGGGATAACTCTACTTGCCGGAGGCCCACCCTCAATATTTATCTGAGCTGCCCTTAACGAGTTTTTCAACTCAGATCCTTCATTTTGCTTCAAGACGCCCTATTTGGGTTTTCGCCTCGAGCTCTCCATTTTTTTTATGAAACGCCTTTTCAGGTTTTCGCTTCATTTATTTCATTTTTCATTTTCTTCTCTTTTTTCTTTTTTTCTCTCTTTTCTTTTCTTTTTTTTTCAAACATAGTACTTCTTAACTGAATCAGAATTCACGGGACTCTTCAATTCTTCTTCGTCCATTTCAGTTAAAATCAATGCTCCTCCCGAAAAGGCATTCTTGACGACGTATGGCCCTTCCCAGTTAGGCATCCATTTCCCTCGAGAATTTTTCTGAATTGGGGGGATCTTCTTAAGCACCATATCTTCTTCTCGGAATTCTCTTGGGCGCACCTTCTTATCATATTCCAGCATCATTCGTTTCTGGTACATTTGACTATGGCAGATGGCATTCCGCCTCTTTTCCTGGATGAGATTTAACTGGTCGAACTTGGCTTGCACCCATTCTGATTCCTCTAATTTCACTTCATTCAGAACCCGAAGTGATGGAATCTCGACCTCAATGGGGAGTACTGCTTCTGTACCATACACTAGAGAATAAAGCGTTGCCCCTGTGGATGTGTGAACAGATGTCCGGTAGGCGAATAGAGCAAATTGAAACTTCTCATGCCAATCTTTGTATGTGTCTGTTAACTTTGCGATGATTTTTTTATGTTCTTGTTTGCCGCTTCCACTGCCCCATTCATCTTAGGACGACAAGCCATGGAATTATGGTGTGTTATCTTGAACTGGTTGCACACCTCAGTCATCAATTTGTTGTTCAGGTTAGAAGCATTGTCGGTGATAATCCTTTTCGGCAACCCGTATCGGCAAATGATCTCCTTCTTTAGGAATTTGCACACCGTTGTCCTTGTAATGTTGGTATAAGATACTACATCCACCTATTTAGTGAAGTAATCGATGGCAACCAAAATAAAACGTTGCCCGTTGGAAGCCTTCGGATGTATCTGTCCAATAACATCCATGCCCCAAGCTGCAAACGGCCATGGTAAGTTCATGGTGTGTAAAGGTAAAGGAGGAGCATGGATCTTGTCGGCATATATTTGGCACTTGTGGCACTTTATGGCATAATCAGTGCAGTCCCCTTTCATAGTCGACCAGAAATATCCATATCTCATAATTTTTGGGCTATTGACAGGCCATTGGCGTTGGTTCCACACAAACCATCATGCACCTTTGCCAAAATCTCTCTCGCCTCCTGGGCATCTACGCATCTCAACAATGTCTGATCATGGCTTCTTTTGTACAGGATCTCCCCATCCAGAACATATCTCGTTGCCATCTTTCTAAGTGTTTTTCGGTCATTTTCATTTGCCCCTTCGGGATACTTTTAAAACTTGGATACTTTTGAAACTTGATATATTGCAAGATGTCGTAATACCAAAGGTTTCCATCTACTTCTTGCACATTATAGCAGTGAGATGGCTTTCATAAGTCTGTATCTCAATGGGCTTCATCTCTGCTCCCGTATTTGCTTTGAACATGGAAGCCAGGGTGGCCAAGGCGTCTGCCATCTGGTTTTCTTCTCTAGGAAGGTAAGTGAAGCTGGCCCTTTCAAATTCTTTGGTGAGCTCCTGGATCAACTCATAGTATTTTATTAACTTCGAATCCCTAGTTTACTATTCTTCTCATAACTGATAAATTACTAGGGACGAATCTCTTAATACTCGAAGCTCCTTAATCTTTCTTTCGATGCCTGCATTCAATCCCATAACACAGGCTTCATTCTTAGCTATGTTGTTGGTGCAGAAGAGTTTCGGTCTGCTGGTGAAGGGATAGTAGATATCTTTCGGAGAGATTAGCACAACTCATATTCTGCGGCTGAGGGCATTGGAGGCTCCGTCGAAGTAAAGCTTCCACGAACTGTCATCTGAAACACCATCTTCCTCGGTTGCAATACACATCAAGTCCTTATTCAGGAAATTGAAATTCAGCGATTCATAATCCTCTAAAGTGCGACTAGCTAAAAAATCTGCTATAGCGCTTCCTTTCATAGCTTTTTGCCTCACATATACAATGTCGAACTCGGGTAATAGCATCTGTAAACGGGCCATCCTCCCCGTCAATGCCGGTGCTTCCATTAGAAACTTCAAGGGGTCCAATTTGGATATCAGCCAGGTGGTATGATATAACATGTACTGCCTAAGCCGTTTGGTAGCCTAAACCAAAGCACAACATAGCTTTTGAATTGGCGGGTAGCGTGCTTCACAATCAATGAACTTCTTGCTTAGGTAGTAGATGGCTCTTTCCTTCCTCCTGAACTCATCATGCTGCCCTAGCACGCAACCCGTCGAGTTTTCAAAACTGTCAGGTAAAGGATTAAGGGTCTGTCTGGTACCGGTGCGACTAAAATCAGAGCATTTGTCAAGTACTTCTTGATCCTCTCTAAAGCTTCTTGATATCCTTCATCCAGACCCCCGGATTATTCTTTCTGAGTAATCTGAAGATAGGGTCGCACTTATCCGTTAATTAGGAGATAAAACGGGAAATGTAGTTTAACCTTCCCAAAAAGCCTCTGACTTCTTTCTGAGTATGGGGCAGTGGTAGGTCTTGGATAGCCTTCACTTTTTCTGGGTCAATCTCGATCCCTTTTCTGCTCACTACAAACCCCAAGAGTTTTCCAGATGTGATTGCGAAGGTACATTTGGCCGGGTTAAGCTTCAGCTGGTACTTTCGTAGTCTTTGGAATAGCTTTCTCAGGTTTCGAAGGTGCTCTTCCTCAGTTCGGGACTTAGTGATCATATCATCCATGTATACCTCTATCTCTTGTGCATCATATCGTGGAAAAGAGTCACCATCGCTCTTTGATAGGTTGCCCCCGCGTTCTTGAGTCCGGAAGGCATCACCTTGTAACAAAACGTGCCCCACATGGCCACAAATGTAGTCTTCTCCATGTCTTCAGGGTCCATCTTTATCTGGTTGTATCCCGAAAAGCCATCCATGAATGAGAACCATGAGTGTCCAGCGATATTGTCAACCAGCATGTCAATATGTGGCAAAGGGAAGTTGTCTTTAGGGCTTGCTCGATTGAGATCACTGTAATCTACACACATACGGACTTTCCCATCCTTTTTCAGAACCGGTACGATGTTTGCAACCCATTCAGGGTATTTGGCAACTTCCAAAAAACCAGCATCAAATTGCTTTTTTACCTCTTATCTGATTTTTAACAACATATCAGGCCTCATTCTTCTGAGCTTTTGTTGGATTGGTTTGCATTCTAGCCTCGTTGGCAGTTTGTACACCACTATGTCTGTATTCAACCCCGGCATGTTTTGATAGGTCCAAGCAAAGACATCTTTGAACTCTTGGAGTAGGGCTATTAGTTCACGAATGGTCTCTGAGGAAAACGTAGTTCTGATTTTCACTTCTTTTCTATCCTTATCTGTTCCCAAGTTTACAATTTCAATTTCTTCTTGATGAGGCGTGATTTGTCTTTCTTCATTGGCCATCATCCTTATCAACTCTTCAGGGACCTCGCATTCTGCTTCATCGTCTTCCTCTTCAATTTTCACTGAGATCTCGGGGCATTTGAAATCTACCTTGGGATTGGATTCGGAATCATTCATACAGTTAATTATGGGGATCCTGCATGACATGAGAATGAATGGATTGGGAAGATGGTGATTTTAAATGAAGTGAATGAATATGAATAAAACATGAATGGATGGAATAAATGAGATGTTTGCCATTTGAGAAAATGAGGAAGATATTCTTTCATTGCAAACAAAAGGTTAACATAGGTGCCCTGTACAAAAGATCCTCGTTGCTTATGGGCAAATACAAAAATGGTTAATTTGGAGCATTACTCTGATCTGGCCCTAAAAACTACAAGTAGATTAACGTAGCTCCAGTTATCAAGAGTTTCCCTAGGACGGCAAGGGCGGATGCTGGTCAACACGTTGCTGCCATTGTTACCTTTAGCTATCATGTTGATGAACATTCCTTCAAGCGATTCACTGATCATCTCATTCTGATTAAGCCTATCATTTTCTCTAATTGCTTCCTTGACCTTCTGTCTTGTACGGTCGAATCCTCCAGAGACAAAAATATTTTTCACATGAGGGAAAGACATTGATCTCCACAGAATGTCTTCTCCCTTGAGTCTAGCTCTTCTTTGTTCTTCTTTCCTCTTATACTCTTCCCTCCTCTGCTGAACACTTGGTTTGTAGCCAAGCCCAAAACGATCCTTCTTAGTGATGAATCTTCTGACGCGTAGGCTTCCTTGCAATCTTCTCCCTAGCCCCCTTCTAGTTTTGGCCCCTTGGCCCAGGGTTTCGGACACGGTCATCTTGGTGCAGTTAAATAACCTGGGGCTGGGAATGCGATTTCCTTCTGCCACGAATGTTGCATTCACAAGTTCTAATGCTCGAAAAGAGCACTCCACGGTGTCCTCGTCATTCTGGATGTAGGGGGCATCTGACGTTATCGAGGCAATAATTTCCTGCTCGGCCTCTATAGTGACTAGTTTGCCTTCAATCACAAACTTTAATTTCTGATGGAGTGATGAAGGAACAACTCATACAGATTGAATCTAAGGCCTTCCCGATAAGCAGCTGTAGGTTGGTTTTATGTCCATCACCATAAAGTCGATCATGTACTCAGTCAGCCCAATCAAAGGCTAGGCTGTCTCCTCGGGAAGATGACCAAACCATATATTCCCAAAGAAAATAGGTCAATCTTCTTTACCTCATCTGGGTGTGTCGGTATGATGTCTCGGATACTCTCCCAAGCAAAGGCTAGGCTGTCTCCTCGAACCTGGATCAATCCATTAACCCAATCGTCGCTCATTCTAGCAAAGGTTTTGAGATTCGAAGTGTAATTCTAGTTTTTCGGTGGCTTTGCATAGATCCAATCCTTCTGGACATTTCTCTGATTAAGTAGGGCAGCATACTCCTCTACCGTAGGCATCATGTCTTGCCCATTGAAAGTGAAGCAGCAAAAAGCAGAGTTCCATAACTGGAAGATGGCTCAGAGTAGAAGCTGGTTGACCCGAACGTACAACAACTGTGCTATGTCGCCATAACTATCACAGAATAAGTCTTGTAGTCTTCGGTCCCATCCTTCCCAAATCTTTTTGAGATCTCATAGGTCGTTCTGTTGGAGACTCACATAAGTATACCCTGCCACTATGCGCTTGCTCGGCAAACTGTTACCTTGAGTCCTCTGGTTGACTTCTGACCAATGTCTGACAGATAAGTTGAGTTGTTCCTTCTTAAGATACCTTTTTTCCATGATGAAAGATCTTCTGATCGGGCAAACCACTTGATTCAATACCTTTATGTAATGCAAATGCAATGATGTATGCAAAAAGCAAAAACAAAAAGAAAACGAGTTAGTTCCGGATAAAATCAATAAATACATAAACATAAGAACAAATAAGGTAAACAAACAAACAACCCTATTTACATCTCGTCTAAAACACCTAGGTTATCCGCATGACTCTAAGGGGTGAGTTTCTATATGTTCTCTATATGCAGTGTTGGTGTTAAGAGGTACCCGATTTTCCTTGTTGTCCTCTACTAAGAGTAGCAAGGCCCCCGATCATCACCCATTATAGGCTCCTTTCAACCGGGTTCAATTTAAGGAGACCCATTCGCTTATGCCTATACGAAGGAACGATATCCTCACGAAAGCATAAGGTACTCGAGCCCCGAAGGTACTTGCTAGGCCCATACGAGGGAACGATATCCCCATGAAAGCATTAGCATTTTCTCATACTTAAAAAGGACGGGCTTATATGCCGTATTTTAAATGCATTAAAATAAACGCGCAATTATAACTGAATGTTACTTTAATAGTCACTTTAATCCAAAACTTCTGATATTTGTAAAGCGGTAATTATTTTAAAAAGCTTGACTCTCATTTTGTTTTTTTGAAAAACAAAATCATATCCCCAGCGGAGTCGCCATCTCTGTAGCGATGTCTTTTCGCTAAAAAAACCGGATTTAAGGGGTTTAGGGTCTTTCGGGTGTTAAAATATTTATTCCGTGAGGTTTTAGAAAAATTGTATTTTTTATTTAAAAATGGAGTAGCCACCGGCCACTAAGGTAGGCCGGACACCATAAAAACCAGAGATTTAAAAATGTTGGGTTCAGGAGTCGGTTACGGATGAGGAAGGATTAGCACCCCACACCGCCCAAAATTGGTTCTTTAATAATTATCGCTTTATTAATATTAGACTTTCCGGGTTAAAGTGACGATTAACTTAAAATTTGATTATAAGTGCGAGTAAATTTTAAAAGCCCCGTTATCTGAGAGTAAACGCCCAACCGCCATCACTAAGCCTGATACTGGCCTTATTTACGCTCAGATAAAAGGGCACCGCATTGACAATTTATATTCCATTATGCAACAATAACAGAAACATTATAAACAAATATTTACAAAGACATGGAATTAAAACGTAAAGGCATAAAAATATTAAAATGCAAAATGCATGAACAAAACCAAGTAATATGTCATACTAATAAAAAATAAATATAAATATGCAACAAAGACATACTTCAAAAAATTAAATTAATTAACTAACATGCTTAAACATATAAAGGAAATACCGATGCAAAGTATGCATGACATATATATACATGATGCTAGGCAAGAAAACAAAATGCCAAAATAATACATTAAGGCTTTATCATACGGCCCACTAATATCTATATCACAAATGCATCTAAGTGATCATGGCAAGAAACATATATGGATCGAATCATATGAACTTAAAAATTATAAATATTTACATGCTATTTAAAAAAAACATGCATGAATTAATGGATGTAACAAACATAACCTACGTATAGCATATTTTAACAAAGCTACAAAGACATGGCAAGACACATAATAAACATGTTATCCTCAACCAATATACGACCTACAATGTAAAATGATCATAAAATCCATGTAAACATATAAACATGAAACTAACTAAAATTAACACATGATTAAAAAAACAAGCATGTGCACAACATGAGTTAATGAACTAAAAGCATGGTATAACCCATATTAACGTACACATAAAAAACCTAAAAACATAATATATAAAAGCATATATATACACAAAGACAAACAAAATAAATATGCTAAAAAAACAAATGATATAAATATTTAAAAACTGGAAAGGGGTTGAAATGAAATACAAACATAACTAGAAGATAGATATTAAATAAATAAAAAGCACATTTAGGTGAGGATTGCAAAATGGGTAAAACATATGAGGACTAATCGTGTAATAAAACCAAGGGGCAAGCTCAGGGTGAAAATTTCCAAAAACATGGAAACCCTTAGGGTGTGATTTTGCCATTTACACATTGATTTCATTTAATCTAGGGGCCAACTTAAAAAACCCTGAAAAGAATGAGGGACTGAGATTGCTATTTACCCAAGGGGGAGACTCGAAAAGAAAAAACGGGGGGTAAGGGAGGATTTATGATGTCATTTGACCAAAAATAATTCATTTCCAAACTATAAAACAAAAAACAGCCCCCTATTTTATTTTTTTCATTTTTTAACCCTAAAGAGAGAGCACTCTCTCCTCTCGATCTTTTCCAGAAAACGACTGCCCTCAAAACCCCAAAAAAACCTGGCCGTCGCGTTCACAAGATCTCCGGCGAGGCTTGGCCGCTGTAACCGCCTCTAGCCATCCCAGATCTTCCCTTGGTCGGCACAAAGCGAGCCCCTTAAAACCTCATTACTGCAAATCCAAAAGCCCATACTCTTTCCTGTTTCCAAAACAAAAAAATAAACCCTTTAAATGGCTCACTCATTTTAGATTTTGTTGCCGGCCAGAAGGGTGTTTTTGACTTAGATGAAATCTCTTTCTTGTTTCTTTCTAAGTTTTGTTACTTTTACCTACATGCATGCTTGAGAAAAAGAGGAGAAGAGAAATTACCAATAGAAACTTGTGTTTCTTTTTTTTATTCTCGAAACTCGCCCCTCATTCTTACAAAGAATTTTTTATACATATATATTCTGCCCTATCTTCTTCCTGATTTCTTTGTGTTTGGTAGATAATAAAATACATTGTTTTTAGATCTAAGTTGGTACTGACATAGTCTTTTCTGGTGATTTTTCTAATGCATCTGGCAACCCTGAGTGCGGTGGTTGGAGGCCGGCATGGTGGGGATGTCATCTGGCCAGACGTATCCTTGGCCGTTGGATCAGATCTGATCCAACGACCAGGGCTTCTTAAAGCATGGACGGTCGGGATGCAATCTGGAGATCCTACGTGGTCCCGCATGATCAAGCCACGTGGCGCGTGAGGTTCTAAAGAGTTTGCGCGTGGATCATACGCGCGCGTGGTAGCCGAAATGTTTGGGCATGAGATGCACGCGGCCAGCTGGATGATCATCTTGCTTGATCTAGGGACGTTGGATCAAAGTCTAATCTAACGGCCCAGATTGGGCTGTGCAAAGAGGACAAAAATAATTAGGGTTTAGATATTTAGGGTTTTTAGACATGGGGTTTGGGTTTGGCCGGTTGGGCCTTGTACACTTAATTTTGGGCTATGTAATAAAATTGGACGAAACACTTAATTTTGTTGGGTTTTATTTTATTATCTACTTATATTATATATGTACCAATATCATTAATAATAATAAAAATGGTAATAATAATAATACGTGCATACACATACAATATGCGTACATGCAAGCACACACATACACGACATACGGGTACACATATATGTAACATGAAAACATTAATATATGTAATACATCCTTAATTGATTGATATACAAACACATATGCATATAACCACACGCATAATTACATGAATACCCACACATACACACAATGCACACACACATATGACATCCATATAATAAATATTAACATGTACATAATACGTATAACATGTATGCAGTCACATATGTCACACGATCTTTACACACACATTAATCACACATATATATAATAAACACATAATATGATATGTATATATGCAACGATAATATATTAATTACTAAACTGAAGTAGATTATCACAGTATTTATACACCGGATAAAAATGAGTGATTACAGTCACTAAGATAACTTTTAAGCTATTATCTTAGTACTAAATGATCATTAATCAACTTAGTAAAATTTGGGGTATTACAATTCTCTCCCTCTTAACAAAATTCGTCCTCGAATTTTCAATGCGTACCTGATTCAAAAAGGTGAGGAAACTACTTTCTCACATCCTTTTACTCTTTCCCAAGTCACTTTTTCGACTTCAAATTTTTTCCAAAGAACTTTAACAAGCGAGATCATCTTATTTCTTAGTTCTTTGACTCCATCTACCAAAATCTTTACCGATTCTTCCTCATAAATCAAATCTGGTTGAATCTCTATTCCCTCGGAGCTAATGATATGTAAAGAATCTTATTGATATATTTTTTTGAGCATCGATACATGAAATACATTGCGAATCTTATCCATTTCCGGAGGTAAGACTAGCTAATAAGCCACCAGACCAACCCTTTTTACAATCTTATGTAGTCCAATAAATCTCAGACTCAACTTCTCTTTTTGTCCAATGGTTGAGATTGATTTTATCATCAATCATAGGACTTCCATTAATATCTCTCTGAAAATCTAGTGTGCCAGAACTCTCAATTGTTTTGCAATCAGTGCCTAAGCAGGCTGATTCAAGATCAAATCTAATGTCTGAAAGAAAAATCTTAATTCAGAACATACACATCATGTTACCCTGGTGCCTCTGCACCATTCTAAGCTGAGGGTAAAATATTATCATTAACCTTATCATATTCGTGAATCTCTTATTGATTCACTCGCCTAAACACCTGACATGATTCTTTTACCGTCACACATTGGAACTTAACATTATTATCATAATAAAGTAAGGAATTGCATTCATTCCAACAAGTAAAACATCAATAATTTTGACATCCTAGTGGCATGTATACACTTTCGACCTTTACCATACTTCATTTAATCTCCAGAACCGGCTAAACCTGTAGCTTTGATACCAATAAATGTAACACCCCCTTACCCCTATCCATACACCGGATACGAGTCGAAAATGCTATGACTTCTTTATTCAAAGATCATGGTAATTTAAAATTTTTAAAAAATTTCTGAATGGTCACCCATCCTGAAATTTCTCTAGCCCAAGCACGCTTAACTTTATTAAAAATTGACTTAAATTATTTACTCGAGTTTCTAATCCTAAATCAATTATCTTAGTATTCAACTTATCACCTAAGGTTATTCTTAACCTTGAATCTTTCTAGAAACGCCAATCACACTCAATAAGCTTAGTAAGTATACATGCCACTATAATAATCAAACTGTAATTAGGATGTCATTACCCTGATTACCTGATGAGCTTTTCAATATTGATGCAATACTTTTTCTCCCTTTCACCTTGATTTACCTACGTGTGTACAATCAAACACACGCTAAGCACGAACTTAGTAAGGCAATAAAGGAAATTAATAACAATAATTTAAACTTTATTCAAGATCATGACTATATTTATATAGCATGATATATGCCAATGCATTAGTTTTCACATTGCATTAGTAATTATTTACTACATGCCAATGTCATCAGATTTTCATGTTTTCCTGGTCATCATAATATGCCTCATATGTATAAATGCATCATGATCACTAGATAAGTATACCATCATACTAATCATGTATCAACATAATATAAACCAGATATAAATTTCTTACCGATATACTTGCCATTGGTCCCGAGTGTTCATATAAATATGTCTCGAGAGTTCATATACTCTCTAACCTGTTTACTATTTATTATCCCTTTATTTATAGCCCGATTATCAATGATTTACCGGTTTCCCAATTTTATAGCCCAAATATAACCTTGAGGACCCTGGGTACGCGAGTCAAATATGCACCGAAGTGCTAACCCGTACGTTTATAAGGCTGTGCTAACCATTATCCCGCACTTTTATAAGGTCGTGCTTACCATACACTAAGTGTACTTTTAACACTATAGTGCTATCCCGAATTCCTGATTATGCAGCGTGCTGCTGGACTCTTTGGCATGCCAACTATACCCTGTCCCTCAATGACTCATTTGGGCAAAATTCCTGAATTTATTCCATCCATGGCAATGTATATCAATATAATTTAATATTGGGTAGGTCATACCCGAAATAGCATTCATAACATACCATCATCAATAACTAGTGATCAATGCATTTGTTTTCAACCCTTGACATATTTAAAATATGTCAAATATATGATCAATGACATAAATATCATGCCAACATATAAATCAGGTAGACTTATCGCAAGTCTTACCAATGATGTATAAAACAACCATGTATCATGTTATGTATGCATTGCACTCACCTGGGCCATTTATTAGCATGCCTCACTAAATTCTACTCGATCCTTTCCTTTATATAACCTCGAACCTTCTTTGATTCGAACTTGACTGGAAATCGAGTTTCGGGCTTGAATCGAGCTTGGAAAAATTTTATTCTTCTTTCATCTCTTTCTCCACGTTTCAAGGTTGGAAAAGATGACATTTGTTCATCTTTTAACTATTTGCAACTATTAAATGAATTTTAAATTCATTTAAATAGTGAAATTACCAATTTAGCCTTTAAATCCAATGGCTAATTGAATCTCATCTAAAATCATGGGCCAAGATTAAATCCATGTATATTTCATCTTCCAAAAATATCCTTAACATTTCAAAAATATTTCAAAATTGCCATCCTTGACAAATGACCAATTTGCCCTATAACTATTCTTTATTTACTAGCTTGTTTCAAAATTGCCATTCCATTAGAATCTAACTAAATTAGTTCCTTCTCAATCGACCACTATTCCATAAATATCATTTGATGATTTTCCATGGCTTATGGAATAGCCTCTAAAATTTCAATTCAATCTGATTTCCAGATATTCACAAAATACTTCTACTACGATTTTACCTTTATCGAGCTATCGGATCTATTCTGAAAATTCCATATTTCCATAATTCTCCTCATATCATCATCTTTCATCCAATTACATAGATTTAATCTTGAATTAGTAGTTTACCAACTTTGCCCTTGTGATTTTCCAAAATTACGATCTTGCCCTTTTTCATCCAACGGCTCTATTTAACATAGAAAATCAACTCAAATCCAAGGGTTCAAATTCTTCCAACACAAAGAAAATATCTTAAACATGTAAAATGACATAATCAACCTTGGCTTATCATCCTTCAAAATATCCTGGATATTCGATTCGATCCGAATATTCGAATATTCTTCCAAACTTTATTGCTTTATAGCCAAAAAATACAAGCTCCTTACGAAAAATCCGAGTAACACGGAAATGTCACTCTTCGGGGTGAACTATTCATTTATGGGGTTAAAATACATAACTTTTGAAAATTACACTTTGGTCCCTGGACTTTTCCAAAGTTTACACTTTAACCATAAAACTTTCAAAATTTTCATTTTGGTCACTAAATTTTAAACTTCAATTCCCATTCCAATTTTACTCTAATTTTGACCAAACTTTGCAAGTACCCTAATTAACTTGCCCTATATCATTTGATGCTTTTAAATATCAGAGATTCCTTTTTCATAACCCATAATCAAAGAAATCCTAATTTTTGTCATTTTAGTCACTAAGATAACTTTTAAGCTATTATCTTAGTACTAAATGATCCTTAATCAACTTAGTAGAATTTGGGTTATTACAGAATATATGATTGTCTTGTATGTTTGGCAAGTTGACATTCATCACAGGTGAATGACGAATGATGTTTATTCAGGAACAACTTAGGAAACAATTTCGCAAGATAGTAGAAATTTGGGTGTCCTAATCGAAAATGCCATAGCATGACATCATTGGAAAGAAGGGAAGAGGAAAAAAGCGTAGACGTAGGACAACTGGGAATAGTTTTATTTCGAGAGGATAGGCCATCAAGAATGTAGAGTCCATTATGTCGCCTAGCATTGCCAATCACATTCCTTGAGTCTTGTGCCTAAAAAATACAACCAGACAACCCAAATTTAACATCACAATTCTCATCTTTAATAATTTTGCTAACAAACAACAGATTGCAGGCCAGTTTGGTACATAAAGAACATTAGACAGTACTAAATGATCATTTAATTTAATAGAACCACTTCCTTATACAATAGAGAGAGATCCATCGGCAACTTTGATAGATGATGCAAATGAATATGGCTTGTACTCATGAAAAAGGTCACGATTGCCTGCCATATGGTCAGAAGCACCAGAATCCACTATCCAACTCCAGGGATTGATTGTGGCCAGACAAGAAATTCTACCTTATGTAGCAGGAAATGCAGTAGAATCTGATTTGGAGAATATTTGACCAAACATCTATTGGAGCTCCAAAATCTGTTGCTTACTGAAACTTCTGGAAGAACTAACATGCGCAGTAACATTTGCTTCTCTCGGGGCTTTGACCCGTTGGGATTTCCACTCTGATGGTCTCACTGATTGAGACGAAATAGGAGAAAAAGACGCATCTAAAAGGGTAAAATCAAATGGACGAGAGCTCATTGGAGAGCTAATTGTAGAAGCAGCAAGTTTTGTTGTAGCCATGTTTTCTAAATAAGGAAGAAAGGTCGAGAGAAGAGAGTAAAAAATTGAAATTTTGGAAGAAATGATCGACCTAAACTGATACCATGTTGAAATCAGAGAACCTTTTAGAGTGTTTCTCTGTTAAATCTTATTCCAAAATGTTGTACAAGAGTAATCATTTTATAGGCTTTACAAGTAGTTAACCTAGAGTAGTCTACCTAAGAGATATAACTCTTATCCTTTAATGAGATAGAGTTTATCTAGATTTAAAATTTTAAATTCAAACTATTAGATAAGATAAGATTACAACATTTTTACACACAATAACCTACACATAGTGTCGGTGAATATTAGAGTTTTAGTTCTACCTAGACTTTTGTAAATATTATCTAATAGTAGTTAAGTTCTACAGAAACTCTAACTTAATTATCCTATATAGAGTTTAACTCATGAGGAATCCTACTTGGTGAATAACTCGATGTACTCAGTTTAATAAAACAGACTTCTATGTAAATTTTAAAAAAAGAAATACATAAAAAACCAGATTTACTTCTCTGGAAATTCCCTTTTCTACATGGTATCAGATTTAGGTTCGTTGATCATACCTAAAAAACCCTAAAATGAAAACCATGGTTACACCAGAAACCTCCAAAGGGGGTATATTTTTCTTGCCGATTGTACCTCTACAAATTGGGTCGTGGACTCTGGTGCGCCAGACCATATGACAAGAAATATTCACATCTTCCACAAACTCAACAATGAGAAGTCTGCATCTTCAGTGCGAACAGCAGATGGCTCATTGTCAGTTATTGTAGGAAGTAGTTATGTTAAACTTAGTGACACTATTTTTCTTGCCTAATGTGCTTTATGTCCCTCAACTTGCTTGCAACCTTCTATCTGTTAGCAAATTATCTGTTGATCTCCAATGTGATGTTAAGTTTAATTTGAATGGTTGTGAATTTCAAGCAAAGGGTTCGGAGACATTGATTGGCACTGCTAGGCTGAGTAATGAGCTCTACATATTTCATGGACTATCTCCACATAAACAAGTTGATTCAAGCTGCTGCCTTAATTCTACTTTGTCATATTCTGTTTCTTCTAGTGATATTATGTTATGGCACTTTCGGTTAGGCCATCCCAACTTTCATTATATGGCTAAAGTGTTTCCTCAATTATTTTCTAATAAAAATCCAAAGTTCTTTGCTTGTGAAATATGTCAAACTGCTAAACACACTAGACAAACTTATTATCCTTCTAAATTTACAGCTTCATCACATTTTTCAGTTATACATAGCGACATTTGGGGCCCTTCTAAGGTTAAAAACTATTCTAAAACGAGGTGGTTCATTTCCTTCGTAGATGACCACTCTAGGACTACTTGGACATATTTGTTGAAAGAAAAATCAAAGGCTGAGAATGTCTTTAAAACCTTCCATAGGATGATAGAAAACCAGTTCTAAAGTACCGTTAAAATTCTAAAAACTGATAATGGCAGTGAGTATTTCACCAAAACATTAGGGACATATTTCAAAGAAAAAGGGATTTTCCATATTAGTTCATGTGTCAATACCCCTCAACAAAATGGGGTGGCTAAGAGAAAAATAGGCATCTTTTAGAAGTTGCTAGATCATTGTTGTTTTCTAATAGTGTACCAAAACATTTTTGGGGGGAGCCATTCTTACTACAACCTACTTAATCAATAGGGTGTCTTGTAAAACTTTGAAATTTAAAATCCCGAGAGATGTTCTTCTTGCTTTTTTTCCTCATTTCAAGCCATTGTCATCTCATGTTCCTTTTCGAGTGTTTGGGTGTATTTCTTTTGTTCATGTCCATACTCATTCTAGGAGTAAACTTGATCTAGGTCTCTTAAATGTATTTTCCTAGGTTATTCCCCGAGTCAAAAGGGCTACAAATGTTACTCACCCACTACCAAGAAAATTTACAACTCCATGGATATTACATTCTTTGAAAACATACCCTATTTCTCTAAGTTGGAAATTTAGGGGGAGAATTTACAGGAATTTCAGTCCCATGACAATTTTCAAATCTTTCCTTGTTTACCTCCACAACCTGATCTTGTTAATTCACAATAAGATTTTCAGCCTTCTCAAACATCCCTTTTACAGCCAATACATTCCCCAAAACCAGTAGACATACCCTCACCAAGTTCTAAAACTCCTAGTACCTCCACTAACCCAATTGAAACACCTACATCCTTACCAAAAGCACCTAAAAAACCTTGACTCCACAGCTTAAGAGTAAACAACTGAGTGTTTATCAAAGGAGAAAGAAGCATGTTTCAGAATCTATTACTCATCCTAGCATTTGCCGAGAATTGGAACTGGATTCTGTTGCCCAGGAAAATCTGGAAGGTAATACTGCTCCTCAAACTTTTGTTCCTACTGTTGATACTATAGACCTCCCAATTGCTAAAAGAAAGGGTGTTAGAAAATGTACAAACCATCCGACTAAGAGGTTTGTAGCTTATGGAAAACTAATGCCTTCCTTGAGAGCTTTTACAGCTAAAATTAACAGTATGAAGATCCCAGAAATAGTGGAAGAAGCACTACATGATCCAAGGTGTAGAAAAGCAGTAGAAGAAGAGATTAAAGCTCTTAAGACTAATCAGACTTGGAGTTTGGTTGAGCTGCCACAAGGGAAGAAAATTGTTGGCTACAAGTGGATATTCACTGTAAAATACAATCCAGATGGTAGTGTTGAGAGATTCAAAGCTAGGTTGGTAGTTAAAGGGTTCACACAGTCCTATGGGATAGACTACCAAGATACTTTTGCACTCGTGGCTAAACTAAATACAATAAGAGTATTACTTTTCTTAGCTGTAAATAAGGATTGGAAATTATATCAGCTGGATATCAGCAATGCATTCTTGAATGGGAATCTTGAGGAGGAAGTGTATATGCAAATTCCCCTAGTATAGAGGATAACACACAACAGAAGGTGGTATGCAAGTTGCACAAGTCTCTATATGGCTTGAAATAGTCACTAAGGGCCTGGTTCAACAGGTTCACTAAGGCTGTTGTGAAGAACGGCTACAAACAATGTCAAGTAGATTGCACGTTGTTTGTAAAGCTTATACCCGAGAAACATCAAACTCTTTTAATTGTTTATGTCGATGACATAATAATTACTGGAAGTGACACTGAAGAAATAGAGAGACTGAATAAGTTCTTGGGTAGTGAGTTTGAAACTAAAGACCTAGGGAGCCTCAGATATTTTCTAGGGATGGAGGTTGCAATATCCAAGGATGGAATTGTGATTAATCAGAGAAAATATATCCTCGATTTACTTTCTGAAGCTGGGATGTTAGGTTGCAAGATAGCAGACACTCCTATGGATTGTAATTTGAAGCTGAGAAAGGATGGTTTAGGGGATCCTGTGAATAAAGAATTATACTAGAGACTAGTAGGGAAGCTAATCTACCTCTCTCTCACAAGGCCAGATATAGCTTATTCAGTAAGTATAATGACTCAACATATGAGCAATCCTAGAGAATAACACATGGAGGCAGCCAATAGAGTTTTGAGGTACTTAAAATTTACCCCTGGACATGGACTAATTTTTAGAAAAAATAAAGATAGATCAGTTAAGATATACACTGATTCTAGCTGGGCAGGAGAATTAACTGACCAAAAATCAGTAAGTGGGTATTGCTCCTTTGTTTGGGGTAACTTGGTTACTTGAAGAAGTAAGAAATAGTCTGTAGTCTCTCGTAGCAGTGCAGAGGCAAAATATAGGGCTATGGCACTTGGAATTTGTAAGGGGATTTGGCTAAAAAGACTGTTATCAGAACTAACAGTAGATAACACACAAGCTTTTGAGTTATTTAGTGATAGCCAGTCTGCTATTAGCATAGCAAAAAACCCAGTTCATCGTGATTGAACCAAGCATGTGGAGATTGACATGCATTTTACTTCAGAAAAGATTAATAATGGACTTGGAAATCTCTATTTTGTTCCAACCAAAGATCAACTAGCTGATGTCTTTACCAAGGCACTACCTCGAGAAACCTTTGATGAATTCACATCCAAGCTAGGAGTCTATACTATCTACTCACCAGCTTGAGGGGGAGTGTCGGTGAATATTAGAGTTTTAGTTCTACCTAGACTCTTGTAAATATTATCTAATAGTAGTTAAATTGTACAGAAACTCTAACTTAATTATCCTAGATAGAGTTTAACTCATGAGGAATCCTACTTGGTTAATAACTCGATGTACTTAGTCTATTAAACAGACTTCTATGTAAATTTAAAGAAAAGAGATACAGAAAAAATCAGATTCACTTCTCTGGAAATTCCCTTTTCTATACATAGAAGTATGATTTCAGATTATGATGAACTGAATTGCCTTGATACTATGCATTTTAAGAATCTTAAATAACCAGTATTATGGTTTTTGTGGTTATGTACTGACATTCAATTAGATATCTTATTGAAAGTGGTTATGTCTGGTTTTGGATAAATTTCTTTCAGCTTCCAGCATAATCTATAAAAATTGAAGTTATGGCAATTGTGGAGCACCTTTTGTTCATTCCTGCTAAAAGACAATCAAAATAAATATTTGAAAAAGCTTGCCTTTCATTCATGGTTTAGCCAGATAGCTTGTTTCCTTTGTATTTGTAGAAATCATAAAACCTTTTAGAGTGTTTCTCTGTTCAATCTCATTAAGAAATGTTGTACAAAAGTAGTCATTTTATAGTCTTTACAAGTAGTTTACCTAGAGTAGTCTACCTAAGAGATAGAACTTTTATCCTTTAATGAGATAGAGTTTGTCTAGGTTTAAACTCTTAAATTCAAACTATTAGATGAGATAAGATTACAACACTTAATCTACATGCAACTAACCTACACTTCCCCACAAATTGGTGTGTATATGTTGTATACTCCCAGTTTGGATGAGAACTCGTCAAAGGTCACTCTCGGAAGTGCCTTTGTGAAGATATATGCCAGTTGACTCTTAGTAGGAACATAGTGCAGCTTTACGACACCACTGTTTACCTTCTCATAGATGAAATATCTATCAATTTCAATATGTTTAGTCTGGTCATGTTGTACTGGATTCCTACCAATACTCATTGCTGATTGGCTATCACTAATTGTAGAGAAACATAAAACTCTCTTTTCTGTATTTTTTATTATGTTAGAGTTACAATGTTTAGAGCCTTATATAGACTTAGGAATAAGACTTTAAGTACAATTAGGAGTCCTACTTACATTAGACTAATCATATTTACATTAGATTTACAACTCTTCTAAGTAGTAGACTTTAACTAAAACTACTAATAATAATTAAATATAAATACCTACACGGTATTAACTTATACTCCCGCTCAAGCTGGAGAATATACATTGTATAATCCCATCTTGAATTTAAATTTCTCGAAGAAAACTTTTGGCAAAGCTTTTGTTAGAATATCTGCTACCTGCTCTTCAGTAGGAACATAGTTCAAGACTGCCACTTCACTTGTGAGCTTCTCTGCAATGAAGTGTCGGTCAATTTCAACATGCTTTGTTCTGTCATGTTGGATAGGGTTCTTGGCAATTTGAATTACAGACTGATTGTCACAGAACACTTCAAATTTTTCTTCTTTATTCACTCTTAGCTCCTTGAGCAGTTTTACCAACCAGATTCCTTCACACATTCCAAGGGCTAATGCTCGGTATTCTGCCTCTGCACTGCTCCTTGAAACAACTGTTTGCTTCTTGATTTTCCAAGTGACCAAGTTCCTCCAAACGAAAGAACAATGCCCGCTGGTTGATCTTCTGTCTGTCAGCTCACTTGCCTAACTAGAATCTGTGAAGATCTTTACTGTCTTGTCCAAGGTTTTCTTGAATATCAAGTCATGTCCTGGTATCCCTTTTAGATACCTTAGAATCCTCTTTACAGCTTTCATATGTTCTTCAATATGATTAGTCATATGTTGGCTAATAATGTTAACTGGAAAAGCTATGTCAGGTCTAGTCAAGGATAAATATATTAATCTTCCAACTAACATTTGATACAACCCCTTGTCTATTTTTGGACTTGAATCCCTTTGACTGAATTTCAAGCCTACATCCATAGGTGTTTCGACTGGTTTGCAGCCTAGCATTCCAATTTCAGTGAGTAAATCTAATACATACTTTCTCTGGTTTATGACCAATTCTTTGCTTGATCTGGCTACATTCATGCCTAGGAAATATCTAAATTTTCCTAGGTCTTTTATCTCAAATTTCTTGCTCAACAAGTTTTCTAGATGATTTATTTCTTCTTCATCATCACCTGTCAAAACTATATCATCCACATACACTATTAAGATAACCCTTTTGTTATTAGAAGTTACCTTGGAAAACAATGTATGATCTGCTAGGGAGTGCTGATATCCATTCTCAATAACAACTTTTATGAATCTGTCAAACCATGTTGTAGGAGATTATTTTAGTCCATAAAATGAGTTCTCTAGTCGACAAGCTTTCCCCTCACAGTTTGCAAACTCTAGGCCTGGTGGAATGTTCATGTACACCTCTTCATCTAACTTTCCATTAAGAAAGGCATTCTTAATGTCCAATTGATGTAGTTTCTAGTCACTGTTGACAACCAAGCTTATTAAAACTCTGACAGTGTTTAATTTTGCTACTGGGGCAAAAGTCTCTTTGTATTCAACTCTATAGGTCTGTGTGAAGCCTTTGGCCACCATTCTAGCTTTATACCTATGCACACTCCCATCGGCATTATATTTAATGGCAAAGACCCACTTGCAGCCTACTAGTTTATTTCCTTGTAGAAGATCAACAACAGACCAGGTTTCATTATTTTCCAGTGCTTTAAGCTCCTCTTCAACAACCCTCTTCCACTTAGGACTTTGTAATGCCTCCTCAATAGTTGTAGGTATCTGCTCTTCATCTAAACAAGCTGTAAAAATCTTAAAGGATGACATTATAATACTATAATCAGCATACCTTTGAATAGGGTATTTTGTACACTCTCTAACCCCTTTTCTTTTAGCAATAGGAAGATACTCAAATTCAAGCAATTGGGAAGAAATCTCAGTTACCTCATTACCTCTTGTTTCCTCACTGACAGCTGGACTCAAGTGCAATTCTCGGCAAGTGTTAGATTGCAAAATAGTCTTTGGGATAGACTTTTTTCTTATGGTAAAGACCTGTATTTCTTTAGGAGGATTAAGAGTAGGATTAGGTGAGGTGTGAGGAGGTGTAGGAGTAACCTGTGGTGAGGAAACCGTTTCTGTGATGATGGGTGAAGGAGTAGGAGTTTTGGAAGAATTCTGAGGCTTTAAAAAATCATGATTGTCAAGAAATAAAGGCACTGAAGAAGCTAAAGGATAAACCTGATTTGTTTGAGGCTGGAACACATCCCAACTCTCCCCCTGAGTTGCATCTGTTGAGAAATAAGGGACCTGCTCAAAAATGTAATATCCACAGAAATAAAAAATTTTCGAGAATGAGGATGAAAGCATTTGTAGCCCTTCTTAAGTGAAGAATAACCAAGACACACTTTAATGATCTAGGGTCAAGTTTGATTTTAAAGGGATCTATGTTTTGGACAAAGACTGTACAACCAAAGACTTTCAAGGGAAGGACAAAAGACATAGGCTTAAAATTAGGAAAACTTTCCAAGAAAACAACCCTAGGTGTCCTAAACTTGAGAATTTTACTGGGCATCCTATTGATGAGATAGGTGGCAGTTAACAAGGTTTCACCCCACAAATATTTAGGAACATTATTTGTAAACATGAGGGCCCTAGTGACTTCTAACAAATGTCTATTTTTTCTTTCTGCTATCCCATTTTGTTGTGGTGTATCTACACAAGATGTGATATGGACAATTCCATGTTTAGCAAAAAAATCTCCTATGGACTTAGAAAAATACTCACCCCCATTGTCAGATTTTAGGATTTGAATTTTTGTACCAAATTGGTTACTGACCATGGTGTAAAATCTCTCAAAATGGATGCAACTTCTGATTTGTCTCTGAGCAAATAAGTCCAAGTGGTTCTACTGTGATCATCTATGAAAGTAACGAACCACCTACTACCTATCACATTCTTCACTTTAGAAGGACCCCAAACATCACTGTGAATCAACGAAAAAGGTTGTGAAGGTTTATAATGAGATGGTTAATAGGAAGATCTTGTTTGCTTAACAAGAGGACATATATGGCATTTAAAGGAACTTGGATTTTTATTAATAAATAAATCAGGGAATAATTTTGCAAGATAAAAAAAATTAGGATGACCTAATCTAAAATGTCATAACATTGCATCATCTAGATTTTCTAAGGAAGTAAAACAAGAAATTGTTTTAGAATTGAAAGACTTGTGGTTGCTGTGAAGAACATAGAGGCCATTTTGCAAGCTAGCACTGCCAATCTTCTTCCTCGAGTCCAATACCTGTAAAGAACAATTAGTATCATTAAAAATCAAAGAGCACTTTAAATCTTTAGAAAGCTTGTTGACAGAAAGCAAATTGCATGCAATATTAGGTACGAATAATACTCTCTCAAGTAACAAGTTTTCACTAATAGCAACATAACCACTTCCTTTAATAGGAGATAGAGAGCCATCAGCAGTCTTAATTGAACTCTCAGAACTAATAGGTGTAAAACTAAAAAATAGCTCCCTATTACCAGTCATGTGATCTGAAGCCCCAGAGTCAATGATCCAGGGTGAGGCAGCCTTGGTAGAAAGAAGGACAGTAGGTAAAGAGTGGCTTGAGTTACATGCTTCTTCTACTAGGGCTAGGTTCCCATCACTAAGCTTTGTGAATTTGCCAAATAGCCTGTGAAGCTCCTCCATTTGTTGTTTAGAAAAACCACTCGAACCACCACTAGTTGCTGCATTAGACTTTGATTCTCTAGGAGCTCTGTTGGTAGATGATCTCTAATCTGCTGGTTTGTCATGTAGCTTCCACCATTATTCCTTCAAGTGCCCCATCTTCTTCCAGTAGTCACAGATAATTTTACTTTTTTTGGTCTTAACCGAGTTTTGAGTGACAAGAGCAGAACCTTCTATGGCAGTAGTTTCAGGCAGCATAAAAGACCTTCTACTCTCTTCCCTGCGTATGTCAGAAAAAACTTCTCGAAGTGATGAAAGAGGTTTGCTGCCCAGGATGATGGATTTTTCTACATCCCACTCTCTATTGAGGCTATTAAGAAACTGGAAAATCCTTCTTTGTGCTGTAATTCTTTTGTAGAGAGCAACATCAGTAGGTGTCTCCCATTCATGACTCTCGTATAGATCTATTTGCTGCCACAAACTGGTCAAAGTGTTGTAAAACACTGTGACAGACATCCCATCTTGTTTTAGGTTGACAGCTTTACTCTCAATGCTAAATAATTCTGAGACATTGTCACTACTATAATAGGTCTCCTGCACATCATTCCAGATCTCACATGCTGTGTTTAGGAGAAGAAAATTAGTCCCAACTTCAGGGGGCATGGTATTGATGAGCCAAGACATCACTTTTCCATTCTCTTGAGCCCATCTTTCAAAGTTTGGATCTGCAGTAGAAGGTTGTGGAATGGTCCATGTGATGTAGCCGAGTTTGCCTCTCCCAACAAGAAAAAGCTTAATAGATTGTGACCACTGAAGATAGTTATGGCCAACTAGTTAATGGCATGTCACAGAGGCACCAGAAACGTCTGAAAAATCCTCCACGCCGGCAAAAGTTTCTACTGTAGATTGTTGCTCAATGGATGTCGAATAATGACCCATTTGAATTTGTTGAATTAGGATCGATTAGACTGATACCATGTAGAGAAACAAAAAACTCTCTTTTCTGTATTTTTTATTATGTTAAAGTTACAATGTTTACAACCTTATATAGACTTAGGAATAGGACTTTAAGTACAATTAAGAGTCCTATTTACATTAGACTAATCCTACTTACATTAGATTTATAACTTTTCTAGGTAGTAGACTTTAACGAAAACTATTAATAATAATTAAATATAAATACTTACAAGGTATCAACTTATACTAATTAACTCGAACTTCTGCTTTTCATCTAACTCCAGCTCGGTGAGAAGTTTTTTAAGCCACATACCTTCGCAAATTCCAAGGGCTATAGCCCTATATTCTGATTTTGCACTACTTCGAGACACCACAGTTTGCTTTTTAATCCTCCATGTGACCAAATTTCCCCATACAAATGAACAATAGCCACTCACAGATTTTTTATCTGTTAACTTTCCTGCCCAGCTAAAATCTGTGTAAATCTTCACAGATCTGTCCTATTTTTTCTTGAAAATAAGTCCAAATCCTGGTGGAAATTTCAAGTATCACAGGACTCTATTGGCTGCCTCCATATGTTCTTCTCTAGGATCACTCATGTGTTGGCTGATTATGCTCACTGGATATGCTATATCCGGCCTTGTGAGTGATAAATAAATCAGTTTCCCAACCAGCCTTTGATAAGATTCTTTGTTCACGGGAGTACTGATAAGTGTTCAAAAGTACTATTTTACTTACCCATTTTACTCATATTATTGTTAGACTTAGGCTCATATTAGTTGCATAGTTAGCCATTCATGCATTAATCCATGTTTCCTTCCATCGTTGAGCTTGATTACATAACTTGGTAGTTTTTGTGGAAAAGATGCTGCTTTGGTGTGCTTTTTGTGTGTATGTGTAGGATCACTTGCCAAAGCAAGGCTAGAGCTAGTTGTCAGGGCAATGCATGAAGGAGACGCCGAGCTAGTTGCCAGGGCAATGCATGAAGGAGACGCCGAGCCAGTTGCCATGACAATTGTCGACAAGAGCAAAGGTGATATGGTAGTCGAAATTGATGACTATACAAGCCCAAGATGACGTGGAGCAAAGCCCAAACCCAAAGGAATTTGATGACTATACAAGTAGCTAGAGTTTCGACTTAGGGATAAGAAGAAACCATTGAAGAACGCTCTGCCGAACCTTGAAGGTTATTGACCAGACGCCCAAGTAGTTGCCCAACTAGTTGCCCAGGCAACCATCGATTACCGCCTATCTCTCTCTCAATTGATCTCATCTATCCATTTACTTTATTGCTTCTAGATTAGTTATTAGTTAAACTCCTATAATCTTTTATTTGTGTTTTTACTTTTTACAGTGCAAGAGACTAGATTCTTGAAGTGGCACCAATCCCTGTGGAGACGATATCTTTTATACTATAACTTGCGACGTGTATACTTGCACATTTGCGTAGCACTTATTACGCGCAACAAGTTTTTGGCGCCGTTGCGGGGGATTGGCAATAGCGACTTTGTTTTTATTTTTTTGCACTTTCTTTTTACTTTTCTTGTTTAAAATTCAAAGGGCTAACAAACTTTGGTTTTGCATTGGTATATGACCAGGGCGAGACCGACTTCACCAGAACATCCCTTTGATCCGTAAATCGAACGAACCTTACAAAGACTTAGACAAAGGATAAGAGAAGCAATGGCAAATCAAGACGGCAATATGAATCAAGATGTTCGAGCAGGAGGAGGAGTGATTGTTGCACGAAACAGAACTATTCAAGACTATCTTGAAGAAGATCTTGATGGACTTAACCCAGGAGTTGTCGCACCTGAAATTGAAGCCGAGCACTTTGAGTTGAAACCGGTAATGTTTAATATGATCAACACAATTGGTCAATTTGGCGGCTCAAAGAATCAAGATGCACGACAACATCTGAAATCTTTCCTCGAGATTTGCAACTCGTTCAAAATACACGGAGTCACCCCGATGTCCTACGATTAAGATTATTCCCTATTCACCTTGAGGATAGGCGAAAGCATGGTTGAATAGCATTCTGCCGGATCCATAGCATCTTGGACTGATCTTTGTCGTGATTTCCTTGCTAGATTTAATCCTGCAAATTTGACTGATAAGCTTCGTAATGACATTACTTCTTTTCGGCAGGCAGATGATGAATCCATGTACGAGGCTTGGGAGCGATATAGAGAACTTCTACACAAATGCCCCTTACACGGATTCCCGGTGTGGACTCAAGTAACAATGTTTTACAACGCCGTGAATACACCAACAAGGATGATGCTAGATGCCTCGGCAAACGACATACTCCTAGATAAGTCACCGGAAGAAGCAATGCAAATCTTAAACAGGCTGGCCAAGAATGATTATCAATTCCCATCCACTAGAAGAGGAGGAGTTAGACGCCAAGCCACAATACATGAACTAGGATCATCGATTCAATTTTTGGCACAATTGGCCACTTTAACCAAGATGGTCCAGAACATGCAAAAACCAAACAACACACATGAAGTCAAGGTAATGGATTCTTTTTGTGAGTTATGTGGTGATAACCATAATTCTTCTGAATGTATGCAGAATCCGGAATCTAGCTTCTATGTGGGGAATTACAATCGAAGCAACAACGTGATGTCCAATACATACAATCCAGCTTGGAAGAAGCACCCAAATTTTTCATGGAGTAATCCCAACAATGCTCTAAACTAGAACAATCAGAATGCACAAGCAACGGGATTCCAGCAGAATATGCCACGGCAACAGTTGCCACAGCAACAACCGACGACATCTAGTTCTTTGGAAAATTCTCTAAATGCTTTTATGATGAAAATTGAATCTTATATGGCTGAGAATAGTAATTTCATAAAAAGAACTGATACTTTTATTAACAAGACCGAGATAAGATTGCAAAACCAAGAGGCGGTAATCAAATAATTGGAAAATCAAGTCGGACAGTTTGCTCAAAATCTGAATACTAGACCGCAATGAGGTTTACCTAGGGATACTGAAGTCGCAAGAGGAACTGGCCATGAGCAATGTAAGGCGATCACCACTAGAAGTGGCCAACAACTTAGAGAGGTTCAAACCCGGTCATCAAACAAAACTCCACAAAAAGATTAAGATGAACCTAGCGGCAAAGCCTCAGATGTTGAACCAGGAATTGCCGCGGCAACCGGTAATAAGCATGCCTCGGCAACCGACGATAAAGACGCCTCGGCAACTTGCGATAAGCATGCCTCGGAAACCCCAGTTGATAACGCCTCAGCAACCCCTGTTGTCCCGGCAATACCGTCAATCAGGTTTCAAACCAATGGAAGGATCGAAGATATCCGACTTCCACCACCATTCCCACAAAGGTTGAAGCGACAAAAGCAAGAATACCAATTCAAGAAGTTTCTTGATATCCTAAAGCAAGTCCACATCAACTTGACATTGGTGGAAGTAATTGAACAAATGCCAAACTATGCCAAGTTCCTTAAAGACATTGTGTCCAAGAGAACAAGGCTAGGAGAGTTTGAAACAGTTGCCGCAACAGAGGGATGCATGGCAATGGTGCACAATCATATGCCACCCAAATTGAAGGATCCCGAAAGTTTCACAATACCCTGTTCCATTGGAAATCACTATGTCAGAAAAGCATTATGCGACCTTGGGGCTAGCATAAACTTGATGCCTAAATCGGTTTTCCAGAAACTAGGAATCGGGAAGGCAAGACCTACAACAGTTATGCTACAGCTAGCCGACAGATCCTATGTGCATCCATAGGGAAAAATCGAGGACATACTAGTAAAAGTTGATAAATTTATTTTTCCCGCTGACTTTATTGTTTTGGATTGTGAAGCAGATGAGTATGCACCCATCATTCTCGGGAGACCATTCCTAGCAACAGGGAGAACCTTGATCGATGTTGAAAAAGGAGAACTCACAATGAGGGTGAATGACCAGCAAGTTAAACTAAATGTGTTCCAAACACTAAGGCATGCCGATGATCCAAAAGAATGCCAACTTCTTCATGCCAGGACAGAGTTTAACTTCGATGAGAAATTTAGTTGCCTCGGCGACTACATTGCCAAACAAGAGGAACCTGAGGAGTATGAAGAACCGGTCAATGGGGAACAACAAGAAAAGGCAAATTGGCTAGTAAATCGACCAGAAAAAGAAGCTGATCAAAATGTTGATGCTATACAAGAAGGCAATAGGGAGGAGGACGCGAATTTAGAGATATGCGATGCATTCCCAGATGAACAAAGTTTAGTTGCCTCAGCAACCATGGATGCGCATGCCTCGGTAACCCTCGACGCCTCGGCAACCATGGATGCACACGCCTCGACAACTCTCGATGTCGCAGCAGCCTTTGACGCGCACGCCTCGGCAATTTTGAGAGCAGTCACCACGGCAGCACATGCCTCGGTAATACCCTGGTACGCGGATTTAGTTAATTTCCTTGTTTGTGGTATTTTACCTTATGGCATTACTCACCAAGGGAAGAAGCGGTTCCGCCATGATGCTAAGCATTACTTTTGGGACGAGCCTCTTTTGTTTAAACAATGTGCAGATCAGGTTATACGCCGATGTGTCCATGAAGAAGAGCAACAGAATGTACTCCGGCAATGCCATTCTTCACCCTATGGAGGACATTTTGGAGGAACTCGTACCGCGGCCAAAGTTTTGCAATCCGGTTTGTATTGGCCAACATTGTACAAAGATGCCCAAGACTTTTACAAGCAATGTGATCTTTGCCAGATGACGGACAATATCTCTAGACGACATGAGATGCCGTTTCAGAACATCATCGAGGTGGAATTGTTCGATGTATGGGGGATCGATTTTATGGGACCTTTCCCATCTTCATTCGGCAACCTCTACATCTTACTTGTCGTCGACTACGTGTTTAAATGGGTGGAGGCAGCTGCAGTTCCCAACAACAATTCCAAGACCGTGCAACTATTCTTGTAGAAAAACATATTTACACGGTTTGGGATGCCGAGAGCAATTATCAGTGATGAAGGCAAGCATTTTGACAACAGAATAATTGCCAAGATGTTGCAACGCTTTGGCATATTACACAAGATCGCCACGGCATATCACCCACAAACCAACGGGCAAGCAAAAATTTCCAACCGGGAATTGAAGGGTATACTCGAGAAAGTTGTAAATCCCTCAAGGAAGGATTGGTCATTAAGACTAGATGACGCACTTTAGGCATATCGCACTACATTCAAAACACCCTTAGGTATGTCCCCCTTCCGACTTGTCTATGGCAAGACATGCCATCTACCGGTGGAAATCGAGCACAAGGCGTACTGGGCAATCAAGACCGTGAATATGGATTGGGAAAGTGCCGGACAAAAGCGTTTGATGGACCTCAATGAGATAAAAGAATTTCGTGCACTCGCCTATAACAATGCATGAATCTACAAGGAGAAAACAAAACGATGGCACGACAAGAAACTATTGCCACGGCAATTCAGGCCAGGACAACTAGTTCTCCTATTCAATTCTCAGCTAAAACTTTTCCCGGGAAAGCTGAAATCAAGATGGTCGGGACCATTCGAAGTCGTCAAACCATTCTCCCATGGTGCTGTGATAATCAAGTCCATCTCTGACAACCATGAATTCAAAGTTAATGGACAAAGATTGAAGCACTACAATGGTGCCCATGTGGAACGTAACAAAGAAGTGGTCAACTTAGGAGATGCATGAGCATGCTCTCCTTTCAATATTTTCTTTTCCTTTTTCTTTTTCTTTTTATTTTTAGGAGATATTTTATTTTTCTTCATTATCTTTAGTTTTCAGGTTTTCTTTGTTTTCTTTTTCACAACAAGACTCACAACTACTATGCTAAGGAAATTTACTGCCGAGATCCTTTCCCCGGCAACCAATGAAGAAGATGCCACGGTAACCTACATCGTGCCTGCACAAGCTGACGCCACAGCAACCAACCCTGAAGATGCCACGGCAACCAAAGCTAAAGACATCCCGGCAACCACTGCAAAAGCCGAAAGTAAAGCACCTTTGCCCGAATCAGCTCCTACGGAATCATTTTCTGATTTTTCAGATTCGGACGAATCCTCCATTGAACCAACAAAGACCGCACCAATAGAATCCTCCAAGCGAAAAGCCAATGACATTGATGAAGAGGACGATGAGGACAACCCCGTACGAGGATCGATTCCACCACCGGCAACAAGAAAACAACCATCGCGTTCAAGCAAGAAAATCAAGACACCGACCAAAAGAAAACTAATCATCTACGATGACGAACTCTCGGAGTAAGTCCTCGTATGCATTTTTTTCGGTATTTTTATGCATGCATTGAGGACAATGCCTCACTCGAGTTTGGGGGGGGACTGTTATTAGTAGTTACCATGTTTAATAACATTCATCTTAAGTATTACATTTAGGATACATAAATTGCTTGCCATGCCTTTAATTGGAACAAGAATTGCTTAGATTTGATGAATATTCGATGATGACTTTGCCAATGCACTTAATTGATAGAATTTTTATTCTAGGATAACCATGGGAAAACTTAGAATTTTACTATGATGCTAAATTTGATGAAACACTGTTGTGGTTTGATTGATTTAAGGAATTCTAGTGAACTTAGGTTGATAATTAACAAATTGGGGGATTAGAATAAAAATTGGATGAATGCTAGAGGTGCCCGAAATTGGCTCTAGCATGTGCTAAAAATTATTCACTAGAGGTGCCCGAAACTGGCTCTAGGATGTGTCAAAAAATTTTAACTAGAGGTGCCCGAAACCGGCTCTAGTCGATTAAATTAACTTAAGAAAACTAAAAAACAAAACACTAGAGGTGCCCAAAACTGGCTCTAGTTAAAACATGTTAAAAAGAACCCAATGAAGTAATTTGAAAACCTATTGTTTGCATAGAATCCGAAAAATCAACTTGCATACAACTCCCCACACACTTACAAGCATTATAGTTTGATTCCGAGTAACTCCTAAGTTTTCCGAAAAATAAAAAGCCAACCATACTTTGTGCCCCGGTTCAGAGAATTGAAATCAAGTTCAAAGCTAAATTTGTGAAAATTGAAGTCTTGGCAGGTAATTATAAGTTTGCATTGCTTGAGGACAAGCAATAGTTCGAGTTTAGGGGTGTGATAAGTGTTCAAAAGTACTATTTTACTTACCCTTTTTACTCATATTATTGTTAGACTTAGGCTCATATTAGTTGCATAGTTAGCCATTCATGCATTAATCCATGTTTCCTTCCATCGTTGAGCTTGATTACATAACTTGGTAGTTTTTGGGGAAAAGATGCTGCTTTGGTGTGCTTTTTGTGTGTATGTGCAGGATCACTTGCCAAAGCAAGGCTAGAGCTAGTTGCCAGGGCAATGCATGAAGGAGACGCCGAGCTAGTTGCCAGGGCAATGCATGAAGGAGACGCCGAGCTAGTTGCCAGGGCAATGCATGAAGGAGACGCCGAGCCAGTTGCCATGACAATTGTCGACAAAGCAAAGGTGATATGGTAGTCGAAATTGATGACTATACAAGCCCAAGATGACGTGGAGCAAAGCCCAAACCCAAAGGAATTTGATTGCCATGCAGAGATTAAAGAAGAATTAAATTCCAAGAAGATAGGAGAAGTTCTAGTAGGAATACAATTATAATAAAGAATTATATTCTTTAAAGATAATTTAATTCCAACTTAACTTCCTCCTCAAAGAAGGACTTTGGCCTAGCCCTATAAATAGGAAGGAGATTTCGACAATCAATAGAGAGAAAAAGAGGGGAATTTCGACAACTCCAAGGAGGGCAAGAGGAGAGAATTTTTGACAAGCATCTAGGGCAAGAAGGATTTCGACGAGCCTCCTTCTTCATCCTTTTCTTTCTTGTTCGATTGGGTTCATGCTAGGGATTGTTTATCTTGTGTTTCTTTGGAACCTAGCCATGAACTAAATCTATTTGGCTATGGTTATTGTGTTTTGTGGTTGTGAGAAACTATTGGTTTTTGTTTAGGTAATAAGAGTTTGTACTTTTCTATTTCAAGGTTTATTCATTCTTGGTTCTTATTCTTGTTTGCGAGTGAATTGGGAGAGGATCTCGTGATTTCATCTATTTATCTAATATCGGAAGAGTTAGATTCAAGAAATGAATGAATATGATCTTTATTCAATCTATTGATGGTGAAGATTAATCCGGCTTAGGAATAAGTTAAGGATTTCAACGGCTAAGAGGAGCGCAAGATTGGTTGTTGTCCACCCTTGATTCACGCAGGGATGTATTATCAAGGCATGCACAAGTAGCTAAAGTTTCGACTTAGGGATAAGAAGAAACCATTGAAGAACGCTCTGCCGAACCTTGAAGGTTGCTGCCCAAACGCCCAAGTAGTTGCCCAGGCAACCATCGATTAGTTGCCAAGGCAACCCCGTTGTGGAAGTTGCCACGGCAACTGAGTTGCCCGTGCACTCTTTTACCAAAACGATCCAATCGGCTATCACACCTCAACTCACGATAACCTGGCCTATCTCTGTCTCAATTGATCTCATCTATTCATTTACTTTATTGCTTCTAGATTAGTTATTAGTTAAACTCCTATAATCCTTTATTTGTGTTTTTACTTTTTACAGTGCAAGAGACTAGATTCTTGAAGTGGCACCAATCCCTGTGGAGACGATATCTTTTATACTATAACTTGCGACGTGTATACTTGCACATTTGCGTAGCACTTATTACGCGCAACAAATACTCGTGCCATTTTTTTCAAACTTCAAGCCTACATCCATTGGAGTGTCTGCTGGTTTACATCCAAGCATTCCAGTTTTCGAGAGCATGTCCAAGATGTACTTTCTCTGATTTATGACTATCCCCTCATTTGATCTAGCCACCTTCATTTCGAGAAAGTACCTAAGACTTCCCAAGTCTTTAGTCACAAACTCTGTTGCCAAAAACGCCTTTAATTTCTCAATTTCCTTTATGTCATCTCATGTGATAATTATATCATCAACGTAAACAATAAGGAGAGTTTTTTTACCATATGAAGCTACATTCTTAAACAAGGTGTGATCTGCTTATGTTTGCTTGAACCCATTCTTCACCATGGCTTTGCAAATCTGTCAAACCAGGCCCTTGGTGATTGCTTCAGCCCATACAAGGATCTATTTAGTTTGCACACTTTCTGTTTCGTTGAGTCATCCTCTAAGCCTGGTGGAATCTGCATATATACTTCTTCTTCAAGCTTTCCATTCAAAAAAGCATTCTTGATGTCCAGTTGGTGCAACTTCCAATCTTTATTAACTGCTAATGAGAGCAGCACCCTTATTGTATTCAGTTTTGCCACAGGTGCAAAGGTCTCTTGATAGTCTACTTCATATGACTGAGTAAATTCCTTTACCACTAACCTTGCCTTGAACCTCTCGATGCTTCCATTAGAATGATACTTTACTATGAAAACCCACTTGCATCGAACCATATTTTCCCTTCCGGCAGTTTAGTTAAACTCCATGTGTTATTCTGTTGTAGGGCTTTGACCTCTTCTTCAATAGCTTTCCTTCAGTCAAGATTTTCAAATGCCTCTTCCACTGTTCTAGGGATCTTTACACTCTTAATATTAGTTGTAAAAGCCTTAAAACCAGATAATAAGTTTCCATGGGCAACAAATCTAACAATAGGATGAGTAGTGCATTTTCTTATCCCCTTTCTTATTGCAATCAGAAACTCATCTAAATTCTCTTAAACTGGACTTTTCGAGACATCATTGCTTACCTTTTCCTCCATGGCAGCAGGACTTAAGATCAGTTCTTGGCAAGTACTAGGCTAATCAATGGATTCTGTGACAATTTTCTTTCTTCTGGTATAGGGAGTAAGTTGTTTGACTGGAGGTTGTGGGGTTTGAGTAGTTTGAGGCCTGAGAGATTTAGGTTCTGAAAAAGATCCTTCTACTGGAACATTAGGAGAGCTGGGAGATGTAGGCTCTGTGGGAGATGTAGGCTCTAGAGAAGTTGAAGGAGACAACAAATGAGTGATAGGAATAGGAGTAATAGGTTGATTAAGCTGAGATTCCTCACATCTCTCCCCCTGAATCTTAGTCCCTACTGATAAGTGTTCAAAAGTACTATTTTTCTTACCCTTTTTACTCATATTATTGTTAGACTTAGGCTCATATTAGTTGCATAATTAGTCATTCATGCATTAATCCATGTTTCCTTCCACCGTTGAGCTTGATTACTTAACTTGGTAGTTTTTGTGGGAAAATATGCTGCTTTGGTGTGTTTTGTGTGTATGCGCAGGATCACTTGCCAAAGCAAGGCTAGAGCTAGTTGCCAGGGCAATGCATGAAGGAGATGCCGAGCTAGTTGCCAGGGCAATGCATGAAGGAGACGCCGAACCAGTTGACAGTGCAATTGTCGATAAAGAACAAGGTGATATGGTAGTCGAAATTGATGACTAGACAAGCCCAAGATGACGTGGACCAAAGCCAAATCCCAAAGGAATTTGATTTCCATGAAGAGATTAAAGAAGAATTAAATTCCAAAAAGATGGGACAAGTTCTAGTAGGAATATAATTATAATAAAGAATTATATTCTTTAAAGATAATTTAATTCCAACTTAACTTCCTCCTCAAAGAAAGACTTTGACCTAGCCCTATAAATTAGAGGCTATATCGTCAACCTAGAAAGAGAGCAAGAGGGGAGAATTTTTTACAAGCATCTAGGGCAAGGGGATTTCGACAAGCTTCAATTCTTCATCTTTTTCTTTCTTGTTCAATTAGGTTCATGCTAGGGATTATTTATCTTGTGTTTCTTTGGAACCTAGCCATGAACTAAATCTATTTGGCTATGGTTATTGTGTTTTGTGGTTGTGAGAAACTATTGGATTTTGTTTAGGTAATAAGAGTTTACACTTTTCTATTCAAGGTTTATTCATTCTTGGTTCTTATTCTTGTTTGCGAGTGAAATGGGAGAGGATCTCGTGACTTCATCTATTTATCTAATATCAGGAGAGTTAGATTCAAGAAACGAATGAATATGATCTTTATTCAATCTATTGATGGTGAAGATTAATCCGGCTTAGGAATAAGTCAAGGATTTCAACGGCTAAGAGGAGAGCAAGATTGGGTGTTGTTCACCCTTGATTCACGCAGGGATGTATTATCAAGGCATGCACAAGTAGCTAGAGTTTCGACTTAGGGATAATAAGAAACCATTGAAGAACGTTCTGCCGAACCTTGAAGGTTGTTGCCCAGACACCCAAGTAGTTGCCCAACTAGTCGCCCAGGCAACCATCGATTAGTTGCCAAGGCAACCCCGTTGTGCAAGTTGCCAAGGCAACTGAGTTGCCCGTGCACTCTTTTACCAAGATGATCCAATCGGCTATCACACCTCAACTCACGATAACCTGGCCTATCTCTCTCATTTGTTCTCATTTATTCTTTTACTTTATTGCCTTCTAGTTTAGTTATTAGTTAAACTCCTATAATCCTTTATTTGTGTTTTTACTTTTTACAGTGCAAGAGACTAGATTCTTGAAGTGGCACTGTAATCGCTCATTTTTGACCGAGTTTTAGTGTTATTAGTATTATTTTAATAATATTATTATTAATATAAAATTAATGAAAAAATAATAATAATAAAAATATAATATAAAAAAAGTGAAATTAAAAATAAAAGAATAAAAAGAAATTTGTGTGGCTTTGGGATGACCACGTCACCCCCCAATTGCCTATAAATAGGAGGCATGGGGGGCAATTAGAAGGGAAACAATCGGCAGTGGCTGCCAAAAGAGAGCTATGCTCTCGGTAGCCAAGGACCGGGGGCAGTGCTCTCGGTCCTAACCGGTTCGATCGGGGTCCTATTTTGGATCCAATCTAGTTAATATTTTTGGAGGGGTCGCGGTAGATCTCGGTGGGGTTCAGTCGGGGTTCGTCATTCGAGCTCCTAGTTAGGTATATTTTCTTCCCTTTTTATTAGTGTTGTAATTTTTATAATTTAATGAAGTATTAGTTATTTTAAAATTGTAGTCTTATTTTTTTAGTTTGTATGTTTATGTTTTAGATTAGTATTTAATATGTTTTAAGTTTGTGTTTTATATTAATATTTTATTTATGTTATATTCGTTTTTATGTGTTAGAATAATATTTATTTGTGTTTTAAATTAATATTTATGAATGTTAGTATTTTATTTATGTTAGATATGTTTTTATTTATGAGTTAGATTAATATTTATGTATGTATGTTTTAGAATAGTATTTTATTTATGTTGAATTTGTTTTTTATTTATATGTTAGATTAATATTTATGAATGTTAGTATTTTATTTATGCTAGATATGTTTTTATTTATGAGTTAGATTAATATTTATGTATGTATGTTTTAGATTAGAATTTTACTTATGTTAGATTAGTATTTTATTATGTTAGTATTTATTTATATTTTATCGCATTGTATTTATATTCGCCATGTTTTAGGTTGCATAACAGATATATAAATTGTCAATGCGGTGCCCTTTTATCCGAGCGTAAACGGAGCCAGTATCAGGCGTAGTGATAGTGGTTGGGCGTTTACTCTCGGATAACGGGGCCTTTAAAATTTATTCGCAATTATAACCGAATTTTAAACTAATCGTCACTTTAATTCGGAAAATCTAACACTAATAAAGCGGTAATTATTAAAGTACCAATTTTGGGCGGTGTGGGGGTGCTAATACTTCCCCATATGTAACCGAGTAAAAACCAAAGAAAAGAAGAGAAATGGTAATCAGAAGGCCGAAGCAATCCAGATCGAGTAAATATCAGAAGAGCTGTAGAGAGGCAAGTAACTTCGAGCAGAAGATATCGTCAATACCTAGTATAGATACGTGTTGATTCGAGGATACATTTATAGACTCGAATAAGAAGAAAGAGATTCAATGCTAAAAACCCAAAATGGGCAGTCTAAAAAAGAGGAAAAAAAAAGAAAAGAAAAAGAGAAAATAAAGAAAAAATAAAATAAAAAAAGGAAGAAAAAATGAGAGAAAAAAAGGAAAGAAAAAAAGAAAAAGAAAAATGGAAAAAAGAAAAAGAGAAATGAAGAATACTGTCTATGTTTCACACACGGATTAAACAATACAAGAATGAGACTTCAACTATGAGCAAGAGACACAAGGAATCCACATTTCAAGTAAATATCAGTTTTGAAAATTAGTATAGAAGCTCAAATTGAAGCTAAGTCAAGACAAGTCGGCCCAAAGATTGTCAATTTTGAAAAAGGAAATGACCTCTAGGGTGAAAACCCAAAAATGAGCAGTCTAGAGTGATCCTGAAAATGAAGAAAAAGAGTAGTCTACCTGAGCCTGCTGGCATCAATATCCAACCAAAATACACTGAAGGAAGTGACCTCTAGGGTGAAAACCTAAAAATGGGCAGTCTAGATCGATCCAAGAGAAAAAGTGAAAAAGAAGAAAAGAAAAAAGAAAAGAAGAAAGAAAGAATAACATTTCATCTGGGCGTGCCAATCACAATAATTCCCAGAAATGTATTCGTAGTCCTTCATTCAAGAAATCTCAGTTTTGAGGAGTATTGGAGGATCAAACATTATAGAACAGAAAACGAACATCGGTATATAGCCAGAATGCAAGACAACCTACAGTAAAAAGAAAGGAAATGAACTCTAGGGTGAAAACTCGAAAACGGGCAGTCTAGAGTGATCCAAAAAGGGGAAGGAATAATGGGCATATCCAAGTTACACAAGTACAGAAATACTGTTTCACTTAACCATAAACCAAAGGCCTACATTACAAGCCCCAAAGACTATTCTGGTCATCCATAAATATCCAAGTTGAATGAGAATGTCTTCAGATTTCATTCCGCCTATAAGGGTTAACTTTGCTTCAAGGAACGTCAAACTTCGAAGTGCTTGATCGACACCCAAATGAAGGAAGGATGGGGCATGGTGAGATAGTGAGGTTAAGAGTGCCACCTTAAACGGGGTAGAAACTAGGTAGGGTTGTTCCTTTCAAAAGCCTATTAGACCAGAAGAAACTATACATTGGCATATATTTCCACAATGGTCAAGATCTTCTAAATATGCGCTTCATTAGAGTTGATCTCTGGCAACTTGAAGCAGATGCGCTATGGTGTTTGATATTTCGGGGGCAAACAGGTTTTAAAAGGTTTGACATTTTTTCCAAAAGTTTTGATGTTTACCATTTCCCCCAAACATTAGTTTTTAAAAATGTTTGGCAATACACTTCGAATTTTGTTTACCATTCTCCAAGCATTATTTTATTAAAAAAAAATGTTTGGACCTTAAAAAAGAAGAAGAAAAGAAAAAGATGTTTACCATTTGTTCCAAACAATGTTTTCAAAATGTTTGGTATCCCGTCCGAGTTGTGATTTTCGAAATGACTGTTATCTTTTCAAACAATCATTATTTTTTGAAATATACACAAGTAAATTGCCTTTTGCATTACTTTAAAAATGAATTATGATGAGATTTAAAGCATAGGGACTGAGAGTTAGTTCCCGTTGAAGTGCTACGAGAAGATCAAGGATGAGCTCAGGGGATGGAAGCATTTTGGCTCACCCTGGTGACTAGAAATAGATCAAGGCTCTATATGATGGGTCAGAAAATTCAAAGCAGTGGAGCCCGTGGTTGAATGGGGCAACGCTAAGCGAAGAAGATGACAATGGTTCTTATAAGAATAATATAAGAACCAGAGGATCATTTATAAAGACAAGTGATAACCCTGAAGACAAGAAAGCCTTCCGCACAAAAGGTTTAAAAGCAGGTTCAAATGAGGATTTAAGAGCATACAGTGAAGAAATAAAGAGATGAAGAAATCTGAGGAACGACCTTTTAGGGTGTAATACTTTAGAACAAAAAGAGAGCGAACAGAAAAAGAGAAGAAAAAAGAAGAAATACAAAAAAGAAAGAAAAGAAAGTGAGAGAAAAACGATGATAAAAAGAGAAGAAGAAGAAAGAGGTAAAGGAGATAAATGAGAGAAGAGGAAAAAAGAAAAGAAAAAGAAAAAAGGAGAAGAAGAAAAAGAAAGCATGACATTGCATGCATCATATAGATAAAGACATGCCAATTTTTGCTTGTTTTTGGACAGGTACTTGAAGAATTGTCAAAGAGTATTAAGAAGTGGATTTCATTAAAGAAAAAAAGATTGGCAGCCATTTTTGGCGTGAGTTCCCAAATTTGAAGAAAGATTTCGGCAGCTATAGCAGCGTGAGTCCTAGAAGATCGGCAGCCATTTTCGGCGTGAGTCCCCAAATTTAAAGAAGATTTTGGCAACCACCTTCGGCGTGAGTCCCCAAAATTGAAGAAAGATTTCGGCAGCTATAGTAGCGTGAGACCTAGAAGATCGGTAGCCATTTTCGGCATGAATCCCCAAATCTGAAGAAAGGTCGGTAGCCATTTTTGGCGTGAATCCCAAAATTTTAAGAAAGATTTCGGCGGCCTTAGCAGCGTGAGTCCAGAAAAATCGAAAGCCATAGCAGCGTGAGGCCCAGATGTTAGATCCTTCAGGTCATCGGTAAATCATTCGGGCACGATGTTAAGTCATTCGAGCCATTAGTAAGTCTTTCGAGCATGGTGATAAGTCCTTTGAGCCATTAGTAAGTCCTTTGGGCATGATGCGGCAACCTTAGTAGCGTAAGTCAGCCTTGTAAAAAAAAAGAGAGAGAGAGAATGAAAATGAGATAGAAAAAAGAGAAGAGAAAAATGAAAAAGAGAGAAAAAGAAAAAAGAGGAAAAAGAAAAGGAAAAAGAAAAAAAGAAAAAGAAAAAGAGAAAAAAGAAAAGAGAAATTTGAAGATAAAGGTTCTATATAGGAAGGGCCTATATTTTCAAGCTCCCGTAGCAAGAGGTTCTATGTAGGAAGAATCCACCGCTCCGAGGCTTCAGGAGTTGAAAGTTTTGTATAGGAAGGGCTTGCAGCTCCAGGGTGAAGACTAGCAGTTCTATATAGGAAGAACTCCCAGCCGAAGGAATTCACCCATGACACATAAGGTTTTATATAGGGAAAACCCGTTGTGTTGAAGGCGAAGAGTCCTATATAGGAAGGGCTCCGAGCTTTACTGTCTTAGAGTGAAAGGTTCTATATAGGAAGAACCTGTAGCTCCGAGATTTTAGAAGCTAAAAGTTCTATATAGGAATGACTAACGGCTCCAGGGTTTGAAGACTAGCAGTTCTATACAGGAGGAACTCCCAGTCGGAAGAATCCATCAGTGACGCAAAAGGTTTTATATAGGAGAAACCAGCGTTGAAGGTGAAGAGTTCTATATAGGAAGGACTCCAAACTTTACCGTCTCAGAATGAAAAGTTCTATATATGAGAGACTCATAACTCGAGGCTTCAAAATGAAAGGTTCTAAATAGGGAGGACCTATAGTTCCAAGATCAGAAGGTGAAGAAGTTCTATATAGGAAGAACTTACCAGCTTGAAGATTCAGCTAAGGAAGAGCGGAAAGTTCCAGAAGAACACGTGATTCCGAAGCCAAAGGCAAGAAAGTAGGCCAAAATGAGTGCTTTTGATCTTTGCTTTGTCCTCGTTTCACAAGAAAAAAAAGAGGGGCAATTGTAATCACTCATTTTTGACTGGGTTTTAGTGTTATTAGTATTATTTTAATAATATTATTATTAATATAAAATTAATGAAAAAATAATAATATAAAAAAGTGAAATTAAAAAAAAGAAGAAAAAAGAAAAATGAAATTTGTGTGGCTTAGGATGACCACGTCACCCCCCAATTGCCTATAAATAGGAGGCATGGGGGGCAATTAGAAGGGAAGCAATCGGCAGTGGCTACCAAAAGAGAGCTATGCTCTCGGTAGCCAAGGACCGGGGCGATGTTTCTCTGCCCTAACCGATTCGATCGAGGTCCTATTTTGGATCCGATCTAGTTAATATTTTTGGAGGGGTCGCGGTAGATCTCGGTGGGGTTTAGTCGGGGTTTGTCATTCGAGCTCCTAGTTAGGTATATTTTCTTCCCTTTTTTATTAGTGTTGTAATTTTTATAATTTAATGAAGTATTAGTTATTTTAAAATTGTAGTCTTATTTTTTTAGTTTGTATGTTTATGTTTTAGATTAGTATTTAATATGTTTTAAATTTGTGTTTTATATTAATATTTTATTTATGTTAGATTCGTTTTTATGTGTTAGAATAATATTTATTTGTGTTTTAAATTAATATTTATGAATGTTAGTATTTTATTTATGTTAGATATGTTTTTATTTATGAGTTAGATTAATATTTATGTATGTATGTTTTAGAATAGTATTTTATTTATGTTGAATTTGTTTTTTATTTATGTGTTAGATTAATATTTATGAATGTTAGTATTTTATTTATGCTAGATATGTTTTTATTTATGAGTTAGATTAATATTTATGTATGTATGTTTTAGATTAGTATTTTATTTATGTTAGATTAGTATTTTATTATGTTAGTATTTATTTATATTTTATCGCATTGTATTTATATTCGCCATGTTTTAGGTTGCATAACAGATATATAAATTGTCAATGCGGTGCCCTTTTATCCGAGCGTAAACGGAGCCAGTATCAGGCGTAGTGATAGTGGTTGGGCGTTTACTCTCGGATAACGGGGCCTTTAAAATTTATTCGCAATTATAACCGAATTTTAAACTAATCGTCACTTTAATTCGGAAAATCTAACATTAATAAAGCGGTAATTATTAAAGTACCAATTTTGGGCGGTGATAAGTGTTCGAAAGTACTATTTTTCTTACCCTTTTTACTCATATTATTGTTAGACTTAAGCTCATATTAGTTGCATAATTAGTCATTCATGCATTAATTCATGTTCCTGTCCACCATTGAGCTTGATTACATAACTTGGTGATTTTTGTGGAAAAAGATGCTGCTTTGGTGTATTTTTGTGTGTATGTAGGATCACTTGCCAAAGCAAGGCTAGAGCTAGTTGCCAGGGCAATACATGAAGGATATGTCGAGCTAGTTGCTAGGGCAATACATGAAGGATATGCCGAGCTAGTTGCCAGGGCAATGCATGAAGGATACGCCGAGCCAGTTGCCATGGCAATTGTCGACAAAGAGAAAATGCAATAGGGATGTCGAAATTGATGACTAGACAAGCCCAAGATGACATGGAGCAAAGCCCAAACCCAAAGGAATTTGATTTCCATGCAGAGATTAAAGAAGAATTAAATTCCAAGAAGATAGGAGAAGTTCTAGTAGGAATACAATTATAATAAAGAATTATATTCTTTAAAGATAATTTAATTCCAACATAAACTCCTCCTCAAAGAAGGACTTTGGCCTAGCCCTATAAATAAGAAGGAGATTTCGACAATTCCATAGGGAGAAGAGGAGAGGATTTTCGACAACTCCAAAGGGCAAGAAGGAAGAGATTTCGACAAGATAGCAAGGAGGGAGAGAGTTCGATTTCTTCTTCTTCTTTGCTTCCATTAGATTCATGGTTTGGGGATTATTCTTTGTATATCTTTTGAACCCAACCATGAACTAACTTGATTGGTTGGAATTATTGTGTTTTGTTGTTGTGAGAAACAATTGGATTTTGTTTAGGTAATAAGAGTTTGCACTTTTCTATTCAAGGTTTACTCATTCTTGGCTTTTATTCTTGTTTGCGAGTGAATTGGGAGAGGATCTCGTAACTTCATCTATTTATCGAATATCGGGAGAGTTAGATTCAAGAAACGAATGAGTATGGTCTTTATTCAATCTATTGATGGTGAAGATTAATCCGGCTTAGGAATAAGTTAAGGATTTCAACGGCTAAGAGGAGCGCAAGATTGGTTGTTGTTCACCCTTGATTCACGCAGGGATGTATTATCAAGGCATGCACAAGTAGCTAGAGTTTTGACTTAGGGATAAGAAGAAACCATTGAAGAACGCTCTGCCGAACCTTGAAGTTGCTGCCCAGACGCCCAAGTAGTTGCCCAACTAGTTTCCCAGGCAACCATCGATTAGTTGCCAAGGCAACCCCGTTGTGCAAGTTGCCACGGCAACTGAGTTGCCCGTGCACTCTTTTACCAAAACGTCCAATCGGCTATCACACCTCAACTCACGATAACCTGGCCTATCTCTCTCTTTTTCTTTCATCTATTCTTTTAGTTTATTGCTTTTACTTTTCTTGTTAATTAAAACCTCTATTATCAATTGTGTTTTTATTTTCACAACGCAGTAACTTAAGCAAAGTGGCCCAAACCAATCCCTGTGGAGACGATACTCGATACTCATATCACTTTATTACTTGCGACGTGTATACTTGCACATTTGCGTAGCACTTATCACACGCAACAAGTTTTTGGCGCCGTTGCCGGGGATTGGCATTTGGTGTTAGTTGTTTTTGTTATTGCATTTTTTTCTATTAGTTTTACTAACTTTTCTTTTTGTTTGTTTTATCAAAAAAAAAAAATAGGTGCGCTACAAGTTAAGGAACATCAACATGTCGGGAAATAAAAGCCAATCTATTCGAGAGATGATGTTGGAAGATATGAATCAATCCAATCAAGAGTTCCTTGCACCCTTTAATGATTACCTATATCAACCGAGAAAAGCCCAAAGAACTTATACCGTGGAAAAATCTTGTGCTATGTGTGGAGAACATCATGTGTTTGAAAATTGCCCTCACATTTTCGGTGCATATAGCTACATGGAGGACCATAGAGGGAACCAGCGGCAAAATTCTTCATGGTATGGTCAAAAAGCTCAATTTTTTTTTTTACCATAACACTTTTGCCGCAGCAACAGATATGCCATGGCAATGTATTCCTTTTCAAGAGCATTCCAATTCCTTGGAGGAAACGTTACTAGCTTCCTTGGCTAGACTTGATGGATCAATTGAAGAGATTTGAGAACTATCAAAATCTATGGATACGAGGATAGCTCAGTGGGATGCAACCTTAGGGGATTCAGAAGATCAATTGGGGAGATCCATATATGTCATGGATAACATGCACCAACAATTCATTCCTAGGGATACTAACGTCCCAAGGCAAGAGGATAAGGAGCAATACAAAGAAATCTCTCTGATGTGTGAGGAACAACTAGAACCTCAAAGTCAAGAGGATGCCAATGAGAGAGGCTACCCAACACATGATGAGCTTGAACAACAAATTGCCTCGGCAATGATTGAGGAGCCTGAACAGAGCAATGCCGCGACAACACTCGGTGAAGCTGAGAACAACAATACTACAGCAAATTCTGAGGAACCTGATACCCAGAAAGTTATAACGTTGATGTTGAAGCAGGAATGTGTAGATTGCTCTCATCTACAATTGCCACGGAAATTACACGACCACATGCAAGATCAACGAGATGATAATACTTTGCCAATGGAATATGAGCAGGTAATAGTTGAACCTTTTGAATTCTTTAAAAACTCACCTCGTCCATTGCAGGTATGTCTTGAGGAACCGAGGTTGGTAGATTTGAAGCCATCGAAATCTCTACTGATGGAGATGTTTGAGAGGCCAAAAGAAAAAGGTGTTTGGATTCATAAAGCTCTTCAGAAAATTGATTCTTCCCTTGACTTAAAGCAAAATTTGACAACTGATTGCCACAGCAATTGCCACGACAACAAAGGCTACATCCAACCATGATAGAAGTCGACAAGAATGAGGTAATTGAATGGTTGAGAATGGATATAATTTTTTCTATTAATATATTTGTGCCTTCAGGAATAGTAGCAAGGTGGAGAGTATACATGGACTACAAGCGAACAAAGAAGAAAGACACCTCCACCATGGTAATGCAAAAGGGAGTAGTTGGGAGCACATTGGCCCAACTCTTTTTGGGCAATATTGTCACCCGATGGAGGGTACGGATGGACTATAAGAAGTATCGGAAACGACTATCCTTAAGTTTTCTCAGATATGTAGTAACATTAGAAGTGGTCACTTTAGGAGATGCCTGAGCATGCTCTCCTTTCAATATTTTCTTTTTCTTTTCATTTTTATTTTTAGGAGATATTTTATTTTTCTTCATTATATTTAGTTTCCAGGTTTTCTTTATTTTCTTTTCCACAACAAGACTCACAACCACCATGCTAAGGAAATTCACTACCGACTACTTGCCACAGCAACCACAACAGAAACTGGCGATGCCCAGGCAACAACTATGGCTTCGGGAACTACTGATGCCCATGCAAGTGAACCTGCATCGGCAAACATGGATCAAATCAAAGCAATGCTATTCACACGGCACCAGCATTCAACCACCGACTGAAAAATGAATCAAGAAAACGGCACGAAGGAAACTTATCACTCGAGGTGACGACCTCTTTTCATTTAGTTTCTTTTAAATTTTGTTTCACTCTTACATGCATTGAGGATAATGCTTCTCTCGAGTTTGGGGGGTGTTGGTTTCTAGTTAGCTTAATGTTTAGTTGCATGCATTTTTAGCAATCACATATAGGTTGCATATGTTACTTGCCATTCCTTTAATTGGATTTAATTGCTTAAGACTTGTTGAATATCCAATGATGAATTTTTTCCACTGCACTTAATTGAAAGAACCTTTAATTTTAGGATTGCATGAAAAGAACTTAGAATTTTACTATGATGCTGAATTTTTTTTTACACGGTTGTGGGTTGTTGATCGAAAGAAACTTAGTGAACTTAGGTTGCTTAAAATTTGGGTAAATTTAAAATTGAAAATTAAAAGTTAATTTCTTGCTAGAGGTGCCCAAAAACTAGCTCTAGTAGTAAATGCACTTTCTTGCTAGAGGTGCCCGAAACTGGCTCTAGTAGTTAATGCACATTAAAGAATCGCTAGAGGTGCCCGAAATTGGCTCTAGTCGACTAAAATAAAATGAGGAATTGCTTACTTTGCTAGAGGTGCCCGAAATTGGCTCTAGTGAAAATTAAAAATAATGCCCCTGATAATTAAATTGATAAAAGCCTACTATTCACATAGAATCTTGAAAATCAACTTGTACACAACTACGCACACACATTGTCACGAGCACTATAGTTTGGTTCCGGGTAATTTTTGTGTTATCCGAAAAATTAAAAGGTGATCATACTTTGTGCCACGGTTCCGAGGTTTGAATTCAAGTTTGAAGCATGTCTTTGATGATTAAAGTCTTGGCAGGTAATTGTTAGTTTGCATTGCTTGAGGACAAGCAATAGTTTGAGTTTGGGGGCGTGATAAGTGTTCAAAAGTACTATTTTCTTACCCTTTTTACTCATATTATTGTTAGACTTAAGCTCATATTAGTTGCATAATTAGTCATTCATGCATTAATTCATGTTTCTGTCCACCGTTGAGCTTGATTACATAACTTGGTGATTTTTGTGGAAAAAGATACTGCTTTGGTGTATTTTTGTGTGTATGCAGGATCACTTGCCAAAGCAAGGCTTGAGCTAGTTGCCAGGGCAATACATGAAGGATATGCCGAGCTAGTTGCCAGGGCAATACATGAAGGATATGCCGAGCTAGTTGCCAGGGCAATGCATGAAGGAGACGCCGAGCCAGTTGCCATGGCAATTGTCGACAAAGAGAAAATGCAATAGGGATGTCGAAATTGATGACTAGACAAGCCCAAGATAACGTGGAGCAAAGCCCAAACCCAAAGGAATTTGATTTCCATGCAGAGATTAAAGAAGAATTAAATTCCAAGAAGATAGGAGAAGTTCTAGTAGGAATACAATTATAATAAAGAATTATATTCTTTAAAGATAATTTAATTCCAACTTAAACTCTTCCTCAAAGAAGAACTTTGGCCTAGCCCTATAAATAAGAAGGAGATTTCGACAATTCCATAGGAAGAAGAGGAGAGGATTTTCGACAACTCCAAAGGGCAAGAAGGAAGAGATTTCGACAAGATAGCAAGGAGTGAGAGAGTTCGATTTCTTCTTCTTCTTTGCTTCCATTAGATTCATGGTTTGGGGATTATTCTTTGTATATCTTTTGAACCCAACCATGAACTAACTTGATTGGTTGGGGTTATTGTGTTTTGTTGTTGTGAGAAACAATTGGATTTTGTTTAGGTAATAAGAGTTTGCACTTTTCTATTCAAGGTTTACTCATTCTTGGCTTTTATTCTTGTTTGCGAGTGAATTGGGAGAGGATCTCGTAACTTTATCTATTTATCTAATATCGGGAGAGTTAGATTCAAGAAACGAATGAGTATGGTCTTTATTCAATCTATTGATGGTGAAGATTAATCCGGCTTAGGAATAAGTTAAGGATTTCAACGGCTAAGAGGAGCGCAAGATTGGTTGTTGTTCACCCTTGATTCATGCAGGGATGTATTATCAAGGCATGCACAAGTAGCTAGAGTTTCAACTTAGGGATAAGAAGAAACCATTGAAGAATGCTCTGCCGAACCTTGAAGTTGCTGCCCAAACGCCCAAGTAGTTGCCCAACTAGTTGCCCAGGCAACCATCGATTAGTTGCCAAGGCAACCCCGTTGTGCAAGTTGCCACGGCAACTGAGTTGCCCGTGCACTCTTTTACCAAAACGATCCAATCGGCTATCACACCTCAACTCATGATAACCTGGCCTATCTCTCTCTTTTTCTTTCATCTATTCTTTTAGTGTATTGCTTTTACTTTTCTCGTTAATTAAAACCTCTATTATCAATTGTGTTTTTATTTTCACAGTGCAGTAACTTAAGCAAAGTGGCCCAAACCAATCCCTGTGGAGACGATACTCGATACTCAAATTACTTTATTACTTGCGACGTGTATACTTGCACATTTGCGTAGCACTTATCACACGCAACAGGCGGTGTGGGTGTGCTAATCCTTCCCCATCCGTAACCGACTCCCGAACTCAAAGTTTTTAAATCTATGGTTTTATGGTGTCCGACCTACCTCAGTGGCCGGTGGCGACTCCCTTTCTTTAAATAAAATACGGTATTTTTAAAACCCCACGGAATAAATATTTTAAAACCCGAAAAACCACAAACACTTCGAAAACCCTGTTTTTTTAGCGTGAGGGACATCGCTGCAGGCATCAATCCCTGTGGAGACGATATCTTTTACACTATAACTTGCAACGTGTATACTTGCACAATTGCGTAGCACTTATTACGCGTAACAAGTTTTTGGCGTCGTTGCCGGGGATTGGCAATAGCGACTTTGTTTTTATTTTCTTGCACTTTCTTTTTACTTTTCTTGTTTAAGATTCAAAGGGCTAACAAACTTTGGTTTTGCATTGGTATATGACCAGGGCGAGACCGATTACACCAGAATATCCCTTTGATCCAGAAATCGAACGAACCTTACAAAGACTTAGACGAAGGATAAGAGTAGCAATGGCTAATAAAGACGGTAATATGAATCAAGATGTTCCAGCAGGAGGAGGAGTGATTCTTGCACGAAACAGAACTATTTGAGACTATCTTGAAGAAGATCTTGATGGACTTAATCCAGGAGTTGTCGCACCTGAAATTGAAGCCGACCACTTTGAGTTGAAACCGGTAATGTTTAATATGATCAACACAATTGGTCAATTTGGTGGCTCAGCAACTGAAGATGCACGACAACATCTTAAATCTTTCCTCGAGATGTGCAACTCGTTCAAAATACACGGAGTCACCCCCGATGTCTTACGATTAAGATTATTCCCCTATTCACTGAGGGATAGGGCGAAAGCATGGTTGAATAGCATTCATGCCGGATCAATAGCATCTTGGACCGATCTTTGTCGTGATTTCCTTGCTCGGCTTAATCCTAAAAATTTGACTGATAAGCTTCGTAACGACATTACTTCTTTTCGGCAGGCAGATGATGAATCCATGTACGAGGCTTAGGAGCGATATAGAGAACTTCTACACAAATGCCCCCTACACGGATTCCCGGTGTGGACTCAAGTAAAAATGTTTTACAACGCCGTGAATACACCAACAAGGATGATGCTAGATGCCTCGGCAAACGGCATACTCCTAGATAAGTCTCCGGAGGAAGCAATGCAAATTCTAAACAAGCTGGCCAAGAATGATTATCAATTCCCCTCTATTAGAAGAGGAGGAGCTAGACGCCAAGCCACAATACATGAACTAGGATCATCAGATTCAATTTCGGCACAATTGGCCACTTTAACCAAGATGGTCCAGAACATGCAAAAACCAAAAAACACACATGAGGTCAAGGTAATGGATTCTTTTTGTGAGTTATGTGGTGATTACCATGATTCTTCTGAATGTATGCAGAATCCGGAATCTAGCTTCTACATTGAGAATTACAATCGGAATAACAATGTGATGTCCAATACATACAATCCAGCTTGGAAGAAGCACCCGAATTTTTCATGGAGTAATCCTAACAATGCTCTAAACCAGAACAATCAGAATGCACAAGCATCGAGATTCCAATAGAATATGCCACGGCAACAGTTGCCGCAGCAACAACCGTCAACATCTAGTTCTTTGGAAAATTCTCTAAATGCTTTTATAATGAAAACTGAATCTTATATGGCTGAGAATAGTAACTTCATAAAAAGAACTGATGCTTTTATTAACAGGACCGAGATGATATTGTAAAACCAAGAGGTGGCAATCAAATCATTGGAAAATCAAGTCTGACAGTTTGCTCAAAATCTGAATACTAGACCGCAATGAGGTTTACCTAGCGATACTGAAGTCGCAAGAGGAACTAGCCATGAGCAATGTAAGGCAATCACCACTAGAAGTGGCCAACAACTTAGAGAGGCTCAAACCCGCTCATCAAACAAAACTCCACAAAAAGATCAAGACGAACCTAGCGGCAAAGCCTCAGATGCTAAACTAGGAATTGTCGCGGCAACCGGCAATAAGCATACCTCGGCAACCGACGATAAGGATGCTTCGGCAACTTGTGAAAAGCATACCTCGGCAACCCCAATTGATAATGCCTCGGCAACTCCAGTTGTCCCGGCAATGCCATCAATCAGGTTCCAAACCAATGAAAGGATCGAAGATATCTGACTTCCACCACCATTCCCACAAAGGTTGAAGCGACAAAAGCAAGAATACCAATTCAAGAAGTTTCTTGATATCCTAAAGCAAGTCCACATCAACTTGCCATTGGTGGAAGCAATTGAACAAATGCCAAACTATGCCAAGTTTCTTAAAGACATTGTGTCCAAAAGAACAAGGCTAGGAGAGTTTGAAACAGTTGCCGCAACAGAGGGATGCATGGCAATGTTGCATAATCGTATGCCACCTAAGTTGAAGGATCCCGAAAATTTCACAATACCCTGTTCTATTGGAAATCACTATGTCGGGAAAGCATTATGCGACCTTGGGGCTAGCATAAACTTGATGCCTAAATCGGTTTTCCAGAAACTAGGAATTGGGAAGGCAAGACCTACAAAAGTTATGCTACAGCTAGCCGACAGATCCTATGTGTATCCAGAGGGAAAAATTGAAGACATACTGGTAAAAGTTGATAAATTTATTTTTCCCGCTGACTTTATTGTTTTGGATTGTGAAGCAGATGAGCATGCACCTATCATTCTCGGGAGACCATTCCTAGCAACAGGGAGAACCTTGATCGATGTTGAAAAGGGAGAACTCACAATGAGGCTGAATGGCCAGCAAGTTAAACTAAATGTGTTCCAAACACTAAGGCATGCCGATGATCCAGAAGAATGCCAACTTCTTCATGCCACGGTAGAGTTTAACTTCGACGAGGAATTTAGTTACCTCGGCAACTACATTGCCGATCAAGAAAAACCTGAGGAGTATGAAGAACCTGTCAATGAGGAACAACAAGAAAAGGTAAATTGGCTAGTCAATCGACCAGGAAAAGAAGTTGATCAAAATGTTGATGCTACACAATAATGCAATAGGAAGGAGGACACGGATCAAGAGATACGCGATGCATTCCTGGATGAACAAATTTTAGCTGCCTCGGCAACCATTGACGCACATGCCTCGGCAACCCTCGTCGCCTCGGCAGCTCTCGACGCCGCAGCAGCCTTTGACGCGCACGCCTCGGCAATTTTGGGAGCAATCACCACGGCAGCACATGCCTCGGCAATACCCTGGTACGCGGATTTAGTTAATTTCCTTGTTTGTGGTATTTTACCTTATGGCATTACTCACCAAGGGAAGAAGCGGTTCCGCCATGATGCTAAGCATTACTTTTGGGACGAGCCTCTTTTGTTTAAACAATGTGCAGATCAGGTTATATGCCGATGTGTCCCTAAAGAAGAGCAACAGAATGTACTCCGGCAATGTCATTCTTCACCCTATGGAGGATATTTTGAAGGAACTCGTACCGCGGCCAAAGTTTTGCAATCAGGTTTGTATTGGCCAACATTTTACAAAGATACCCAAGACTTTTACAAGCAATGTGATCGTTGCCAGAGGACGGGCAATATCTCTAGACGACATGAGATGCCGCTCCAGAACATCATCGAGGTGGAATTGTTCGATGTATGGGGGATCGATTTTATGGGACCTTTCCCATCTTCATTCGGCAACCTCTACATTTTACTTGTCGTCGACTACGTGTCCAAATGGGTTGAGGCAGCTGCAGTTCCCAACAACGATTCCAAGACTGTGCAACGATTCTTGCAGAAAAACATATTTACACGGTTTGGGATGCCGAGAGCAATTATCAGTGACGAAGGCAAGCATTTTGACAACAGACTAATTGCCAAGATGTTGCAACGCTTCGGCATATCATACAAGATCGCCACGGCATATCACCGACAAACCAACGGGCAAGCAGAAATTTCCAATCGGGAATTGAAGGGTATACTCGAGAAAGTTGTAAATCCCTCTAGGAAGGATTGGTCATTAAGACTAGATGACGCACTTTGGGCATATCGCACTGCATTCAAAACACCCTTAGGTATGTCCCCATTCCGACTTGTCTATGGCAAAACATGCCATCTACCGGTGGAAATCGAACACAAGGCATATTGGGCAATCAAGACCGTGAATATGGATTGGGAAAGTGCCAGACAAAAGCGTTTGTTGGACCTCAATGAGATAGAAGAATTACGTGCACTCGCCTATAACGATGCACGAATCTACAAGGAGAAAACAAAGAAATGGCATGACAAGAAACTATTGCCGCGGCAATTCATGCCAGGGCAACTAGTTCTCTTATTCAATTCTCGGTTAAAACTTTTCCCGGGAAAGCTAAAATCAAGATGGTTAGGACCATTCGAAGTCGTCAAACCATTCTCCCATGGTGCTATGATAATCAAGTCCATCTCTGACAACCATGAATTCAAAGTTAATGGACAAAGATTGAAGCACTACAATGGTGCCCATGTGGAACGTAACAAAGAAGTGGTCAACTTAGGAGAAGCATGAGCATGTTCTCCCTTTGATATTTTATTTTTATTTTTATTTTTATTTTTTTTTATTTTTTTTATTTTCGATTATTTTTTTTTATTTTTCGAACTTCTTTTTATTTCCGATTATTATTATTTTTTTAGGATAGATTTTTTTTATCTTTTGAAGTTTAAGAATCCCTTTACACATCTTTATTTATTTTTCTTTTATTAGTCTATCTTTAATTTTAATCCTTATTTGATTTGTCTTTGAATTGTAGGAAAAGAGTTCAAGATAAAGAGAAATTTTAATCCAAGAAGGAAAACATCTTCAACAAGGAAATTAATGGGCTGAATTTAAGGCTTATATGAAGCCTCCAACTTATCCTAATTAAACCCCCTTGCCGTCACCCTCTCCCTAAACCAAAACCCTTTTTTCTTCTTCCCCTAATCCCACCCACCATATTCACCACCTATCTTTTCTATAAAAACCCGTCACCCTTAACCTATCCCTATTTTTTATCTTGCAACTCTTTAGTTTCTTTTATTTTCTTTGCTTTTACAAAACTCACAACCAAGATCATCCATGGCATCCAAAATTAAATTTTTAGTTCATCCAAGTTCCTCCAAAGAACCAAGATACAAGAAGTTTGCTACGCCAGTGGTTCAAGAAAGATTTCACTCAAAGTTTGAAAGCCGGAAGATTAATGAAGAACAGGCTTTGAATACTCCAACTTTCATCAAGATTTCAGCCTTGAACCATTCATCTTCGAGAGGATTGCACATCAAAAATGGCAAATCTTTTGCCATCAACCGGAACCGGGTAACATCTCATGGGTAAGAGAATTCTATGCTCACTCACCTAACCCGGATAATCCTTACGTTTTTGTTCGTGACAAGGCCATACTCATAAGCCCCGAAAACGTCAAAACCTTTTACGGGCTTTACATTGAGAAGAACGAGCATCAAGCCTTCATTGATCAAATCACGCCCAAGCAACTCGACAATGTGCTTCAAGAACTCACTCAACCGGGAACTCATTGGAACGACGGTAAATACAAGGTCACGGTAGATCGCCTTTGGCTTAAACCCGAGGCAAAACTATGGAATAAGTTTGTTAAAACTTCTTTAATGCCCACCACACACAATACTACCGTTGATATACCACGTCTTTTGCTCATACATTCTATTTTGCATAATCGCATCATTAACATGGGAAAAATTATTTGTGATGAGATTTTTGTATGTAGCTCAAAAGATAAGGGTTCTCTTTTCTTCCCTTGCTTAATTTCTAATCTTTGCAAGGAAATGCATGTCCCAAGTGAGTCCGCCGATGAAAAGGCCCTACCAAAGTCCGGTTGGAATCAAGCACAAATCTGAAAGCTAATGGGATAGGCACCGGGAATTATTCAAGGCCTCCAATTGCCGCGGCAACTCCTGCTGCCCCGACAATCCCTAATGCCCAAACACCTAACGCCCAGGCAACTAGGCCATCAACCCCGAGACACTTTGAAGCACTATTGCAACCATTAGCAAGCCACCTAAGGCAAATTGAAGAACGGCAACTAATGTTCATACGGTACATGAAGGAGCACAACAATTCCATCACCCAAGTCATCCTAGAAATGTACTCGGACAGTCGCGTGCCGTTCCCAATCTTTCCTATTGAGATCCTTTCCCCGGCACCCAATGAAGTAGTCGCCACGGAAACCGCAACAGATGATGCCGCGGCAACCTACATCCTGCCTGCACAAGCTGATGCCACAACAACCAACCCTGAAGATGCCATGGCAACCAAAGCTAAAGACATCCCGGCAACCACTGCAAAAGCCAAAGGTAAAGCACCTATGCCTGAATCAACTCCTACGGAATCATTTTCTAATTTTTCAGATTCGGACGAGTCCTCCATTGCACCAACAAAGACCGCATCAATTGAATCCTCCAAGCGAAAAGCCAATGACACTAATGAAGAGGACGATGAGGACAACCCCGTACGAGGATCGATTCCACCACCGGCAACAAGAAAACAACCATCGTTTTCAAGCAAGAGAATCAAGACACCGACCAAAAGGAAACTAATCATCTACGATGACGAACTCTCGGAGTAAGTCCTCGTATGCATTTTATTTTTCGTTGTTTTTATTTTTCTTTAATGCATGCATTGAGGACAATGCCTCACTCGAGTTTGGGGGGATTGTTATTAGTAGTTACCATGTATAGTTACATTCATCTTAAGTATTACATTTAGGATACATAAATTGCTTGCCATGCCTTTAGTTGGAACAAGAATTGCTTAGATTTGATGAATATCTGATGATGACTTTGCCAATGCACTTAATTGATAGAATTTTTATTCTAAGATAACCATGGAAAAACTTAGAATTTTACTATGATGCTAAATTTGATGAAACACTGTTGTGGTTTGATTGATTTAAGGAATTCTAGTGAACTTAGGTTGATAATTAACAAATTGAGGGATTAGAATAAAAATTGGATGAATGTTAGAGGTGCCCGAAATTGGCTCTAGCATGTGCTAAAAAAATTTTATCACTAGAGATGCCCGAAACTGGCTCTAGTATGTGCTAAAAAAATTTGATCGCTAGAGGTGCCCGAAACCGGCTCTAGTCGAATAAAACTAAAAAAAAACACTAGAGGTGCCCAAAACTGGCTCTAGTTAAAACATGTTAAAAAGAACCCAATGAAGTAATTTGAAAACCTCTTGTTTGCATAGAATCCGAAAAATCAACTTGCACACAACTCCGCACACACTCACAAGCATTATAGTTTGATTCCGAGTAACTCCTAAGTTTTCCGAAAAATGAAAAGCCAATCATACTTTGTGCCCCGGTTCTGAGAATTGAAATCAAGTTCGAAGCTAAGTTTGTGAAAATTGAAGTCTAGGCAGGTAATTATTAGTTTGCATTACTTGAGGACAAGCAATAGTTCGAGTTTGGGGTGTGATAAGTGTTCAAAAGTACTATTTTTCTTACCCTTTTTACTCATATTATTGTTAGACTTAGGCTCATATTAGTTGCATAATTAGCCATTCATGCATTAATCCATGTTTTCTTCCATCGTTGAGCTTGATTACTTAACTTGGTAGTTTTTGTGGGAAAAGATGCTGCTTTGGTGTGTTTTGTGTGTATGCACAGGATCACTTGCCAAAGCAAGGCTAGAGCTAGTTGCCAGGGCAATGCATGAAGGAGATGCCGAGCTAGTTGCCAGGGCAATGCATGAAGGAGACGCCGAGCCAGTTGCCAGGCAATTGTCGAAAAAGAACAAGGTGATATGGTAGTCGAAATTGATGACTAGACAAGCCCAAGATGACGTGGAGCAAAGCCAAATCCCAAAGGAATTTGATTTCCATGAAGAGATTAAAGAAGAATTAAATTCCAAAAATATAGGAGAAGTTCTAGTAGGAATATAATTATAATAAAGAATTATATTCTTTAAAGATAATTTAATTCCAGCTTAACTTCATCCTCAAAGAAGGACTTTGACCTAGCCCTATAAATTAGAGGCCATATCGTCAACTTAGAAAGAGAGCAAGAGGAGAGAATTTTTGACAAGCATCTAGGGCAAGGGGATTTCGACAAGCTTCAATTCTTCATCTTTTTCTTTCTTATTCAATTAGGTTCATGCTAGGGATTATTTATCTTGTGTTTCTTTGGAACCAAGCCATGAACTAAATCTATTTGGCTATGGTTATTGTGTTTTGTGGTTGTGAGAAACTATTGGACTTTGTTTAGGTAATAAGAGTTTGCACTTTTCTATTCAAGTTTTATTCATTCTTGGTTCTTATTCTTGTTTGCGAGTGAATTGGGAGAGGATCTCGTGACTTCATCTAATATCGGGAGAGTTAGATTCAAGAAACGAATGAATATGATCTTTATTCAATCTATTGATGGTGAAGATTAATCCGGCTTAGGAATAAGTCAAGGATTTCAACGGCTAAGAGGAGCGCAAGATTGGGTGTTGTTCACCCTTGATTCACGCAGGGATGTATTATCAAGGCATGCACAAGTAGCTAGAGTTTCGACTTAGGGATAAGAAGAAACCATTGAAGAACGCTCTGCCGAACCTTGAAGGTTACTGCCCAGACGCCCAAGTAGTTGCCCAACTAGTCGCCCAGGCAACCATCGATTAGTTGCCAAGGCAACCCCGTTGTGCAAGTTGCCACGGCAACTGAGTTGCCCGTGCACTCTTTTACCAAGATGATCCAATCGGCTATCACACCTCAACTCACGATAACCTGGCCTATCTCTCTCATTTGTTCTCATTTGTTCTCATTTATTCTTTTACTTTATTGCCTTCTAGTTTAGTTATTAGTTAAACTCCAATAATCCTTTATTTGTGTTTTTACTTTTTACAGTGCAAGAGACTAGATTCTTGAAGTGGCACCAATCCCTGTGGAGATGGTATCTTTTATATTATAACTTGCAACGTGTATACTTGCACAATTGCGTAGCACTTATTACGCGCAACACCTACAGAATAAGGTTGATTTTCAAAGAAAGTAACATCAAATGAAACATAAGTTTTCTTGGTAATAGGTGAGTAACATTTGTAGCCCTTCTGACTTGATGAGTACCCTATAAACACAAACCGCACTGACCTAGGATCAAGCTTACCCCTATTGTTGACACAATAAGTAAGGTAAAATATACATTTCTCTTGAAAAAAAAGAACCAAGGGATTTAGTAAGATACTCACTCCCATTATCACTCTGTACTATTTTTATTTTACGTTCAAATTGGTTTTCGATCATGTAATAAAAGGTTTTAAATATTATTTCAACCTCGGATTTTTCTTTCAGTAGATAGGTCCAAGTGACCCGAGAGTGATCATCAATAAAGGACACAAACCAGCGAGCCCTAGATACATTTTTAACTTTAAAATGACCCTAAATGTCACTATGTATTATGGAGAAATGAGAAGTAGGTTTAAATTTAGTGGGAACATATGATTGCCTTGTATGTTTGGCAATTTGACATGCATCTCAAGTGAATGACGATGGATTTTTATTCAGAAACAACTTAGGAAATAATTTAGCAAGATAGTGGAAATTCGGGTGTCCTAACCTACAATGCCATAACATAACATAATTGGAAAGTAGGGAAGAAGAAAAAACTGTAGACTGAAGACAACTGGGAATAGTTTTGTTTTGAGAGGATGGGCCATTAAGAATGTAGAGTCCATTATGTAGCCGAGCACTGCCAATCACCACCCTTGAGTCTTGTGCCTGAAGAATACAACCAGACAGCCCAAAGTTAACATCACAATTCTCATCTTTAACAATTTTGCTAACAAACAGCAGATTGCAGGCCAATTTTGGTACATAAAGAACATTTGACAACAGTAGATGGTCATTTAATTTAATAGAACCACTTCCTTTTACAATGGAGAGAGATCCATCGGCAACTTTGATAGATGATGCAAATGAATGTGGCTTGTACTCATGAAAAAGGTCAAGATTGCCTGTCATATGGTCAGAAGCACCAGAATTCACTATCCAACTCAAGGAATTGACTGTGGCCAAGCAAGAGATTCTACCTTCTATAGCAGTAGACATGGTAGAATCTGATTTGGAGGACATATGACCATTTAATTTATACAGCATAATGAGATGAAGAGACGCATCTGAAAGGGTAAAATCATATGGAGAAGAAAAAAATTGAGATTTGGAAGAAAAATCAAGACCGGTGTTGGCTCATAAAACCATGTAGAAATCAGAGAACCTTTTAGAGTGTTTCTCTGTTCAATCTCATTAATAAATGTTGTACAAAAGTAGTCCTTTTATAGGCTTTACAAGTAGTTTACCTAGAGTAGTCTACCTAAGAGAGAGAACTCTTATCCTTTAATGAGATAGAGTTTGTCTAGGTTTAAACTCTTAAATTCAAACTATTAGATGAGATAAGATATGATTACAACACTTAATCTACACACAACTAACCTACAGTATTCCGCATTTCTCAATGTCGAGGAGCGTTATTTAAACCATTCTTGAGTTTGTTGCAGTCTTTCAATTTTTCTACAATTTCTTTTACAAGAAAATTGCGTTAACAATTCTAAGTAACATTCTGTGACTTCCACCTTATCACTACAAGTGGGTTAAACTGATATCATCTTCATGTAGCAAATCACAGGAACATAGTTAGATCACCGGCTCTAATGCGACAGTTATGGCTCCAGATTTGGCATGATATTCATGTCGATGCACCGTCCAATTTTGTTACAAAAGGTAAAACATGGTTTACTGTTTTACTTCTTTTCTTAAAGGTTAAATTGCATTTTACTCATTATAAGAATGCTGATAGCTAAGCGAGGGCCCTTAAGGGATGACGACTGCTACTGGGATTACGGAAAAGCTCGGTGTGCATGGTCTGAATAGTGTGAATACAGGTTCCATATTTTATTGTATTTCCGGCTTTTCCTCCTCTTAACAATTTATATTAAGATTTTCATTACCTGATGTATGGTGATGTAGGTATGCCTTCGGTGATGTCCATTTGGGACAGAGCTGTAGGTTAAGGAATTCTTCAGCCGATGCACTCCTGCATTATATAGAATAGAAGGTAGACTAACCTCTTGTTTATTCTCCATCCAACTATATGAAGTTGACTACTACTCCTATAGTTCCCTCTTTATCAGTAGTATTTCTGACGTGCTTTGACGCGGTCACCTTTATTGATATATTTTGCCTTTGGCCGAGATTACATACTTCCTGTTGAGGAATTTGGATCCACAGTTTGAGAAATTCGTTAATGTTACCGAACAATTCACTTACTTTAGAGTTGGCATACTAAAGTGGTTTACTTTATTATTATCACATAGTAAAGTTCAAATGAAAGGTTGAAACATGGTGGTTACTCTGAGTATTCTTCTTAAAGCATTCGTGTCCAACAGATTCTGACGTAAGTACAGGAACAGGATCCTCCAAATACACGGGAAAACTTAATAACGATTTAACATATCCATGTCAAGCACATACCCATGTCTGACACATGCACCCGGATCTGAGTGACATAGATTTGCGTATGGATATGTTGTGTGAAAATTCTGTATCTAAATTTCATCAGTTCTTGTATTATTCTTCTCATTGAAAACTCGAAGTGTTAAAGCACATAACAATTTATGAAGGTATGATCTTTATCATGCATCACTTATGCTGTTGAACCTCGTCTTTATCAAGGAGCTGTCTCTTGCAGGGTTATTTTTCCGGTTGGCGACCGAACATTCTTTCGTATACCATGCAGAGTTATTCCTTGGCTCCCTCTTCTCATTACAGGGTAACATCGATACGCCTTTGCAATTGATGCAACATATTTTAGTCAGTTCTTTGTCGGTAGCTTCTTATATTATACTTCTTAATCCTGAAAGCTGAAACTGGTGGAGAACGATAAACAAACCATTATTGCATTCCTATTGTTCTAGATTTAGATTATAATGGAAGACAAAGAATTCTTATAAATCTTCCGATGATATCATCCTTGAATCGTGATTCATCCACCAGTTGAGCTTCAGATTGTTCATGGAGTATTGAATCAAACACGGGTAGACACGCATAGAGAATTTGAAAATCTTGTAAAAGCTGCTAGATTGATATTTATACATTGACATCAACCCCGTTTCTAGGGGGGTAAAAATGTGTAAACCTTTTGTCTTGGTGATTATATATGACTCGTTCATGAAGGAACAACTATGTTTTTGTCAGTGTGTACCGGCGTAGCTCAGATATTATTAAAGAGATTTCCGACAGATTCGAGCTTAGATGGATGACTGCCGAGTGTGGATATACATATCTGGACTGTTGAAGTTTTGCTTCTTTATAAATATTTCTGGATCAAGGACCGATTTGAACGACTGGTGATTTTTTTAGCATTTACCTTTGTTATATTGATTGGTGTTTATTTCTGTGGGAAATAAATGGTACAAAATGATGTAAAGTTCAGAATGAGGCAAGACAGGTGAATAATGCAAATCACATTATAATTTGATTAAAAGCTATGTTATGTTATTGGATTATTTATTTATTTTTAACTATTTTTAATCATTAGTATTTGATCCATTGATCGACTAATTCGGTTTAAATATTGTAGAGGCATGAGTGAGTGACCTTTTCAACCCAATTTTCTCCATTTATAATGTTAGAATTTAAATATTCATTTTTTAATTGATTGTGTTTTTTTTACTTATTAGCTAGGCAACTTTATTAATAAACAAAATAAAACTAGAACATAACCTAATAAAGGTTTTAGAACATCCAAAAAAAACATTAAAAGAAAATGGTAAATCTAAAAAGAAAAATAAGTTATCGATACGGGTTTTGCATGTACTGATACGGGCCTTGCATTAAAATAAAGGTTTTTGTAAAGTGTTTTTGACTTGCATACATGTTTAATTACTCAAAATGGTCAAAAACGTATAGTTGTACTGATACGGGCCTTGCATGTACTGATACAGGCTTACTCTCAGAATTCCAGAGAGTAATTCTAGTACCGATACGCTTCATAGCGTACCTATACCCCTAGTGCCTTATCGATACGGATGTATCGCGTACCGATACGCCCAACGGCCTGCAACGGCTAGTTTTTTATTTAAATGCATGTATTGATATTGTCATCATGCATACCGATACCCACTGCCCAGAACTGCCTCCCCAAATTACCCCTAACGGTCATAAACAGCCACAAGCTCATTCCTAACTATAAAATGAAGGCTGGAACACTTGATGATGAAGAGAGATCACATCCAAGCTTCATGTTCAAGAGAAATTGAGTTTAAATATTTATTTTCTTCATTTCTCTTGTAAACATTTGTAAAGAGTGTTTTATTGTTTTTATCCTTCACTCTTTCTTGTGAGCTCAATTGTGTAAACACCCACCTTGTGAGATTTAATTGTTTATATCTTTTACCTTATAAAAGGGAGAGGTTCTAGTTTAGCCTAAGTTAAAGCTAGGGTGGTTCTATCTTATCCAGTAAAAGATATGGTTGTAAAAGTTTCCTTTGAGCCTAGAAAAATGGACGAATTCAATAGTGAATTGGAAAGTCCTTAGTGGTGTGCTAAGGTAGTGGATGTAGATAGTGGTGTTCAAAATTTTGGTTAACCGAATTAACCGACCTAACCGAAATTTTTTTGGTTAATCGGTCGGTTAATTTTAGGTTCGGTCAATTAACGGTTAATGATTTTTTCAAACTTCGGTTATCGGTTAATTCGGTTCGAAATCGGTTAATTAACCGAATTACCCAAAATTTTATATTTTATATATATTTATTTTTGGTCACTAAACTTTTAAAAATTATAAAATGATCATTAAACTTTATCAAATTAGCACAAAATGATCATTAAATTTATTAAATTACTAAAAATAATCATTAAAATTTTCAATATTTATCAATAATTTATAACGTGCAATAAATCAATGATCATTTTGAAATAATTCAATAAGTTTAATGGTTGTTTTATAACTTTTGAAAGTTCAGTGGCTAAAAAGATTATTTTGACATAGTTTAGTGACCATTTGTGTAATTTACCCAAAATTTTATAACAAATTTCGGTTAACCGAACTTTTTTCGGTTCGGTTAAAAATTTTTTAAAAAATTTTGGTTCGGTTAACGGTTAATAGAAAAAAAAATCGGTTAATGAAATTTTAGAAGTTCGGTTCGTTCGGTTAATCGAACAGACCATTTGAACACCCCTAGATGTAGACTAGGTTGGATAGTCGAACCACTTTAAATCATTGTGCAAATTGTCCATTAATTTTCGATTTAACCAATTCATTCAAGAAACAACTTTCAATCCTCTTGACGGTTATTTGGGAGATCAACTCGAGCGTGCTACAAGGCCTTTCAATTGGTATCAGAGCCTCGTCTCCATCGTAGAACTAACATCCGGGAGTAAAGATCATTTGCTCGAAGTCCATCGTTAAAGAAAAATGGCAAGATTTGAAGAAGGTCGCTCTATCTTGTGTCCTCCGCTCTTCAAAGGAGAAGCATACTTCCAATGGAGCAACATCATGAAGTATTTCATCAAATCTCTCGATTTTGAGATTTGAGATATCATTGAAGATGAATAATTGGAAGTTCCTAAGAAGAAGAAAAAGCAAATGAGTACAAACGACACGAAGGCAACGCTAAACGCCAAGGTCATGCACACTCTTCTTTGTGACCTTAATGAAGATGTTTCGAAAAAGGTCTCCACATGCAAAAGTGCCAAAGAAATATGGGAGAAACTTGAGAAACTCTATGGAAACAAGAAGGGAGAGAAGAAGAATGATGCTTCATCTTGTGCAAACCTCCTCTCAATCCCTAAGGTGGATGGTGTTTTGGCTCTCGATGAGCCCAATGTATCTTCTAACTTTAATGATTCAAATTCTTATTCATTTGATGAGATACAAAATGCTTTCGATGAATTATTTTTAGAATTTGAGACCATGAATTCCAAATTTAAAAAAATGATTTCTAAACTTGAATTTGAAAATGATTTTCTTTTGAAAACAAAGTTGGATTTTGAAAACCAAAATAAAATTTTGAAAAATAATTTAGAGTTTTCAAAAACAAGCAATGTGGTTTTAGAAAAAAAATCTTGATTTGAAAGTTAAGCTTGAAAGCTTGACAAAAGAAAAAGAAATTAGTTTTAATAATTCATCTTGTCACGTAATGGCAAAATGCTCACATTGTCATTATCATGATCATTTTTTACATACTTGTCCTATAAAAAAAAGAAAAACTTAAAGGATTAGACAAGTATGGGTTTCTAAGGGAACTAGAGACATTGAAATTAATGTAATGGATCCAAAGCAATTTGGATACCAAAATCCAAATAAATGTCTCTTGTAGGTGTGTTGGAGCAATGGAAAGAAATGCAAAGACATGGAAATGCTCTAGTCACACAAGTGAAGAAAATGGGTAACCTCTAAGCCTAATGCTTTTAATTTTATATTTTTGGTTATCTATTTTGATGATAAATGTTCATGCATTCTTGCTTATTTATATTTATAAGTGCATGACATTTTATGATGCTTTATGCATATGAGTCATATTGTTTCATTCATATGTTTGCATAGTTTTAAAAAAAGACTTGGATACATTGAATTTCATATGTTTTTAAATTAATTTTATCTTGAAATTCAATATCTCTTAAGTGTCAAGCTTTTGAGCTAAATTTATTAAAATGGAATGTTTTGATTAAGGGGGAAGTGTTTGATTTTAAAAAGAAAAATATCTTATCTCTGCTTTTATTTCACACCAACAATTGGTATGCTTATCAATTGGTAATTTAATTTTCAACAATTGGTGTTTTGAACTTAATGAGATTTCAAACTTTGTTTTGAAATTATTTTTGATATAACAAAAAAAGTGAGAGATAGGTTTGAAAAATTCAATTTTAAAAAGAAAAAGGGGGAGTCTTAAATATTTTTCACATATATTCTCTTTTTCATAAATTATTTTCCTAAGGGGAGCAATCTCAAATGTAAATTTTCAAGTTTTGTTATATAAAAAATGGGAGATTGTTGAGATATTATTTCGATATAACAAAGTAAAATTGTTTTTGTAAAGTGTTTTTGACTTGCATACATGTTTAATTACTCAAAATGGTCAAAAACGTATAGTCATATTGATACGGGCTTTGCTTGTACCGATATGGGCTTGCTCTCAGAATTTCAGAGAGGAATTTTGGTATCGATACTCTTTATAGCGTACTGATATCCCTAGTGTCGTACCGATACGGATGTATCGCGTACCGATACGCTCAACGACCTGTAACGGCTAGTTTTTTTATTTATGCATGTACCATTACGGTCATCACGCGTACCGATACCCACTGCCCAGAACTGCCTCCAACGGCTGGAAAATATCCCCAACGGCTCCAAATTACCCCTAACAATCATAACGGCCACAAGCTCATTCCTAGCTATAAAATGAAGGCTAGAACACTTGAAGATGAAGAGAGATCACATCCAAGCTTCATGTTCAAGAGAAATTGAGTTTAAATCTTTATTTTTTATTTCTCTTGTAAATATTTGTAAAGATTATTTTTATTTTTTTCATTCTTCACTCTTTCTTGTGAGCTCAATTGTGTAAACACCCACCTTATGAGGTTTAATTGTTTACATCTTTTACCTTGTAAAAGGGAGAAGATCTAGTTTAGCCTAAGTAAAAATTATGGTGGTTCTATCTTAGCCAGTAAAAGATAGGATTGTAAAAGTTTCCTCTTGAGCCTAAAAAGGGAAGAATTCAATAGTGAATTAGAAAATCCTTAGTGGTGTGCTAAGGTAATGGATGTAAACTCGGTTGGGTAGTCGAACCACTCTAAATCATCGTACAAATTGTCCATTAATTTTCGGTTTAGCCAATTCATTCAAGAAATAACTTTTAACCCTCTTGAAAGTTATTTGGGAGATCCATTCGAACGTGCTAAAAGTCTTTCAATATCGATATTAAATAAATATTCGAGTTCAAAATCTAAATAACTTATGTCAAACTTTACATTTGCCTTGAGTACTATAAAAAGGCCGGATGCTAATTGGCATTTTATAAAATAATTATATTTAATATATCATTTTTGACCCCCAAAAAATACATTGATTATAATTTTCTATTATCATTTTAATCGATGTTTTGGATATCGGGCTGAATGATTAGTTCGGTAGGAAAACTTATAATAGATATAAAATAATTAATGTAAAGCACTCTTTGCAATCAAAGGGTTCGCGTGGCCTAATGGATAAGGCGCTCGCCTCCGGAGCGGGAGATTGTGGGTTCGAGTCCCACCGTGAACGTTGTATTATCATTTATTTTGAGATTTTGTGGAGTTACTTTTTCATTCGACTGTAATTTTTTGTGCACTTACCGAGTGTAATAAGTTGGGCATGTATAAGGTGTACAGTTTTGACTTTGGGGTGTACAGTTCAAACTTTAGAAATGATTATAGACGAAGTTATAATTTGGGTTTGGGGCTCAAAATATAAATATTTGAAAGTGAAATAAATTAATAAATTAAAAAATTAAAAATTTTATATAAAAGAATAAATATGAAAAAAATTGGGGGATGAGGGGACAATTGCGCCTACCCACTTTCATATAGCTCCGTCTTAGAGACGACATTATTACAAAGAAGAGACACAAATCTCAATCATAAATCATAAAATGTACACGAACTATAAAAAATGTATAATTTTAGATAGAATTTTTGACGGGTGAGAATAGTTTAATTCTTGGGATATTTTATTGTTGACTGCTTCTTGTATTGTTTTATTTAATTGGGATTATTTATTTGACATTTTGAGAGAAATTATTTTGTAGAGTGAGCTCAGAAATTAGTGTATAAAAGAACAACAATCAATTGGTCTAATAGAATGATGTGTTAAATCCTTTAATAATATTAAAGGTTTAAATTAATCAATTAAAGAGTGAGATACCGATGATTAAATTAAAAAAATTATTATACAAATGTGAGATTCTAACACGAGTGGTGTTGGATTTGGTCTTAAATCATTGTTTGCAGTGGAGTTAATTATAGCATATTACCTAATTAGATTAACTTCACAATTTTCAGGAAATACAAAGACCAAATTTCAACAAATTAAAATGAAAAAAAAAACTTCAGAATTTTCATAAAATAAATTATTCCAATCAAGCTCACGATATACTCGAAACGATATTTAATACTTGGAATTCTTTCTAACTCAAACTTTGTTCAATGAAATCAAAGCTCATTTTGTTGTAAATCAAATTCAGACAAGTGTATCGGGATAAACAAAACTTGAATCAATTTGAAAACAAATGATTTTTTCTACTTGATTCGACATGAGAAGAATCGACTCTAATTTCATAAATTTAATTTTGAAAAAAAATTAAATAAAATTTAAGTTATAATTCGGAACTCGAATAATTTGAAATTTTTACTAATTAGTGGATTAATTTTTTAAATTTGAGTTAAACTCTCAATCATGGATGTTGTATGTATATCACAAATGAAAAAATATATATGTTTATCATATATAATTGTAAAAAGTCGTTTAAAGTAAAATAAATTAGTATCATAATATTATAAATAATTATAATTAAATTTAAATAATTTAACTCGACTCAAAAAAATAAATTAAACTTATCGACCTATTAATTTAAATATTTTTAACTCAATTTCATCTAATATATATAGTGCGACATCTACCTGTGGGTAAAGCTATGAACAGATGGCAAGGCGAGTAACATGCTGCGGTCCAGTTGCCGCAAAACATAAGCTATGGACAGAGAAAAAAAGTGTTTAAAATTTAAAGTGTTTAAAGTATTTTTTAATTGAATAGATGTTTCAAATTTTTTGGGGCTACATTAAATATTTAAAAAGACTTTAAAATAAGATAAAAATGAAATATTAAAAATCTATTTCATTTAAAAAAATTAGGCACCTATTTCAAGAAAGAAAGATAAATAGTTTGGACATTATTTTGATATTATGCCTAAAATAAAATTTAAATAATTCAAAATTTTTAATAATTAATAGATCGGTTTTCAATTTTGAATCAAGTATCTTAACTTTGCCTAATATATTATATATATTGTATATGAAAAATATAAAAATATGTATGTATGTAGTTAAAACTCTTTTAAATTAAAACCAATTCAAATTTAAATGAAAACTCAAATAACTTGACTTGATTTAATTTAACTTAAGTTATAAAAATTAAATAAAATTTAAGTTATCATATATAACTCATTAACTCAATTAATTTAAGATTTTGTCTCGACTCAACTTAATGGAATAATCACTATAAAATGACGTCTACCAGGGTAAAGATATGAACAGATGGCAAGGCGAGTAACATGGTGCGGCCCAGTTGTCGCAAAACATAAGCCATCAGATTCCACAACACGACAACAAATCATTTGGCTGTGTAGGTTCTTCGCGTCCTCAGCCTTTAGACAACAGTTTCACGTGACCATTACCTGAACTTTCAGATGCCTTTGGCTTTTACACACTCTATTTATCCATATCATTATGATCTATATAATAATTTATCGGGTGAAAATTCAATTACAACTATTAAATTATTTATTATATATAATATTTTTGTTAAATTGATAGCGTGAGTTAATCAAATACTAGTAGAAATATTAAAATATATCTTAAAACATATAAATTATTATATGGTCCCAGCTCACTACGTCATCCATAGTCATATCTAATAAGATTTATTCATTTAATGACACAAGAGAAAATGTGAAAGTTCACCTTAAAAAAATAAAATAAAAAATTATTATTAGATAAGACCATAGATAATATGATGAGTCAAACTCATCTAATAATTTTTTCTTAAAACATAACATTATAGTGGTACTCCTATATGTTTTTTTTCGTGTGTCCTCGGTAACTTTTGGCTTTGATTACGGTAATAATTTTTTTAAAAAAAATAGATCTGAAATAGCGACATTTCGTTGTTTTGGATACTTGTTCTTTCTGGTAGATGATTTTGTAACTATTCACTGACGGATCAAGCCACCTGCCCTACCTGATTTAGTGACGTGTAAGCCATTAGCGATGATTAGCCATGCAAACTGAAGAATGTCGAAACAACCCTGACCTCCATTCCCACTCTTCTCCTCTATAAATACTCCGCTCTCCTCTTCACAAAAACACACACCAATAAACGTAGCAGATAGACATGGAGAATATGCCTTCTTTGCTCTCTCTTTCGCTTTCTCTCCTTCTGCTCTTCAATGGCTGCCTGGCTCGCCAGTCGTCGGAGCAGGAGTTCCAGTTCCAAAATGAGTGCCAAATCAACAGGCTCAACTCCATCGAACCCACGTCCCGAATCCGATCCGAAGCCGGCACCACCGAGTGGTGGAACCCCAACAGCCAACAACTCAGGTGTACTGGCGTGTCTGTGATGAGGCACAACGTTGAGCCTAATGGCCTCGTCTTGCCTTACTTCACCAATGCTCCTCAGCTTATTTACATTGTCCAAGGTTTGTATGCTTACATTCAAATTAAAAACTTAAAAACCGTCGCTACTAATCTGGATTTCCAGGAAGGGGTATTCAGGGAACTGTACTACCTGGATGTGCCGAGACATTCCAGGAATCACAGCAAGGGCAAGGGCAGCAAAGCCAGGGAAGGTTCCGGGACCAGCACCAGAAGATCCGGCGGTTCCGCCAGGGCGACATCCTTGCATTGCCGGCCGGCGTCGTTCACTGGTTCTACAATGATTGCAATGAGCGACTTGTTACCGTCAACCTCCTCCACACTGCCAACAGTGATAATCAGCTCGATAACAATCCTAGAGTATATTAACATACTCTCTCTTTCACTCTTTCGTAGCATCAAAATCGAAAATTTTCAAAATTTTCAAACATTTTTTATGATCGATTTCTGTTTTCTTGTAGAAATTCAGTCTTGCTGGTAACCCAGAAGAGGAACAGAGGAGACTGAGGAGGTTTGCACAACAGCAGATGCAGGGAAGCAGAAGCGAGAGCGAGTGGATGGAAGAGGAGGAAGATCAAGAGGAGGAAGAACAAGACAACCCCAGCAGAAGGCACAGCCGCAGCCGCCGCCACGAGCAGCAGAGCTCTTCCTGCAACAACCTTCTCTGCGCCTTCGACAGTGAGTTCCTTGCTCAAGCATTCAACGTGGACACCAGCCTCATCAGGAAACTCCAAGAGGTCCGAGGACACAAAGGCAGCATCATCAGGGTCAGGGACAGACTCGACGTGGTTTCACCGCCCAGAATGGAGGAGGAAGAGCGCGAAGAACGCCAGCAGGAACAAAGATACAGGGAACGCCACCCCTTCGGAAGAGACAACGGCCTCGAGGAAACATTCTGCGCCATGAGAATGAAGGAGAACATTGCCGACCCTGAACGTGCCGACATCTTCAACCCGCAAGCCGGCCGTCTTTCCACCCTGAACAAATTCAACCTCCCCATCCTCAACGCACTCGGCCTCAGCGCCGAGAGGGGTGTTCTCTACAACGTAAGCTCTACAAAATTTCTTTCCATTCGATCAAGTATTGAATAACGTAACACTTAAACGCTGTGTTTTCTATAACTAGAGAGCCGGTACCGTTCCACAATGGTGCATCAACGCCCACAAGATACTGTACATGTTGAAGGGTCGCTGCAGAATCCAGGTGGTCAACCACAACGGCGACACCGTCTTCGACGATAACGTGGAGGAAGGGCAGCTACTGACGGTACCACAAAACTTTGCCTTCATGAAAAGAGCAGGCAGCGAAGGAGCGGAATGGGTTTCCTTCTTCACCAACTCGGAGGCCGCGAACACCCCGATGGCTGGACGAGTCTCCGCCATCCGAGCACTGCCGGTGGAAGTGGTGGCGGCGTCGTATCAGATCTCGAGAGAAGATGCAAGGAAGGTGAAGTTTAACAATCAGGACACGTTTTTCTTCACTTCTTCAAGGTCGGAGAGGAGAGACGAAAAACTTGAAATGTAATGCGATGTTGTAGGTTAAGTTACGTAGTAAGTAATAAAAGAGATGTTGAGGTTTATCGGCCATGGATTTTGTCGTGAATCCTTTGGTACTGAGAATTTAGGTTTAGGGGATGAATAAAAGAGAAGGATCTTTATAAGATTGCTTTCTTTTTAACATATGAAATTTCTTGAGCGAGGAGTTTATTTAAGTCGAGTAAAATTTCATGGGTAAAATAAATTATCCTTTGAAGATTGATTCTCGTCATTAGATAAATTATTGTCTTATTTCACAAATGAAGCGGTGTATTTTAATCAAGCATAGAAAGATAGAAAGGGTATCGAAAAGCAACAAAAAAAATTGTTTAAATATGGGACAAAAATCTTATGTTAGGTGCCTTAGTACTAAAAATTGTATTAACTATAAATTTTAAATTTTAAATCTTACGTTTCCTAAATTTAATTAGGATTTTAGAAATCCTAAAACGCTACTATATTTGTTAGAAAAAAAATTTAAATCTTACGTTTCCTAAATTTAAATGCCCTAAAAATAGAGGCTTTTAGAATTCCTAAAACGCTACTATATTTGTTAGAAAAAATTGAGATTTTTGGGGTGTGAATTTATAAAAAAAAAAAAAGAATATTGTATAAAGGTGAGGCAAAGGGATGGACCTAGAGGGGTCTCCCCTTATAGTATGATTTAAATTTTATATATAAAACTCCTTAAAATTTTATAAATTTTATTTCCTTTATAAAATTTTATTAATTCGTCCCCTCTAACATATCTGCGTCCGTCCTGACAACACAAGTAGTGTCAGGTTGAGCTTAAATCATTGTTTGCATCGTAGTTATCTATAAGTTATCTATAAATGGATTCATTTAAGTAGGATTGTGTAACGACCTTTCAAAATCGCTAAAAAAGAATAATAAATAATTTATTTTTTGTTTTGAAATTTTCGCTAAAAAAGAATAATAAATAATTTGTTTTTTGTTTTGAAATTTTTGTTGAAAATTTCTGAAAATTTGAGGGATTTATTTGACGATTAAAATTTTGGTTTTCCTTTTGGAATTTGATTTTGAAAATTAAAGTTTAGGGATTTTTGTTTAGGAAATCCGATTATTGAAAAATAAAGACTGGAGTCGCCACCAATCATTTTTTAAAGGTAGATCGAATACCAAAAATAAAATTAGAGATTTTTTTAAAAACGGGTCCGGGAGTCGGTTACAGATGGAGAAGGATTAGCACCCCACAACGCCCAAAAATTGGTACCTAGTTAATACAATTTGCCTTATTTGAAAATTTGCGAGTTCAAATTTTAATTTAATTTAAGATCCATTTAAAAATGCGAGTAAATTTTAAAGGACCCGTTATTCGAGAATAAACGAAAGAACCACCACCACTATGCTTGGTACTGTCCATGTCTACTATTGAATAAAAGGGCATCGCATTAACAGTTAAATCAGCAGAATGCGAGAAATAAAGCAAATATATATATACATGAAATAAAAAGCATAAATAAAAGCAGAAATAAGTAAAAAAATTCGAAAAAAGACCGAATCAAACAAGATAAAAGAAATATTTGGAAGAAAGACTACATCGAACAAGATAAAAAGGCGTAAAATAAAGAGCGAAAATTAAATGCAATAATTTAAATTGCGGAAATTAAAAGCAGAAATTTAAAGGTTACACTGGCTGTAAATAATACGGGTCATCTTCCGTTGCGAGTCACTGTAAGGCCGATTCGAACATAAATTAAATGATGATATATAAATATAAACATTATACTATAATATAATATAAGGATTACTATATGATATATAATACATGACATATAAGCATATATATATATAATAAGATAAAGTACCATATATATATAATAAGTACCATATAATATATATATTATATAATATAAAATATAAATATAATGACATATATACATAAAACGTATAGGATATGATATAATATATATATATATATGACATAATAATATATATAAACATAATATAAAAATTAAGGATCAAAATGGAAATAATAGAAAACATGGGGTGGAATTCGAAACAAAACAGAACAAAAAGGGATGAAATTTTAAAAAATAAAATAGAGGGTAGGGATTAAAATGGGTACTAAACCACGACGAAAATGCGAACGGGGGAGAAATGAGAGGACCAAGAGGGTAATTAGACCCTCAACCGAAATGCGTGGATCCTTCCCGAATCCAGGTCAATGCGCAGGTCGAGGGCCTATCAAAACACGACGTTTGGATGGTTTATAAAAGCTAAAAAAAAACATTTGTAAACCGAATTTAAAAAAAGGAAAAACGCTCTGGGATAAGAAACCATAGTCCCTTTGGTTTTCAGAATTTGACGAGCCTAACGCCGCGCGCCGCCACCTCGACCACTACTAGTAGTGGCCGGCGACCGTAAAAAATCTTCCTTTTTGATTTTTTTCAACCCTAAATCTGAAATTAATTTTTAAAACACCTATCCCTTTTGAGATTTCAAAACAACCGAAACCAAAAAGTCCCTTCTTGAATTTTTTTCTCAAACTCAAGTTTTAAAATGCCTCTAGGGCTCCATGTCAGAATCTTGAACGACCGGAGAGAAAACGAGAAGATGGTCGCCGATTCGACCGGTAAAACAAAACCTTAACCCATTGCTATTTTCTCTTTTTTATTTGTGATATTTAACATGCAAAAAATAACGAAAAAATACCTTGCGAGAATTTTTATATTTGAAATCCAAAAAATTCTGTCTCTGTCTAGCGTTTTTTTACATGAATTGAATCAAGCTTTATAGCCGATTGTTACATGAGTTTGCAAAAAAAGAAAATAAAAAAAAAAACTTTATTGGCTTGTTTTTTGCTTGTCGTGACCATTTTTTGAAATTGTGTAAAAATAGCCCGACGATTGATTTTTGTAAAAATTAGGGTTTTGACCTCTTTTAATTTATTTTGATTTTGAACCATTTTTATTTTAAACTTTAGAAAATCAATTAATTCATTTTAAACCAAATTTTACCTTGTATTTCCTTTTGAAAAACAAATGGAGTCGCCACCAATCACTTCGAGGTAGACCGGACACCGTAAAAACAAACCAGAGATTCATTTCTTTAAAGTTGGGTTCGGGAGTCGGTTATGTGTGGGGAAGGATTAGCACGTCCATAAACGCCCGTTATCGGTACCTTAATCTTATGTGGCATTTTGGCATTTCGAATAATTATTTGAATTTAATTTATTTCATAATTATTAAATGAATTTAAATTTCAAGTGCAGATATCATTTTATAAAAAAAACATTTTATTCGAATATGAGATTAAAAGCACCCTGTTAAGTGGCACCCCTATTCATATTTTAAAAATGAATTTTCAGCATAAAATGTTTAAAATGTATGATTTATTATTGTCTTGTTTATTTTAAGTACTAACTTAATGTAGCTCTAATCAATTAATTATTTAAACTATGAATATTAATTAATTTAAAGGCTTTCATGAGAAAGTGTTAGTTGCTTGAACACCGTCCATATATTAAAGCCTTTAAATTAATAATATTCCTAATTAATTAACCATCCTAATTAATTAGAGTGTTAATCCTAATTAAGGCTCTAATTAAACTAACTAAACCATCATTTAATTTTAGGTGAAAATGTATATTAAATATACCATTTTAAAGCCAATGTTGAGATAACACCCATTGCAAGCAATGGAATACCATCCAAATTTGAACCCTAAAGTTTCTATTTAATATGCATTTAGTTTCTATAATGATCTTCCTATTTTATTATTTAGTTCATGATTAAAGACCCTAAAAAAACTAAAGTCTCTATTAATTAATTATTTTAGGTGTTTGAATTATCTAACATTCAATTCTATATGCAATTTTTAAAAAAATGTCAAGCGTATAATTTAAACAATTAAATTAAAATAATTAATTAGGACTAAATTAAAATGAAATAAAACTTTAATTTTGGATTTTTATTCATATAGAGACCAAATTACAAAGAAGTAAACTTTTAGGAAAAATCAAAGGAAACCCAAATGAAAGTGCGCGGGCCAAGAGCCCGACCCATTTAAAAATCGCGCGGGTTGAGAATTGACCCGGTGCCAAAACGGCACCGTTTCAACTCGGCTATAAATAGCCTGGGTCCGAGTTGAATCGACCATAATGTCGAACCCCTCTCTCTCTCCATTCTCCCTCTTTCCTCGAACTCTCTAAACTCAAACAGCTTTTTCCCAAAAATCTTCACTAAAACGGATCAAAACAACCCTTTTTAGATGAATGTTCGGATGAACACGATGAACTTCGGCCACTCTCCGCCGTACACTGTGCCCTTAGATCCAAAACCCCTAACCTCCTACTACCTTAACCTGTTCGCCGGCCACTGTAGGGCGATTTCTGACCACCGTTCAAAACCCTAAAACTCCCCAAAAAATTTCTATTTTTGAACCCTAAACCTAGACCTAAGCTCGGTTCTATAGAACCTCTCTACTTCCCCAACCTATTACCTAGATCTACCCAAACCGAACTATATCCACTCATTTTCAACTCTGACAGCCTTTCCAAACTTTACAGACGACCAAAAACGAACTCCGACCGTCCTAATTTTTTTATTTTTTATGTTTTTTATTTTTATTATTTAAAAAAATAATTAATGTTTTTTGTCTTTTATTTGTAGGGAATAAAAGAAAAAGGTAGAAAGCTACTTTCCGATGACGTTGGCAAAATTCGGCGATAGTTCGACCGTCTTCTTTAGCGAGCTTTTAGCTTCCATGTGACGCTCCAGCTTCAAGTAGACTCTTCGGCTTTTTCTCTCTCTAATTATTGCTTCATTTAATGTTCATTATTGATATCATTATTAATATGCATTTAATTTCTCTCTCTATTTATAGCATGGATCAGTGCTGACGTCAAGGGTTGTTAGCTGTTGACAACTGGCGGGGGAGAGGGACCTCAATCCGTGTGAACCCTGAACGAACCAATGGCTGAGTGCCACGTGGCCATTTGGGCGGGATAAAGAAGCACAAATGTGCTTGTTGGGCCTTTTTTATCCGAAGTGGGTTGTAAATGAGCGGGAAGATTAAATGTAATTAGAATTTGGGCTTTCAACTGGGCTTTTAGCATTATAAATGGACATTTGGATGGACTTTTATTTATTTATTGAGTTTTATTATTTTTATATTTTTTGGTTTTATTTATAGAGAAATATATATATATATATATATATATATATATATATACGTAAGGGTACCTGGGTAAATTTTGGGTATTACAACCCTTTTTTGCCCATTGCTGTGGAACAGGAATAGGGTAAAGACTGAAAATACACAAATTTGACCCAAATCATCTGACCGTGGCACCTTCTCTTCTTCCTCTCCAGAAAGCTGGAACAAGTTCTTCTCATTAGGAACTCCTCAATCCTTCTAACCTCAAAAACTGAACTAGTTCTTCTCATTTGGAACTCATTCATTCTTCTTGGTAATGTTGATGTACCTCTTTGCAAAGGTATTGAACGAACGATCTATTCTCATTAGGAACTCTTCATTTTTCTTAAAAACATTGGCTGGTCTCTTTGTAAAGACGTTGAATAAGCAAGCTCTTCTCATTAGGAACTTTCTTATTCTTCAAAAGGGTGAACTCTTCTCATTAGGAGCTCTTCCTTCTTCGCTAAGCGAGTTCTTCTCATTAGGAACTCTAGGGCAAATTCTTCTCATTAGGAATTCTTCATTCTTTGCTGAGCGAATTCTTCTCATTATGAACTCTGGGGCAAATTTTTCTCTTTATGAATTCTTCATTCTTTGCTAAACTCCTAGCAAAATAGATAAAAATGTTTTGATGAGGGTTAGTATAACCCTAATTTCTTGTATGATGCATGGACCATAGCATATTAGGAATCAAGCAAGCAGTTCCCGCTTTCTGGGTAGCCAATCTGACTCTTTTTATTTATGCTCATTCACTAATTTTTGGTTTGCGCTGACACTTCATCTCACATTCAGAATTAGCCTTCAAAACGACCTTTCTGCATTTATGGTCTTGTGCTCTAAAGCGCTCTTTCAGGTTTTCACTTTAGATTGCTTTTCTCAAAGCGCCCCTTCGAGTTTTTACTTTTTAAGGTGCCTTTTCGGGCTTTTACCTCTTTTTCTTTTTTTTTCTTTTTCTTTTTTCTTTCTTTTTTTGCGACCTTTCATGTTTTCACCTTAGTTTTTTTTCACATTTCTCTCTTTCCTCATTTCTTTGCCATTCCAACTTGTTCAAATACTGTTTGATTCAGGTATTCCTTTATTTCCTTCATCTCTTTGTTTCTGCTGGCATAATATTCTACTCAATCTTCTCTTTATACACTCCTCTTCAATGTCCTGGAGTGCTAAAGTTCACCTGGATCCTTCAAAACACAGTAATACCAAGAAATCATATGTTTTTCATGAATTATGCTAATCTACTTTCATGATACTTTAGAAATAAAAAGAAACCTCGGAAGATAATTCATGAATTATATTGAAGCTTATAAGTGAGACTACAATAGATTTCTTTTGAAATAGTCATGGCAAACTAAAGGCAAACTGAAACAACAAAAATCAAGAAACAAAGTCAAAGGCATTCGTAGTATGAAATATTTTGTAACCCTTTCAACCAAATGTAGTTTTAAGCTTGAGCCCTTGTCCAGTAGACTTCATCGTTGTCGAGATGTTTACAGATGTGAAATCCCTCCCAAAATACTGGGTGTCCGAGAGGTTTTAATTGCCAGATGCCTAATCACAACACATCTAAGCTACCCTTTGCAGGCTTTCAACTCAGATCCACCTTTGGTTTCAAGACGCTCTTTGCGAGTTTTCATCTTGAACCCCTTTTTTGTATCTTTGGTGCCTTTTGGGTTTTTACCTTAGATATTTTATTTTGCGAAGATCCCTTTTTGGGTTTTCACTTTGTTTTTTTTCTTTTTTTCACTGGCTTGTGCAACTCTTCACCATCAATTTCAGTTAAAATCAACGTTCTTTGAGGGAAGGCCTTTTTGAAAACATAAGGTCATTCCCAATTAGGCATCCATTTTCCACAAAAATCTCAATGTATCGGCAAGATCTTTTTAGTACAAGATCAGCCTCTCGAAATTTTCTGGGCCGGACTTTCTTACCATAAGCCCGCATCATTATCTTATGGTACATTTGACTATGACATATGGTTTTCAATCTCTTTTCTTCAATAAGATTCAACTGATCAAATCGAGCTTGTACTCATTCTGCTTCATCCAATTTCACTTCAGATAAAACTCAAAGAGATAGAATTTCAACCTTGATCGGCAATGCTGCCTCCATTTTGCAAACCAAAGAATACGATGTTGCCCTAGTAGAAGTTCGCACTGAAGTTCAATATGCAAACAAAGCAAAGGGCAACTTCTCATACCAATCTTTGTAAGTATCTGTCATCTTCGCTATGATTTAATATTCTTATTTGCTGCCTCCACTGCACCATTCATCTTTGGGCGGTAAGTTATAGAATTGTGATGTGTAATTTTGAACTGCTCACATACTTCTGCCACTACCTTATTATTGAAATTAGTGGCGTTATAATAACTCTTTCAAGTAGTCCATAACGATAGATAATCTCTTTATCTAAGCTGCTTCTACCCACTTGATAAAATAATCAATGGCCATAAGGATAAAGTGATGTCCATTGGAAGCTTTGGGATAAATTTGCCTAATGACATCTATGCCCCAGACAACAAAAGGGCATGGTGAATTCATTATATGAAGGGGTACTGGTGGGAAATTGATTTTGTCCGATATATCGACACTTGTGGCATTTCTTGGCATACTCAATACAGTTTCCTTCCATAGTCAACCAATAATATCTATATCTCATAATTTTTCGGGCTATTGCAAAGCCATTGGCATGTGTTCCACATATTTCATCATGTACTTCTGCCAAGATACTTCTGACTTCTCGGACATTAACACATCTTAGCAGTATTTGATATTTGCTCTTTTTGTACCATCAAGCACATATCCTATAGCCATTGTTCTGATTGTCCTTTTGTCATTATCATTCGCCTCTCTAGGAAAAGTTTGGAATTTAATGTATTGCAAAATATCGTAATACTATGGGTTTCCATCTGTCTCTTCTTCGATGTTGTAGCAATGAGCATAAGTCTCGTAACTCTGCATTTGAATTGGCACCATATCTTTTGGTTTGTTTACTATAAATATCGAAGCAAGTGTAGCTAAGGCATCAACCATTTGATTATCTTCCCTAGGGAGGTAAGTGAAAGTGATTTCTTTAAACTCTTTCATCAACTCTAGGATCAACTTTCGGTATCCAATCAACTTTGCATCCTTTGTTTCATATTCTCCACGGAGTTGGTAAATCACCAATGCAGAGCTTCTTTTTGTGAACAAGGAGGTGGAAGATTCTAAATTGCTTTCACCTTGTCTGGATCAATTTCAATTCCTCTTTTGCTAACCACAAAGCCTAAAAGCTTTCCAGATGTAACTCCAAAAGTACATTTGTTCGGATTGAGCTTCAATTGATACTTCCTCAACCTTTGAAACAATTTTCTCAAGTTCTAAATATGTTTCTTTTCAGTCTAAGATTTGGCAATCATGTCATCCATGTACACCTAAATTTTTTTGTACATCATGTCGTGGAAAAGAGTTACCATAGCCCGCTGATATGTTGCCCCGGCGTTCTTTAGTCCAAAGGGCATTACTTTGTAACAATACGTTCCCTACAAGGTTATGAATGTTGTTTTGTCCATGTCTTCTAGATCTATCTTTATCTGATTATATCCCAAAAAGCCATCCATGAATAAGAACCGTGAATGTCCTGATGTGTTATCCACTAGAATATCTATGTGGGGCAAAAAAAATTATCCTTTGGACTCGCTCTATTCAAATCTCTATAATCAATACACATGCGCACTTTTCCATATTTCTTTGGCACCGAGACTATATTAGCCACCTATTCCGGATATCGTGCCACCTTCAAAAATCCAGCATCAATCTATTTCTGTACTTCTTCTTTGATTTTTAATACTATTTTTGGTCTCAATCTTCTAAGCTTTTGCTGAATCAGTTTACATTTTGGCTTTATTGGCAACTTGTGTACCACTATATCTGTATCCAGTCCTGGCATATCTTGATAAGACCAAGCAAAGACATCTTTAAACTCTCGCAACAAATCGACCAACTATTACTTTATTTCTGGCGAGAAAACAACACCGATCTTTACCTCCTTTTTAACTTTTTTCTGTGCCCAGATTCAGAACTTCTACCTCTTCCTTGTAAGGTAAGATCTGCTTGTCTTTTTTTTTCCACCAACCTCAATAATTTGTCAGATATTTCATATTCTATTTCATCTTTGACCTTATTGACTTTTATTGGACACTCTGGCTGCTCAAAATCTAATTTGGGATTGGGTTCATGATTATTCATACAATTAATAGTTGAAGACCTGCAAGGAAAATAATAATATACATTTGGAAAGGATACAAGAAAAATAAGAAACATGTTTTCCATTTGAGAATCATAATGAAAACATCTTTATTGAAAGTAAACTTGCATAATAGCCCTTTATAGATAATCCCTCATACTCGCGCGTAAAAGTATGAGGTGGTTCTTGGCATTTACTCTGTTTTATTCTTAAAGACTAAGGGAAGATCTTCAAATGTCCAGTTGTTTAAGATTTCACCATGAAAGCATGGACGTATTCCCTCCAGAAACTTGTTGGGCTGGGATCCCTCAAATATACCATTGATGCACAGCTTTCCCATGCTTTTACCGAAGGTCTCCTCTTTTTAGACCCTCAGCGTCTCTTAGTTGTCATTCTCTAGTTGCTTCTCTACATTGGTGAACCCACGCGACTTTAAGATGCTTGTCAAGTTAGGAAGGATCATGGACTCTCAAGTAGTCCCAGTTCTTAGGAAACGAGCCCTTCTTTGGTCCTCGTTTTTTTCAGATCTTGTTTCCTCTATTGAATGTTTGGATTAAAACCAAGCCCAAAGCGGTCCTTCTTCATTATGAGTGGCTTAAAATGTAGATAACCCTGTAAATTTTTCCCAAATCCCTTTCCAATCTTTGCCCCTCTGCCAAGTGTCTCATGAATGGTCATCTTGGTGCAGTTCGATAACCTCGAGCAAGGTATCGACTTTCCTTCAGCAACAAAGGTTGCATTTATAAAGTCCAAATGTCGAAATAAACATTCCAAAGCATTTCTATCTGTCTCAATATATGGAGCTTCGGTTGTCACAGAAGCAATAATGTCTTCTTCAAATCCAATACTCACCAACATTCTTTCAATTACAAACTTCAGCATTTGCTGCAAAGACGATGGTACTGTGTCAGCAGAATGAATCCAGGGCCTTCCCAGCAAGCAATTGTAAGTCGTCTTTATATCCATGACCACAAACTCAACGTTGTAAACAACAGGTCCAATTAACAATGACACCTCAATTTTTCCCAAAACCTCTTGAGTCGTTCCATCAAAAGCCCTTACTGTATTCTTGTAAGTCTTCATACGAGAATTGTCAATTGACAACCTTTGTAAAGTCACCATCGGTAAAACATTCAATGCCAACCCATTGTCAATCATTACTCCTGGAAGAACATGCCCTTTACAGTGAGTTATGATATTTAAAGCCTTGACAAACCCCATCACTCCCTGCAGGATCTCATCATTAGTAAAGGTGATGTAGTTATCAGCAGCTATGTGGTTTACAATCCTGTCTAGCTTATGTATCGATATGTTATTCAGGAGAAAAGTCTGGTTGAACACATTAATCAAAGCATTACGGTGCCCCTCTGAACTTAGCAATAGTTCAAGTATAGAAATCCTAGCTTGTTGTTTCTTTAATTGTTCAACAATAATGCACTCAATATGTTTCAGAAATTTCAAGAACATCTGGGCTTGCTTTTCAGTGACAGGCTCATTTATTTTCAGAGCTAGTTCCTCCCCAAATATTCTTTTTGGTACCATTGGAACCTTGACTTTCTCTTTTTTAAATTCCTTAGGAATTTCTGGAGAATAACATCTCCCGCTCCTGGTGAAGTGCCCAACTTCATTCACCATCTCCCCATCAGACTTTTCTATTTTCTTTGTCTCTTTCAGCGATTTTATCTCCTCCTGAAGCTTTGACTCCCCAGGTATTGCCACATTGGCAGTATAATTCCACATAACCTTTCAAGTATCTTTGAATGCAAATGGTGCTGGAGGAGAGATCACAACCTTAGGAGTTGTTATCGGCTTCACATTATTAGATGAGCTTCCTACCTTTAGTCTAGCAGAAATAACCAATGGCCTACTTACTCCATATTTGAACCCTAAATTTTCAGAAGTGAACACCTCTACCTCTTTTCTCCCACCAATTTTCTCAAAGAATTCAATCTCCTTGTTATTCATCATCTTCTGGATCAAACATATGAACTCAGAACAATGCTGAATTCCATGCCCATCCTCCTGATGATATTCACAATAAATGTCCGATTCCACTTTTTTTTCAACCTCCGTGCCTATTTGTATCATTCCAACATTGTATAACTACTCGAACACCTATTTCAAAAGAGATCTAATTTTAGACACATCAGTCTTTATCCGCTTGGCCTCATCATCTTCCTCTATTATATTTACCCCTCGCCCTCCATGGTTCGGCAAATGATCAATGACTATGTTAGGTTCATCAAACTTTAACACTTCAGTATTCACTAAATTCTAAACTACTTTTTAAACGCTGTGTAATTCTTAATTGTGTGTCTAGGGATCCCAGCATGATACTCACAATGTGCCTTCAGATCATACCATAGAGGATATGGAGGTTAAAGGGGTGTCAGATAATAGGGTCTTACTAAATCTGCATCAAACAACTGTAGATATAGCTTCGTATGTGATATTGGTAAAGGTGTGAAGTTCATCACCTCGAGAATCTTTTCTATTCGAATTCTGTGAACTTTCTGATGCACCAGACGATGAAATTGTAACATTCTCCGGGACCTCATAAGCACTTGTATTATTCATTTTGTTATCCTTCCTTTTAGAACTCTTGCGGGAACTTTCCCCACTTTCTAATCATCCACTCATAATAGTTGTTTCAATCAACTCACCAATCATCACCATATCGGCAAAATTTTGAATAGCATTTCCTATCAAATGCTCGAAGAGTGGTCCCCTCAGAGTATTTACAAACATGTAATTGACTTTATTTTCCATCAATGATGGTTGTACTTGTGTCGCTAATTCCCTCCACCTCTGTGCATACTGATGAAAATTCTCAGTAGGTTTCTATTTCATAGCTTGCAACATGACCCTACTAGGAACCATTTCAGACACATACTTTTATTGCTCATCAAAAGCTTCAGAAAGATCTTTTTACAACCTAATGTTGACCTAACTTAACTGAGCGTACCAGCGCGCTGTTGAACCCGTCAGTCTATCTTGAAAATAGTGAATCAACAATTTTTCATATTTCAGATAAGCGACCATCTTACGGCAATACATGGTAATATGTGCCTTTGGGCAGGTCGTTCCATCATACTTTTCAAAATCAGGTATTTTGAATTTGGGTGGGAGGATTAAATTAGCTACCAAACTTAGGTCAGCAGCACTAAACCCTTGAATTCATTTTTTGCATTTTCAACAGTCTGTCTTCCAAAACCTTACAATGTTCCTTATATTTCCTTTCAATCTCAGCACGAATCTTCTCAACTTCATTAACTATATTCAAATCTGGGACTTCATTGCCACTTCTAAAATTTGCTTCGATGTGGACCATGTAGCTGATAGTTACTCCAGCTAGATTGATTTAGACCTTCTCCACGGGAGGTGGTCCTTCAGGCTATTCCTTCATATGAGATGTAGTGTCTATCTGGTCATTCACATTGTCTGCGGTACCCTCATGTACCTTGCTCTTTCTAGATTTCTTTGGTCCCAACAAAGCAGTCAAGTGACTGATAATATCCCTTTGTGTCTGGGCAAAGTGGTCATTCATTGATTGCTTAATCCTATCAAATCGGTTCTATACATCAACACGATCATTCTCAAAACTAGCAATTCTGTCCTCAATAGCCATGGTCCTAGAGCGTAAGCGTGTTTTGTATGAATTCAGAATGATTGCGATTCAAAAACAAACTCCCATAGAACCTTTCTTTATTAAAAACCCTTTTATTAATAGGAAAATGATGCCATATGTTACTGCATGAATGCATAAAGGGTATTAAGCTCAAAGGCTAATCTTTAGAGAAACATTCATTTAACTAAGAAAAATGGAATACAGGAAATGAATAACTTCAATTATAGAAAACTATTAGCTCCAAATCCTAAGTTAACTATCTCGTTCAACAAACGGATGACCATTTCTTTGAGCTCCAAATCAATGTCAGGGCGTTATAGTAGTTTAGTAATATTCTTCGACAATATCTGCACATACTGAGCAATTCTCCTTACTCGTCCCTTGAAGATAACCAGTTCATTGTTCTGATCTTGGACTGTATGTTGAGCTGCTTCATACTTCAGTTTCCACTCACCACTTTCTTGATACAACACACCTTCGAAATTTGTAAGCTTTTCTTTCAAGTCCTGAACCGTACTTTCTAACTCATCTACCTTTTTCTTTAGCCATTTATTCTCTTCTTCCGCAGCATCCATTCCTTCATTGTAATGCCCTGTGAGAACTTGCTCTATTTACGATATCTAGGACATTAATTCTTCATTCTGTGCTAGCAATTCCGAATTCTGAGTTGACAGCTCTAAATTTTGCGCCTCCTTCCCTTCTAGCTTCTTTTTGGTGTGGTTATACGATTCCATCAAGTCTTGTATCTTTTTCTTAGATGATTTCATATTATCGTCGTACATTTTCTTATAGTCATTCTTCTCCCTTATAACCCTGTCTAATTATCCAGATAAATTGTTAATCACCTTGCTCGTGCCTCTTTTTTGTGGCTTTTTACACTCATAATGAATTTCCTTTAGGTCCTTCAATTCTTGACTAACTTTTTGATTATGTTCACAAAGTTCCTTTTTCTTGCCCTTCTGTACATCTATTTTTAATGTTGCCATGGAAAGCTTTTGTTTCAACTCTTCAATTCGCATTTCGTACCCTTTTAGTTCCTTCTCGTGGTCATGTTTCAATTTTTCCACTACTGATGGTGCATCTCTCACACGTCCATTGGTCAGACTAGTATTATCTGAACTTTTCTATAGAATACTATCGTTAACCCTTTGATCCTTCCATTCTATATAATATAGCATGACTTTTGACCTATCTTGAAGCTTTACCCTTGTCGGTGTCTCCCACGTTGTTGCAACATTATTCACTTTTACCTTATAGCCTTCATCTTGTGCATATACTCGAACTCTTCCATACCAACAGTTGCAAGAATTAACTTTCTTAATCTAAATTGTCGAGACACTAACAATGGGCAATAGGTTGTTCCTTCCCAAATCCCTGGCAACGGAACCCAGTCAAATTTTTTATATCGATATAAGTAACTGATCAGATTCAACCAAGGAGCTTTCCAAACGACCTCCGAATCTTTCATGTTCAAAAAGTTCTTCTTCCATTGATCTTCTGTCATTCTCTCAATTGGACACGCTCCAACGGTGAATAGTTAACAGAGAAACTTCAAGCTCTATAAGGTGTAACCCATCTATAGCCTCGAAACCAAACCTCCAACAATTGAGCACAACCCCAGAATCTTCCATCCTATATTCTTTTACAAGCAGCCAGTATTCTATAAGACTCTGCCAAGATAGCTGGTACCGGTTTAACTTGTTCCTTAAGCGTTCAACCAACCCAAGAGTTGATGGGTCTATATAATCTGAAGTCTTCGAAAATAACACCAACCTGTAGATACATAGAGCGTACAAGCTTTTCTTCCTTTTTGGTTCATCATTTTCTAGAATCAATTCTTGAATAACTTTCCAATGTATGTGTTCTTTATCCTTAGTCACCTCGTCGTTCTTTTTTTATTTTAACTTCCCATTGAACCAAATTTCATTTTTTTCGGTAATTACCTTCAACTTTCTTCTAAAGGTTGAATTATTAGGGGGCCTTGTATAAATGTTATCTTTCTCAAATCTTGGGCAGTGTATCAAAGCCTCATACTCCTCTAGTGTGGGTGTCATATCCACCTCCCCAAACGTGAAACAGTTGTATGCAGATTTTTAGTATTGTGCCATAGCCCTGATTAGCTCTCGATCTACCGAGACATCCAACAATATCACTATATCCTCAAACTCTGTCTGAAAAAGCCTTTTTCATGGTTTTATCCCATTGTTCCCACATCATTTTAAGCTCCCGTAAACAACTATTTTGACCTAAATTCATTCTCGCGAAGCTCTTGGTTCGTGACACATAATCTCCTCGAATACTGTCCCTTTTTATAAACTGGGTTTTTTCTGACCATGACCATACTGCAGTGTTATCCTCTCTCTATCTGTCAGACCCTTTAGCCATATGAGACATTTCCTATTCGATTTACTTCAAACTCAATACCCCAATGAATACAATTATGATGCCATTTAAGAAAAACAAAGAAACAAAGCAAAACAAAAAAAAAAACATGTCAGTACTTTGCAATAATACTGAAAACAAAAACTTAAATGGAATGCAATCAGAAAAGAAAAACACAGAGAATAACCAGAGAAATGTATTTAAATAAGCAAAACTTATCCTAGGTTCCTGTCTGGCTCTAGTGGGGTGGGCTTCTATTACAGCATGTGGGTTTCGATCTAGACTCTGGGTACCCGAACTGTCGTTACTGTACTACAGCAAGACATCGATTCAAGAGTATACGGTCTCTTATAGCGGAGGTGTGACCTCACGGTGTATAAGGTTGGTATACCGAAAAGAGGATAAAATTTTGATCACGGAGATGGATAACTCACGTAGGATCATGCCTGACTCCCACTTAAGGGTGGAAAGCCCGGGTAGAAGGCTTATGCATGAATGACAATTTATATCACACAAGAAAAAAGCTATCTCCATTCTTTCTAAAAATTCATCCAATAATTATGGAAAAAATTAAATTCAAATTACTGTCCTAAAATGCGAAAATGCCACGTAAAATTAATTAGGCCTGGGCTCTCGATTTTAAAAAAATTCCCCAGCGGAGCCGCCAAAGCTGTCACGACCATTTTTGAAATTGTGTAAAAATAGCCTGACGATTGATTTTTGTAAAAAATAGGGTTTGATCCCCTTTTAATTTATTTTGATTTTGAACCATTTTTATTTTAAAATTTAGAAAATTAATTAATTCATTTTAAACCAAATTTTACCTTTTATTTCCTTTTGAAAAATAATTAGAGTCGCTACTGATCACTTCGAGGTAGACCGGACACCGTAAAAACAAACTAGAGATTTATTTCTTTAAAGTTGGGTTCGGGAGTCGGTTACGTTTGGGGAAGGATTAGCACCCCCACAAACGCCCGTTATCGGTACCTTGATTTTACGTGGTATTTTGGCATTTCGAATAATTATTTGAATTTAATTTATTTCATAATTATTAAATGAATTTAAATTCCAAATGCAGATATCCTTTTATAAGGAAATTTATTTTATTCGAATATGAGATTAAAAGCACCCCGTTAAGTGGCACCCCTATTCATATTTTAAAAATGAATTTTCAGCATAAAAGGTTTAAAATGTATGATTTATTATTGTCTTGTTTATTTTAAGTACTAACTTAATATAGATCTAATTAATTAATTATTTAAACTATGAATATTAATTAATTTAAAGACTTTCATGAGAAAATGACAATTGCTTGAACACCGTCCATATATTACAACCTTTAAATTAATAATATTTCTAATTAATTAACCATCTTAATTAATTAGAGTGCTAATCCTAATTAAGGCTCTAATTAAACTAACTAAGCCATCATTTAATTATAGGTGAAAATGTATATTAAATATACCACTTTAAGGCCAATGTTGAGATAACACCCCATTGCAAGCAATGAAAAACAATCCAAATTTGAATCCCAAAGTTTTTATTTAATATGCATTTAGTTTCTACAATGATCTTCCTAATTTATTATTTAATTCCTAATTAAAGAACTTAAAAAAACTAAAGTCTTTATTAATTAATTAATCTAGGTGTTTGGATTATCTAACATTCAATCCTATATGCAATTTTTATAAAAATATCATGCTTGTAATTTAAACAATTAAATTAAAATAATTAATTAGGACTAAATTGAAAAGAAATAAAACTTTAATTTTGGATTTTTATTCATATAAGGACCAAATTACAAAAAAGTAAACTTTTAGGCAAAAACCAAAGGAAACCCGAATGAAAGTGCGCGGGTCAAGAGCCCGACCCATTTAAAAACGCGCGAGTTGAGAATTGACCCAATGCCAAAACGGCACCATTTCAACTCGACCATAAATAGCTTGGGTCCGAGTTGAATCAGCCATAATGTCGAACCCCTCCCTCTTTATTTTTTCTCTTCCCTCAAACTTTCTCAACTCAAACAGCCTTTTCCCAGAAATCCTCACTAAAATAGATCAAAATAGCTCTTTTTGGATGAATGTTCATCCAAAAATGGATGAAAACGATGAAATCCGACCACTTTCTGCCTACACTCCGCCCTTAGATCCAAAACCCCTAACCTCTGACTACCTTAACCTATTCGCCGGCCGTCGTGGAGCAATTTTCAGCCACCGTCCAAAACCCTAAAAATCCCTATTTTCGAACCCTAAACCTAGATCTAAGCCCGATTCTATAAAACCACCATTCTTCCCCAACCCATTACCTAGATCTACCCAAACCCTAACCATATCCACTCTTTTTCAACTCTGATAGCCTTTTCAAACCTTACCGGCAACCAGAAACGAACTCTGACCGTCCCAATTTTTATTTTTTTATGTTTCAGTTATTATTATTATTATTTAAAAAATAACTAATGTTTTTTCTCTTTTATTTGCAGGGAATAAAAGAAAAAGGTAGAAAGCTACCTTCCGATGACGTTGGCAAAATTCGGCGACAGTCCGGTCGTCTTTTTCGGCGAGCTTTCAGCTTTCAGGCGACTTTCCAGCTTCAGGTAGACTTTTCGGCTTTTTTCTCTCCAATTATTTCTTCATTTGTTGTTCATTATTGATATCATTGTTAAATGCTTTTAATTTCTCTCTATTTATAGCAGGGATCAGTGCTGACGTTAGGGACTGTTAGCTATTGACAGTTGGCGGGGGAGAGGGACCTCAATCTGTGTGAACCCTAAATGGACCAATGGCTGAGTTCCACGTGGCCGTTTGAGCGGGATAAAGAAGCACAAATGTGCTTGTTGAGCCTTTTTTATCCGAAGTGGGTTGTAAATGAGAAGGAAGATTAAATGTAATTAGAATTTGGGCTTTCAACTGGGCTTTTAACATTGAAAATGGACATTTTGATGAACTTTTATTTATTTATTGAGTGTTATTATTTTTTATATTTTTGGGTTTTAATTATAGAGAAATATATATGTATACATAAGGGTACCCAGGTAAAATTCAGGTATTACATTATCGTGTTGTTTGCTTGTCCTTTTTTGCAGGTTCGTTACTGCTGGGAATGAAGCTAGTGAGGCTTTTTGGCTGGATGTGAGTGCTGAGATGGGGGGACTAGCCCTCTGTCCCAAGCCTGGCTGGCGTGGCGCAAAGGTGGCACGGAGATGGCAGACATGGAGCTTATGTTGCGCTATGTGGACGGTCATGGGTTGAGGTGGCCGGGGAAGCTTCTAGAAGACCTGGGAGATGGAGAGACGGCTGAAGGCTTAGGGAATTAGGGTTTTTTGGTTAGCTGGTCTGTTGGGTAGTGGGTCAGTGAACCGGGTTAGGTAAATGGGTCATTTGGGTGAACCGGGTAATTAGGTTACTGGATAGGCAAATTGGGTTAGGGTAGTTGGGCCAGTTGCGATATTGTAAGGGTAAATGAGCTTAATTTGTCAATATGGACACTAATGGATTGTTTTTTTATTATGGATTTGAAATTATTATTTTTTGATTTTCTTGGCTTAATGGTTTATTCGAAAGAAAAAAAGGGCTGGACGAAAATGGTTATTACAGATTGTAAAAGAAAATTTGGTTTAATAATCTGTATTTGATTCATTGATCAATTAATTCGTATCAAGTTTTAACATAGTTTAACGTGATCTTTTTAGTTATGTAAGAATTCAAACCCATAGCATTACTTAAAAAACTTAATGTCTCATTTTATTATAGACCAACCGATTGTACTTTATTTTCTTCAATTGTTTTACTTGTTATGAAAACTATTATGGGGACGTATATTTTTTATAAGAAAATTAAGAAGTTGATTTATGATTCGGTCATTGTACTTTAAAAAATTGGAAACTTAATTAGTGTTTTGTTAAACAATTAATTCTTTTTATTAATAATAAAAAGAAAAATTCTACAAAGGGCGTCGAATACTGCTGAACACCGCTAACGCTGAACACCGCTAAACAGCATTAAATTGATTAATAAAGATTGAAAATTTCAAGGACTCAACGTACAATTAATAATTATCTAAAATAAAATTTCAATTAAATTATTTTCTATAGGGAAAACAACATGGGTGGCCATCAACTATCACCCTTTTCCTGTGTTGGTCACCCAACTAAATTTTTTGTCAAAATCGTCACTAACGTTTCATTTTGTTATCGTTTTGGTCACCGACCGTTAAATATTTAACAGATATTGTGATATGGCATGGTTTAATAACAATTTAGGTCCCTAAAATTATTACATTTTATCAATTTAATCCTAATAGAAAATAACTCATCAAATATTTGGACTAAACCCAAATTTCCCCTTCGTTTTCTTCTTCCTCTGCAACACTACTCTGAAAATTTGGCTAAATTTTTTAGGAAAAAAACACTTCTTTCTAAGCGCTAGAAATACAGTCATGAAATAGCCTCTTCTTCGTATCTCGCTACTTAACTTTTTCAGAAAAAACACTTATTTTTTTAGTTTTTTTAAAGAAGCAGAAGATGAGAAGAAAAACGTGTACCCAAAATTTGTGTTTGAAGATTACATGACGCTATACGCTGGACTGAAATTTTAGGCCAAGGAACCGAAGTTCGAAGCCATAAAAGCCAGAGAAACAACGGCTCCCATTGCAACAACTTAAGAAAATTTTACACCTTAGCTGCTTTGAGTTGCTCAAGAAATAAAGAGTTGTGCTAATCTACTTTAAGCTTTTTTTTCTAGTTGTGTGTGGAAAAAAAAATTTTAAAGTCCAGAGTTTTCTGTTTTTAATCACAAAGTCAGATTTTAATATAGCCATAGCTGAGTGTTCTGTGCTTTAATAGTCTAAACAGTACCAACAATGTCTATTTCTACAATACTATTTTATTGTTGTGTAATATTTAAGAAATATTTTACCTTTGAGTTTATATTGTCTGTGGTTGGATTTTAATTCATACGATATGTAAAATTAAAAAGTAATGATCGGCTGCTACAGGTTTCCAGTAAGCAAGGGAAAACATAAATTATTCAATAATCACAATAATAAATTGTTTGGTTCTATTGGTCCAAACAAAACTGTTTGGTTCTTTTTACTCTTCGACCATTGTAGCTAACATAATTTAATTAAAATATTTAATAAATCTGTAATAACCCATTTCATCCGGGCCTCCAAGCCCATTACATAAACCCAACCAAAAAATCGAACCCATCTGGTAACCCACAACTACCCTTTACAAACCCATACCCATAACCTAAAACTTAACCCTAACCCTAACACACAAAAACCTTAGCCGCCGCCCCTTATACTAACCCTAGCCTTCAGCCGCCGCCGTCTTCACCCCAAGCCGCTGAAGTCGCCGTCGTTCAAGCCACACCGCCCAACCAAGCCTCGCCATCACTCCCTAGTCACCACCTCGCCACTGCCACCGCTGCCTCATCTCACCATCTCTACCGCCCAAACCGACCACGTAGTGCTTCATCACCGTCTCCATAAGCCTCCATCTGTCCCACCTTTATAGATCACCAAAATTCAAACCCCTATAAAAAGGGATTTGAACAGAAAAAAATGGAGAGGTGAGACAGAGAGAAAAAAAATAGAACAAAATTGAACAAAAAATAAAAAGAGAAAGAACAAAAATATAAAAAAAAAAAGCAAAAAAGGAAAAAAGCAAAAAAAGGTAAAACAATATATAAGTCAAATATATTTTCTTAGATCTACAAAAATACAAGGGGATTTAGAAAAAACATACCTTAGATCCGGCTTTAGGGTAAAAAAAAACCAAACATTTCCATTTTTGCATGTGAATCTTTGCCACCACTAGTCAGTCGGTCGCGAGCGGCCATGTCCACATAAGGTGTGGCTGGCGTCCGACACATGGGCTCAGGCCGAGAGGGTTTGAGAGAGTGGAGAGATTGTTTGGGGTTTTTTCTTTGTAATCAAAGGAAAAATGAATTTTTGGGATTTAGATGGTTTCCAAAACGATGTTGTTTTGGACATTTTGTTCAGGCCCAAAACGACGTCGTTTTGATCTTGTACCCGACGCGTGACCCGACCCTGATAAGAGGATCCGCGTGTTTCTGTTGAAAGGGGAAATTGTAACTTTGATCCTTTTACTTTTGTATCCTCATAATTTCACATCTAAGCTTATGCTTTATTTCATTTCAGTCATTGTTGTGATTTCTTTTTATTCTATTACCATATTATCTATATATTATTATACATTATTATATTAAACTATCATTATTATTAAAATTATTTATTACATATTATTTTTACTATTATTGGTATTTATATACATATATTATGATTATTTTGATATTATATATATAAGTATATTATATAGTATTTTATATTATATGTATAGTATATGTTTAATATATTTATATATACGCATAATATTAGTATAATTATTATTATATGTATTTATATATAAGTTTATTATTATTATTATTACATATTTTTATTACCACTATCATTTTCATTTTGCTATACTTATATACATATTTTATACCATTATTGTTATTATTACTATTGTTACTATTTACGTAATATTTATAGTATAATATACATTCTATATATATATCTTGCACATTGTTTTAATCGAATTTTAAATTTAAACCTTTTATTAGGGATTATTGTAAAAAACGTGCCTCGAATGTAAGGGGTGCCGCTTTCCATTAATCTCTATCGAAAAATATCATTTTTATTTCTAAACTATAATTTTTAAAATGGATTCCTTTATTCGAGAGTCTAACAGGAAATTATGCCTCGGGTGTAGGGGTGTAAATTTATTTCATACAAAAATATATTTTTTTAATATTTTAATGGGATCACAAATTTTAAATTAAATTCGAATTCTTAATTTCCCTCGCTTAGACAATAAATAATCGACCATGTACCAATTTTTGGCGTTGTGGGGATGCTCACCCTTCCCCACACGTAACTGACTCCAGAACCTATTTTTTGGTTTTCGCATACTAAAACTCGTTATTTTAAATAAAAACCAAAAGCACGTTCTATTAAAATAATAGAATTTTCAGGTGATCCAATCTCACCTAAACAAAAAAGATTGGTGGCAACTCCTTTTTCTTGAAACTGGTTTTTATAGAAAAAGTAGTTACAGGTTGAACTCTGATTGAAATTTGGAAGAAACTGTTTTTCAATTATTGTTTTACAAATTTGGTATTGGAACACAATTATTTTGTGCACATTATTTTGGTTGGGATTCAAATGGACGTTTAAAGAATCTTTGAATTGCAGGAACAATTTCACACCTGCCTCTACTTCACTTCATATTTTTTATTTCTTCACAACTTTATATAAGATAAATTGATAATTTGAGAATATTTTGTACATAGAATATTATTTAACAGATTATTATAATATTTATATGTGAAATGTTAAAAGATTTGTATAAATTTGACCCAAAAAGTGATGTCTGAGAGTAGTTTGGGGAAGTCGAAGAAGCTAAATTGGATTTCAAAATAACAAATCATGAAACTAAAGTGGTTTTCTATGATCTGAAACTTAATAAGTTGCTCAAAGAGGCAAGAGAAATGAAGAGAGAGGCAAATTAATTTTCAGAGTAGTGTTGTAGAGGAAGAAGAAAAGGGATTGGGAATTTGGGGTTTAGTCCAAATATTTGATGAGTTATTTTCTATTATGATTAAATTGATATAATGTAACAATTTTAGGGACTAAAATTGTTATTAAACCATGTCATGTCACAATCTCCGTTAAATATTTAACAGTCGGTGACCAAAACGATAACGAAATGAAACGTTAGTGACGGTTTTGACAAAAAAAATTAATTGGGTGACCAACACAAGAAAAGGGTGATAGTTGGGTGACCACCTGTGTAGTTTTTCTTATGAAAAATAATTTAATTAAAATTTTATTTTAAATAACTATTAATTATATGTTGAGCTCTTGAGATTTTTAATCTTTATTAATTAATTTAATAGTGTTCAGCGTTAATGGTGTTCAATGGCGTTCGACGCACGTAGTAAACTCGTCCTAACAAAAATCACTTAAATGGGTTATAAGATCTCAAATAATTGAAATTAAACTTAGTTAAACACTCTAAAGATAAAAAAACGCAAATCTAACACTTGTGAAGATTCTAAGAAAAATAACACTCTCAGGACGAAGCTATGCTTTGTCCCCGGGGCGACTTCCCCTCGCATTTTTTATTGTTAAAAATTATATGGATATTTATTTATTTAGACCTTTTAATTTTAATTTATTTTGACTTTGACCCCCTAATTTTAGTTTATTTTAATTTTGTCCCTTGTTTTTTATTGTTGGTTATACTTTACCCCTTCGACCTAGTATCCTGGCTCCGCATCTAAACACTCTGTACCTAATTTGAACAGTACGACGAACATTTAACTACAATCCAAACACAACAATGAAGTTTTATACATCCTCTTCAATAACACATTATGATGATTCAAAAAATTAGAATCAGATATGGATTCGATAATTGGAGACTTCACCTTTTGGTCACTTGAAATCTCCTCCTCCTCTTCCTCCTCAATTTTATAGTAGCTTTATCCTCATAATCATAAACACTTTTAACTTTCATAGCCTTCCTCAAAGCCACTTTTGAAACTAAAATGCCAATAGACTCCTCGGAAGGGGTTGGTCATACTCCCACAATTAGGGGTGAGCATTTGATCGAGTCGAGTGAGCAAATTTTTTTTGAGTTAATCAAGTTTACGAGTCATATTTTATAACTCAAACTTTATTTAAAATTTTTCGAGTCGAATTGATTTTATGAAATTCGAGTTGAGTCGAGTTGTTCGAGTTTCTGTACAAATTTAACTGTAAATATCTATAATATTATGGTACTTATTAATTTCAATTTAAACGGTTTTCTATAATCATATATGATATATATATATATATATATATATATATATATATATATATATATATATATATATTTCTTCATATTTTTTCACATATATATATCAGCCAAAGTTGAGAAACTTGACTCGAGCTTGAAAATCGATCTATCAATTACTAAAAATTTTGAGTTATTTGAGTTATTCGAATTCTCTATTTATAACTCAAATTTTATTTAAAAATTTTCAAATCGAATTTTTTTCGCATCATGCCAAGTCGAGTTTTTCTCATTGCCCATAACATTGCCATTACCATCGTTACTAGAAGGTGAGCCGCTTTGGGCCATACCACGAGCCTCAGGGTCACTAGGCCTAACCTTGTCCTGCCCACCCCAAGACAAGCCCATTAAATTAATATCCTCCAAAGCCTGTATGCTAAAAGGACTATCATCCCTTGATGCTTGAGTGTAATTAACATTAAACATATTGGTAAAATTAAGATTTAATTTTTTAGATTTAATGATAAAAAGATTTTAATAAAACCAATTAAACTCAAGTTAATTGCACCATACATCCCAAACTATGATCTTCATTCTAAATTGGTCCCTAAACTTTTAAATATTTCAATTACACCCTCAAACTATGGCTCTCATTCTAAATTGGTCCCAAAACTTTTGAATGTTTCACTTTCATCCCCAAACTATGACCTTATTATAAATTGGTCCTCAAACTTTTTAAATGCTTCAATTTCATCCTCAAATTATTGTTATACCACATCATGTTATTACATGGTACAGACAAATGTTTCATGACAATTAACCATTTTTATGACAATTTTATTAACATAAGATATGAGTAGCATATACTGATAATTTGGATATGAAATTAGAGCATATAAAAAGTTTGAGACCAATTTAGAATGAGAATCACAGTTTGAAGTTGAATCTAGAACGTTCAAAAGTTTAGGGACCAATTTAGAATGAAGATCATAGTTTAAGGATGAAATTAGAATGTTTAAAAGTTTAGAGACTAATTTAGAATAAGGGTCATAGTTTGAGGATGTGCAGTGCAATTAACCCAATAAACTCTTATATATGTATATTAAGCAATGGTAAACCCTAATTCCATGTATATATGTCTATTAAACAATGGTAAACCCTAATACAAGAACTTTCTCATATTTGAAGAATATTCACTTAGGTTATGCCAAGGAATCCATTTTTGTTTTCTTCTTCAACGCTGTCATGTCTTTCAAATAGAAATTTGCTACAATTGGGGTCTGTCCAAATCATTAGGCTTGATGTTGTGTCACTATATTGGCAGTAATCATTATAAATTTAGCTACGATCCAAAAATATGTTGTAGAAGAATAATTTATAAACATGGTTGATGTAACATATTTACTTCATGCATTGCATTTGTACCTAACTTCAACAATATAAATGTAATAAAAACTTACAAAGTGACTTTTTTGTTCGAATATTGTTGCTGAAAAAAAAGTTGAAATGGGTGTAAAATTAATTATTTATTCGTCTAGGAATATTTTTACGGTTTATTGAACAGTCATTCTCTTCGATGATTTCAGAGTTATTTTTTTTATGGTGATTTTGAGAAGTTATTTTTTTTTTCGACAACTTTGAGAAATCGTTCTCTCTTTCTGACGATTTTAGAAGGAAATTTTAGTGAAAATTGGCATACCTTCTTAAAGACTCAAAGGGAAATCGTTATACTTTCTTTAGGGGTGTAAACGAGTAAAGTCGAGTTCGAGTATCATTAAGCTCAAGTCAAACTCGAAATGCTCAAGGATAAGCTCGACTTGGCTCAAAAGCTCGCGAACTTAAATTTATCAAGATCGACTCAAAAGCTAGTGAGCTCAAAGTTATCAAACTTGAATTGAACTTAAAAATAAAAATTAAAGCTCGAAACCGAAAAACTCAAACTAAACCCTAATTTACTAAATCTTATTCCCCAAAATCTATCATTATTATTACTAACCCTTATTATTATTTATAGTTGTTTTTATTATTATTAGTATTACTATTATTTAAATTATTATTAGTAGCAGTATTTATTATATTATTATTATTATCATCATCATAATTAATATATAGTAGTGTATATGGTTTTCAATGTAATATAATATATTATATTTTTTATTGGCTTGCAAGCTTTTTGAGTCGGGTATAAAAAAAAATACTTATTTGTGATAAAAGTCTAGAAAAAATTGTACTATATATAAAGCGTTTGACAGTTCATGGACCGAACCCTAGGTATCAATATCAGTTTTAAGACATTTACAAACAGAACAACCTCAATGGACAAGTCTCGTTTCTATCAACATTATTCAAGGTCAACTATTTCCGAATTCTTGCCTGAAACACCATCTGTATCGCCATCGCCGGAGACATATTCTGGTTGCTGGGATGAGCTACTTCTCAACTTCAAGAACTCCATCAATAGCATAAAGGAAGTTGATGTTAGTAGATCTGGTATTGCTACAAAACATGAAGAATTACCCAAGAAAGACAAGGCGTACATGGGTGTAAGAAAGAGGCCGTGGGGGGAATATGCAGCTGAGATCAGGGATTCAACGAGACATGAAGAATTACCAAATGTAATTGTATTCGAATCAATGACAGAACACATACTCGAATTTTAGAAACATTTTTTAAGAGACAACTAAGCTTTTGTCATGGACTATAAGGAGAGGGTTAATTATGATGTTTACTTTTGATGTGAGTTTGAAGTGAAGATAGAATATTGTTGCATATTTTGTACCTAGGCATCATGTTTGTTTGTTTTTTGGGGTATCTTATTAAGTTTTATATAATTTGTTATGATTATTCGAATTAAAAAATAATTTTTATATTTATGTTATGTTTTAATTTATCTCATCACGTAATTTGTTATAAATAAGATTTCCATTTTAATATAATGATCCAAATTTAGATGTATTTGATTTTTTATTAACTCCATTTATATGATTTCTTTTGTAATTATAATAAAAATATTGAAGTTGCAATTTAGCACATTATTGTCTCTGACATAATTATGGTTTTTCAAAGCAAATCAAGAATGAATTGCTACTAAAGTAATGACAAGAGAAACACCTTTAGAGATATTTTTATGTTGTTACATCTGGCAATATAATTTTTAAAAATTTAGATTCAAATTTCATTTTTCATTTGTTATATCACTATTTATTAGTTGGTTTTATTACCGTGTTTGATTAGTTTAGTGTGATATTTGATGACTTATTTTGATTCGGTGATGATTGAACAATTGTTATTTCCATACCTTAAATAGGTGAGGATATTAATTTTATATTAATAAATAAATAAATAAATTTTTTGGTAAAAAAATGATCTCGTAATAAGTAGTATCAAAATAATTTTTAATTGTCTGATTTCACACCGAGTGTACTAATAGGTGGGATACCGTGATTATGGTCTGTGTGTCACATGATTGACTAAGGGAGGAAATCATACAGTAAAGAGAGACATAAAATCGTGGAATATAAATCATCGTGAAAACTTCTGTTCTGTGAATAATATATAATAGAAAGGATGAGTCTACCACTGGCGTCGCACACCGCTGAACATCATTAAGACTTTTAAATTATTATTAAAATCATAAAAGATTCAACTAGTAATTAGACATTTTTAATATAATTTTTACTTCTTAATTTAAAATATTAAATATTATTTTTTATATCACAAACCCTAAATCTCTATAAACTTAATATTTTGCACAGCCGCCACCGTCGGAGTTCACAACCGTCGTCCACCTTCTGCTGCCGCTGATATAGTCTCAATCATCTTGCCACTGGACATCGACGAACACCACTGTTCTTTCCAGATCGTGAGCCTGCAACTGTTGCTTTCCCTGTCCGTTGGGTTTGACGGCGACAGTGCTAGAACGATTCTGAAAAGGAGTCGACGGTGCTGGGACTGATGGCGTCGAAGGAGCGGTTCTAAAAAGAACTCCCGTCAGCAGCGACAACAGCTGTGGCGGCGACGAACGACAAAGGATGAAGAAGATTTAAGTTGTTTAGGATTTTTAGGTTAGAGTTTATAAAATAAAATAATATTAATTTAATATTAAAAATATAAAAATAATTAAATTTGGTTTAAAATATGTCTAATTGTTCATTGAATCCTTTATAATATTGATCTTTACTAAAAATTTAATAGTATTTAGCAGTATGCATCGCCCGTTCTAAAATTTCCTAATGAAAACTACTGCATTTTCATTGTAATGGCAAAAGAATAATAAAAGCTATTTATAATTCAATAGGTTGATTTATGGGTTTGGTTATGTCTCATTTTTCTTACACTTGTTTATAGATAATACTTGGTGCTATCTGTTAAAGGAAGATGTTTGGAGTTACAGTTTTTCTAACAAAATGTTAGAATATTAAGGTCAGATGGTATTGGAGCTCTACAGAATTGGTTTGGTGTTTTTTTTTGGATAATTGAACTTGATTTAATTATTTATAAGACTTATATCACAAATAAATACTTAAAATATATAGACTTTTTCATTCAGGTACTTAATGTATTTTTTGGTCAAAATAAGTATTTAAAGTATATTTTTTAGTCAAAATAGATATATGAAGCAGTTTTTTGTGTCAAAATAGGTACCTAAAGTATTTTTTAATCAATATCTTATGTCAACTTTTTAAGAATCTACTTTGACCAAAAATATACTTTAAGTACATATTTTGACAAAAAAATGCTTCAGACATCTATTTTAACAAAAAATATATTTTTGTACTTATTTTGACCAAAAATACTTGAATGAAAAAGGTGATATATTTTAAATACTTATTTATAATATAAACCTATTTATATAGGAATGTAATACATTTAAGGAATATTTTAATCGATAAACCTCGTTGAATTAAGTATAATTAAAATATTTTAATTATATATATTTTTAATTTTAAGAAGAGAGATGAAAATTACACTTTCACGTTGTCATCAAACACTTTTTATCATGAAAAACTTATTGGTCTAAAGAACGATGTTAACAAAATAAACTCTCTCAAATATGAGATGAATTCGATTTACTGCGTCATTGGTTCCAGTCAATAAAATTTATCCATTAATTTTAACTTCAAAATAATTATTATTATTTATTGACACGTCGGAGAAAAATAAAAATTCACCTTAAAAAAATTAGATAAAAAAATTTTATTAGTTAAAATTACGAATAGTGTAATGAGTCGAGTCCATTCAATAATTTTTTCCGGGTTTGCACAAGTTTTCATCTATGAACTCTACTAGAAATACTGAAACTGTTACGAAATACTGAAATTGTTACGAAATAATCTTAATCCTCTCGGTTTAATTTATTCATTCAAAAATCAAATTCCTAACTTAAACTCAAATTCATTCCTAACTTCGGTTAAAAGATCTAAAACCTTATCTTTCCATAAGTACTAAAACTTGTTTAAAGAAAGAGAAACGAGTGCTCATAAAAAGTCACATATATTGAAGTAGTAACTTTTCGTCAAAGATTACATGAAAGGGAAGGCCACCCTTCCCTTTTATTCATCCCCTAAACCTAAATTCTCAGTACCAAAGGATCCACGACAAAATCCATGGAGGACAAAGCTCAACACCTCGTTTATTACTTACTACTTAAGTAACCTACAACATCGCATGACTTAGGTTGGGGCATGCCATTACACTGCCTTGGGTTTCAAGCTTCATCCCTCCTCTCCGACCTTGAAGAAGTGAAGAAAAACGTGTCCTGGTTGTTGAACTTCACCTTCCTTGCATCTTCTCTCGAGATCTGATACGACGCCGCAACGACTTCCTCCGGGAGTGCTCGGATGGCAGAGACTCGTCCAGCCATCGGGGTGTTCGCGGCCTCCGAGTTGGTGAAGAAGGAAACCCATTCCGCTCCTTCACTGCCTGCTCATTTCATGAAGGCGAAGTTTTGTGGCACCGTCAGTAGCTGCCCTTCCTCCACGTTGTCGTCGAAGACGGTGTCGCCGTTGTGGTTGACCACCTGGATTCTGCAGCGACCCTTCAACATGTAGAGTATCTTGTGGGCGTTGATGCACCATTGTGGAACGGTACCGGCTCTCTAGTTATAGAAAACACAGCGTTTAAGTGTTACGTTATTCAACACTTGATCGAATGGAAAGGATTTTTGTAGAGCTTACGTTGTAGAGAACACCCCTCTCGGCGCTGAGGCCGAGTGCGTTGAGGACGGGGAGGTTGAATTTGTTCAGGGTGGAAAGACAGCCGGCTTGCGGGTTGAAGATGTCGGCGCGTTCAGGGTCGGCAATGTTCTCCTTCATTCTCATGGCGCAGAATGTTTCCTCGAGGCCGTTGTCTCTTCCGAAGGGGTGGCGTTCCCTGTATCTTTGTTCCTGCTGGCGTTCTTCGCGCTCTTCCTCCTCCATTCTGGGCGGTGAAACCACGTCGAGTCTGTCCCTGACCCTGATGATGCTGCCTTTGTGTCCTTGGACCTCTTGGAGTTTCCTGATGAGGCTGGTGTCCACGTTGAATGCTTGAGCAAGGAACTCACTGTCGAAGGCGCAGAGAAGGTTGTTGCAGGAGGAGCTCTGCTGCTCGTGGCGGCGGCTGCGGCTGTGCCTTCGGCTGGGGTTGTCTTGTTCTTCCTCCTCTTGATCTTCCTCCTCTTCCATCCACTCGCTCTCGCTTCTGCTTCCCTGCATCTGCTGTTGTGCAAACCTCCTCAGTCTCCTCTGTTCCTCTTCTGGGTTACCAGCAAGACTGAATTTCTACAAGAAAACAGAAATCGATCATAAAAAATATTAGAAAATTTTGATTTTTTTCGATTTTGATGCTCCGAAAGAGTGAAAGAGAAAGTGTTAATATACTCTAGGATTGTTGTCGAGCTGATTATCACTAATGGCAGTGTGGAGGAGGTTGATGGTAACAAGTCGCTCATTGCAATCATTGTAGAACCAATGAACGACGCCGGCCTGGCAATGCGAGGAAGTCGCCCTGGCGGAACCGCCGGATCTTCTGGTGCTGGTCCCGGAACCTTCCATTGCTCTGCTGCCCTTGCCCTTGCTGCGATTCCTGGAATGTCTCGGCACATCCAGGTAGTACAGTTCCCTGAATACCCCTTCCTGGAAATTCAAAGCATTATTTCTACCGGCGATAATAAGATTAGTAGCGGCGGTTTTTAAGTTTTTAATTTGAATGTAAGCATACAAACCTTGGACAATGTAAATAAGCTGAGGAGCATTGGTGAAGTAAGGCAAGACGAGGCCATTAGGCTCAACGTTGTGCCTCATCACAGACACGCCAGCACACCTGAGTTGTTGGCTGTTGGGGTTCCACCACTCGGTGGTGCCGGCTTCGGATCGGATTCGGGACGTGGGTTCGTTCGATGGAGTTGAGCCTGTTGATTTGGCACTCATTTTGGAACTGGAACTCCTGCTCGGACGACTGGCGAGCCAGGCAGCCATTGAAGAGCAGAAGGAGAGAAAGCGAAAGAGAGAGCAAAGAAGGCATATTCGCCATGTCTATCTGCTACGTTTATTGGTGTGTGTTTTTGTGAAGAGGAGAGTGGAGGAAAAGGAGTATTTATAGAGGAGAAGATTGGGAAAGGAGGTCAGGGTTGTTTCGACATTCTTCAGTTTGCATGGCTAATCGTCGCTAATGGCTTACACGTCACTAAATCAGGTAGGGCAGGTGGCTTGATCCGTCAGTGAATAGTTACAAAATCATCTACCAGAAAGAACAAGTATCCAAAACAACGAAATGTCGCTATTTCAGATCTATTTTTTAAAAAAATTTATTACCGTAATCAAAGCCAAAAGTTACGGAGGACACACGGAAAAAAACATACAGGAGTACTGCTATAATGTTATGTTTTATGAAAAAATTATTAGATGGCTCTGGCTCACCACGTCATTTATGATCTCATTTAATAATAACTTTTCATTTTTTTTAAAGTGAATCTTCACACTTTTTCTACATATCATTAAATGAATAAATTTTATTAGATGAACTATAAATGACGTAGTGAGTTGTGACTATGTAATAATTTCTCTATTTTAAGATATATTTTAATATTTCTCAAACTGAACTAGTATTTGATTAATTCACGCTATCAATTTAACAAAAATATTATATATAATAAATAACTTAATAGTTGTAATTGAATTTTCACCCGATAAATTATTATATAGATCATAATGATATGGATAAATAGAGTATGTAAAAGCCAAAGGCATCTGAAAGTTCAGGTAATGGTCACGTGAAACTCTTGTCTAAAGGCTGAGGACGCGAAGAACCTACACAGCCAAATGATTTGTTGTCGTGTTGTGGAATCTGATGGCTTATGTTTTGCGACAACTGGGCCGCACCATGTTACTCGCCTTGCCATCTGTTCATAACTTTACCCTCGGTAGACGTAATTATATATAGAGCGATTATTTGATTAAATCGAGCCTAAAATAAAAAAATTTAAATTAGTTGAGTTAATGAGTTATATATATATATATGATAACTTAAATTTTATTTGATTTTTATGATTTGAGTTAAATTAAATTATTCGAGTTTTTGTTCAAATTTGAAATGGTTTTAATTTAAAAGAGTTTTAACTATATACACCATACATACATATATATTTATATTTTTCATATATGATATATATACATTAGAAAGAGTTAAGATACTTGACTCAAAATTGAAAACCGATTTATTAATTACTAAAAATTTTGAGTTATTTGAATTTTATTTTAGGCATAATATCAAAATAAATGCACAAACTATATATTTTTTCTTGAAATAAATATATATTTTTTTGCTAAAATAAATATTTAACATTTTATTTTTATCATGTTTTAAAATCTTTTTAAACCCTCACTTTAGACTCAAAAAATTTAAAATATTTATTTAATTAAAAAATATTTTAAACATTTATCTCATAAAAGTAATATAGTTTAAACATTTTTTTTTCTGTGAGCCAGGAAAATAGAACTAAGCTAACTACACAGCATCAGCAGACTGGTCGTCCTCATGCAAGACCTGCAGAACCTCAGCCGGGGTAGAAAACCAAAAAGTAGTCGATCGCAATAACTCGACGATATTTTTTTTTTACATTAAATTTATATTTTATAATTTAAATTTTATTTAAATATTTTTTTCATTCAAGATTATAAAATTATAAATTAAGTAAAGTCGAATCAAATTGAAAATTAATATTTTTAAATGGATTCGAATTTTATTCATTCCTTAATACTAATCTTAGTTACTCGTACATTTATATAAATTTGATTTCATTGAACTAAGTTTGAGCTACAGAGAATTCAAGTAATAACTATTGATTTGTTATGAATATTTATTTACGGTAGATATCCATGTATTAAGAAGACTTTAATGTATTTTATTATTATGATTTAATACCCATTAGAATTAGAGTTTTCTTTTTATGCTTATAAATATAGAGTTGGAGAAAGCATTATACATAACTCTACATTGAGAATATAATACAAGTATATCTCTTTGTCTCTCATCTTTGTTCTCATTATTGTTTTTATTTTATTCACAACACGTTATCAGCACGATCTCGCTCAACTATCGTGGTTCTTGTTGGTGATTCTTGAAAAGAATATCAATTTAGTATTGATAACTACAGTTATCGCATATTCAAGTTAGCTTGGAAAGTCTGGTATATTTTGCTTATTTATATATCAATATAGTGGTTGGTTAATCGCTCTTATTAAGGTCAGTGTATTTTGATCTATTGTTTGATTATTATTTTATTCTAATATTTTAAATCTTTGTTACGTATTAATATTTTATTTTATTTTTAAGCATCGTACCGAGAGAAAAAAGGACGAAGGTTGCAATGTCATGAAATTAACAAAGGACAGCGTTTGTAAACGAGTTACCATGAGAACAAGCATGTATGCGTTTTTTTAAGAAAAAAAGGGGAAATAGTGCATATTGTTCTTCATAGTGCAATAGAAGACATGACTATTTGGTAAATTCACCTATTACCTATGTAGTTCGGTAATTGCTTGGTATGCTTTCTCGATATGTTATCTAATATATTGACGAGAATTGATATTTTAACCATATTTTGAATTTTACATGATATGTTTGAGCGTATTGGAAAAAATCAAGGATTGACTCAAAAAAAATCTAAAGAGGTATGTTTCTCCAAATTATGTTTATTCGATTTGATTTGTTTGATTATATTTGTTTCGCTTCCTCAAAGTGAATGTGAGCATGATTAATTTAATAGTGTGACTATTATAAAGTCTATATTTGCTCGAAAGCAGTAATTCGTCGAAAAAAATCGACTATAGACTTCTTCCAAGTTCAAGTTACGAAAATTCGTCTTATCCAAAAAAAATATGGGGGGTATTCCATTAAGTGAATGCAAGCATGATGTTTATTCCATGCAGTTATTGGATTTGTTACAGTGAATGCAAACATGATAAATCACTTTTTAGTTAGTGAATATAATTCATACATGATTCAAATTACTTTACAATTGAATTTATGTGGCCAGAGTATCACTGATAAAGATATGTTAATAAAACATACTCCACTTTTTTACGCAAATAATGTTGTCATGCAGACACAATATCGTGAAATAGGTTTTAAAGACTTATTGGCTCCGCTCAGTTCCGTGAAGTGAATGTGACATTTTATAACGAAAAGAATAAATGTCACATTAGCAATTGTGGTCGCGAATAAGGCCATGAACATAGTCATAGACAAGATGATCATTTAAGAACACGTATACCCACCAGAAGTGGGATTATAAGGATGACTAAAGAGATAACCCACCAAAAGTCGAATTATAAGGATGCCAAGAATGCTAAATATCATTATAAGAAAGTGAAATCCTTTCATTACCAATGCGATGTTACAAACCATTGGTCTCGTACTTATCATACGCTAAAGCATCAACAATCATTGAATGATAAAGGAAAGAAAATAGAAGCAAATTTTGTTTGCGAAAATGACGAAGATGATGTTGATCTAACTTATTTGGACGTTATTGATTTCCTTATAACCCAGAAAGAAATAAATCGTCTTCGAATTATTCTCATAACCTTGAAGAGAATTACTGATCTTTTAATTTATTTTGCTTTATTTTATTTATTTTAAGGAATAATTATTTACGTTATATATATATTGTAACATTTATTTATTTTGTTTAACATTATTACTTATCAAATACAATATATGATGACGATTTATGCTTAGTAGAATCATAAGAAATATTTTCTCATTTAAATGCAAGAGAAAATGTGAGTACTATATCTCAAAGTACTAAAAATATTGATGCTCCAGAAGAGCAATAAGTTCTTGAAAGAAATCAAAATATGAAATGTGCATAATTGTGCATATTGTAATAATTACCGCTAATGATAATAATATTGTCACCACCAGAAGTGAAAATTTTAAGAGAGTAATAAGAGTTCTCAAAATAATCCTTCGAGAATTATAGATCACATGTGCTATCAATTGACATATAAAATAAGCCAATATTGATATAAGTTATGGTAGTGAAAATCAGTTGAAAGCTCTAGAAGAGTTATATCTTGCTACCAAAAGAATAATTTTTATTGAAAGCTTCAGAAGAGCTAAATATATTCCTATTCAAATGAACAATTTTTGGTGGACAATATATTATCAAGTTTCAAAGAAATTTGTATTTCAAAATTTGTACTATACATGTACAAGTGAGATTGAATCACGTATTATGGTAAAATAGAAGTTTGCACATTTAGAGATATATATATACACACATATATAGTTGGCATGATCGGTTAGACCACCCTGATCAATAATGATGCGATTATTAAGATTTACATGCACATATATTAAAAGATTTGAAGTTCTTGTAGTGCTTGTTTTCAAAAGAATTTGTTGAGCTCGATGAATCAACCGAAATATGTCGCCAAGTGGTGGAGAAGTGATTTCTTGGGTGATGGTGGTGGAAGAAAAAAGATAGAAAAAATTACATAAGGATTTAGAGTGGTTCGACTTTCTAACCAAAGCCTACACACACTACCTTAGCTTCCCCACTAAGGATTTCAACAAATTCACTATGAATTTCTTCCCCTTTTACAAGGCTTAGGAGGCAACCTTTACAAACACTAGACTTATACCCCAAAGTATAGCAAAAGCCTTTTTACAAAGAGAAAAACAAAGGAAACAAGAAATCCTCTCAATAGGTAAATGTTTGCACTCTAAGCTCTCACCCAAATCCTAGAACACTTGAGCATGCATTGACAATTTGGCTTACAAGTGTTTGCCTATACAAAAATATACAATTTAAGCCCTAAGACACTTTTTCAATCATAGACATGCTGGATTGTTGATCATTAGTTATTCCAGGTGCTCGAAGGGTCCTTTTATACTCCCAATTGAGTTTCTAGCCGTTGGAGACCGTTGGGATTAAATTGGAGCCGTTAGAGACTTTATTTCCCGTAATAAATACAGTTCTGGAGCTTGCCGTATCAATACATGGGGTTACCGTATCGGTACGTGTTCTTCAAAAACTAGCCATTATACTCGACAGCCTTAGTGTATCGGTACGCTACAGACCGTATCAAAATGGTGTGTCGATACAGTGTATCGGTACGCTGCAGGAAAATAGATGTTGGGTGTTTTGAACTAGCCGTTGGGATTTAAAAACATAGGGTACCGATACGCCTATCGGTCCGACCCTCACCGTATCGATACGCCTAAGCTTGTATCGATACAAGTTTTCAGTTCTGGAAAATTACTGTAGCTAAAACCCTAAAGTGTATCGATACGGGGCGTAACCGTATCAGTACGGTCATGTTGAAAACTTGAGTTTGGCTACTTTAAAGCATTTTAAACACTTCCAAAACCTTTTGAAAATACCTCAAACTTATTTTCAAGTTGTTTGGACTTAAAAACATTTTTGAAATCTTTTCAATTTAGTCCAAAACTATTTTTCAATTATTATATCAAAACAAACATCCTAACAATCTCCCGCTTTTTGATATAATAACACCAACATGAAAAATTGTGTTTGGGATTCTCCCCTTAGTAAAATAAATTTTGAATAAGAGTTTTAAAATGATAGTTAAAGCTCCCCCTTATTCATTTGAAAATTCAATTTTTCAAAACATTCTCCCTTTTTTGTTATATTAAAAATGGTTCAAACTAAATTTTGAAAAACTTTTAAGCCCATAACAATGGAGAATTTTAAAATAAATTTTGACAAAAATGGGCTTTGTTAAAATAGGCTCCCCTTACTCAAAACATCATAGAAATGTTAGTCCAACAAATATATGATAGAAATTGAATTTCGAATAAAATAAATAAATCAAATAAAATGCAAGAAATTCAATTTAAATTTACCACTTGAATCAAAGGTAGGATGTGAAGCCTTCCTTCATCAAGTGATCTCTCTTGTGTGTATATAGCTCTCCCTTAATTTCATCACTTGTTGATCAAAACTCCATCACACCTAAAGCAAGACAATCAAGTAATTTTTGGTATCCAAATTACTTTGGATCCATAGGCGTTAGTTGCACATAATTTACTCACCTTAGGAATCTATTTTTCAATTTCATCATTTTTAGTTGAAGTAATTAGTCCTTTTGGGACCCAAATACTTCTAAAAACTTTTCCATTTAAAAATCTAGGGGCACTAGATTGTCTTTGATAAAAATTTGATTTTCCAAAATTGTTTTTCTTTCCTAATTCATTGGAAATCAAATCATTTTATTTCTTAAGATCATCCACTTCTTTTTTATGATCTTTTTCCAAACTTTGAAGCAAATTTTGTAAATTTAAAACTTTAAGCTCAAAATCTTTGATTTTTGCTTCAAACTCCAAATTGGTTTTTAAAAGCAAATCATTTTCGGTTTTTAATTTTGAAATTAACTTTTTATTTTTTGAAAATGAATCTTTAAATTCAAAAACCAATTCATCGTTGGCTTCTTGTAACTCATCAAATGTATAGGAATTTGAACTAGACAAGTTAGAAGTTACCTCACCCTCTTGGAGGGCCATAAAGCATAAGTGGGCTACCTCATCTTGATCAGTGGAGTCTTCATCACTCCATGTTGCCACATATGTTTTCTTTGAAGATGATCCATTTTTGTTGAAGCAAGGGCAATCGTATTTGGTGTGCCTTGTCTTTTTGCATTCATGGCTCTTGTAGGGATCCTTCAGCTTCTTCTTCGATTCATGCTTGGATTATTCCTTTTCGCTCATCACGAATCAAGCAGAAATTTTTAAGAGATATGCCATCTCTTCATCTTCACTTTCCTCCTTACTTGAATCTTCTTGATGGCTTGTGGAGGATTTAAGAGCTACTATGTTTATATCTTCAATTCCAAGCTCTTTGATCTTCTTATCCTTATCATCTCTCAATAGTTTGGACATCAATTCATGGGTAAGAAGAGACCCAATTAGCTGATCAAGCTTGAGTTCCTTTAAGTTCTTAGCCTCAATGATAGTCGTCTTCTTGCTATCCCATGATTCGAGAAGTGAATAAATCAACTTCTGAATGAGTTTTTCTTCTGAAATCTCCTCTCTAAGGCCTTTGATTTATTTGACAATTGTGGAGAAACGGTCGAACATACTCTCGATGTCTTTTTCTGGGTCATAGTTGAGGTTGAGTAGACCAATCTTTATCTCCTTCACCTTGTTTGTACCTTCATGGATCACTTCAAGCTTGTCCCATACCTCCTTGGCACTCTCACAAGAAGAAACTTTTGTGTATTCCTCGGGGCCTAATGCACAAAGTAGGATGTACAAGACTTTGCAATTTAGCTCCATTATCTTCTTATCGTTGGCATTCCATTTCGCCTTACTTCTTGTTGGAACAAATGGTCCATCTTCAACAAGATCCCATAGACGATAATATTTGGCCTTGATGAAGTACATCATCTTATTCTTCCAATAGGCACAATGTTCACCATTGAAGAATGATGGCTTGTCAATGGATTGCACCATGGAAACTAGTTGACTAGTTGGTTGGTCGAGCTTGCTGGATCGTCTCAATAGGTGGTTAAACCTTCTCGATTGAGCCTCGCTCTGATACCAATTGTTGAGCTCAATGAATCAATCGAAATATGTCTCCAAGTAATGGAGAAGTGATTTCTTGGGTGATGGTGGTGGAAGTAAAAAGATAGAAAAAATTACACAAGGATTTAGAGTGGTTCAACTTTCTAACCAAAGCCTACATCCACTACCTTAGCTTCCCCGCTAAGGATTTCAACAAATTCACTATGAATTTCTTCTCCTTTTACAAGGCTTAGGAGACAAACTTTACAGACACTAGACTTATACCCCAAAGTCTAGCAAAAGCCTCTTTACAAAGAGAAAAATAAAGCAAATAAGAAATCCTCTCAATAGGTGAATGTTTGCACTCTAAGCTATCACCCAAATCTTAGAACACTTGAGCATGCATTGAAATTTTGGCTCACAAGTGTTTGTCTATACAAAAATATACAATTTAAGCCCTAAGATACTTTTTCAATCATAGACATGTTGGCTTGTTGATCATTAGTTGTTCCAGGTGCTTGAAGGGTCCTTTTATACTCCCAATTGAGTTTCTAGCCATTGGAGACCATTGGGATTGGATTGAAGCCATTGGAGACTTTACTTCCCCGCAATAAATGCAGTTCTGGAGCTTGCCGTATCGATACACGGGATTACCGTATCGGTATGCGTTCTTCAGAAACTAGCCGTTATACTTGCCAACCTTAGTGTATCGATACACCTCTGGAGTGTATCGATACAGTCTATCGGTACGCCACAGACCGTATCGAAACGGTGTGTCGATACAGTGTATCGGTACGCTGCAGGGAAAATAGTCGTTGGGGGTTTTGAACTAGCTATTGGGGATTTAAAAATATAGGGTATCGATACGCCTATACGTGTATCGGTATGACCCTCACCGTATCGATATGCCTAAGCCTGTATCGATACGGGTTTTCGGTTCTGGAAAATTACTATAGCTAAAACCCTAAAGTGTATCGATATGGGGTGTAACCGTATCGGTACGATCGTGTTGAAAACTTGAGTTTGGCTACTTTAAAGCATTTTAAACACTTTCAAAACCTTTTGAAAATACCTCAAACTTATTTTCAAGTTATTTGGACTTAAAAATATTTTTGAAATCTTTTCAATTTAGTCCAAAACTATTTTTCAATTATTATATCAAAAAATATCCTAATAGAATTGATTGAATTCCACCTACTAAAAGAACCTGAAGTTCTTGTATTACTTGTTCTCAAAAGAATTTATAAGATCTCACTTACCAAAAAAACTTAAAGTTCATATATTAAAGTTGAAACTGCATGTCTTGCATATCTGAATGAAATATGAGCCCATATATCCACAAATATATTTATGACTTGTGCAACTCCTGAAATTTTGAGATTTTATGCATGCTCACCCTCAAATATATTTTTAGATTCGCCAAGCTGTTGCTTCAGCACTGCCGAACGTTCCAAGCCAAACCCTAACGCCATATTCCCGGTTGAATCTCTAGTCTCAGCAACGTCTTCCCACCATGGTCGCCGCCATATCCACCCAAAACCTGCGGTGAAGGTGACGACGATCCAAACGATGATCGAGGCTAGAATTCTGGAGTAGTCAAGCTTGTATAACGTTGAAAGAAACAAGAACCGTCCATTAACGTGGTTCTGTTCGTAAATATTTTTAAACTCTTGAAAGCACCAAAATTACTAAACAAAACAATGGCAAAAAAAACATTGATTAAAATAATGGGAAAAACATAATCCAAAAATAGTGGGGGGAGAGGATTCATTTTTTTATAAAAAAGGAGCAACTAACACGAGAATCAAAGATGACGTACGGCGGCCGGGGTTAAACCCTAATTTACATACAGTAAAAAAAGAAGTGGATTTTAGGGACAAAATGGATCTGAGGGTGTAGCAGGAAAAAACATTCTCAAAGAGAAGAAGCTCAGTGTTGTGTGATGCTGAGCTTGCTTTGATTGTTTTCTCTAACAAAGGGAAGATGTTCCAGTACTCGTCTGATTCCAGGTTTTTACAAATAATCTCCTTTTCTTCAACCAGTTTAATATTTTACTCTTTTCATCTCTTCTCTTGGTTTTTTTTTTCTTGTATATTGCATGTTTCGTGTGTGTATATATATATATACACAAATGGTCACTAAATTATCTTTAAAAATGTAAAATAGTCATCCAACTTTCAAATATTATATAATGGGCATTAAACTTTAGTTTTTGTTACAAAATGATCATTGAGCTGTTAACCGTCGTTAATAGGGTGACGTGACAGTTAAAAAAATTTGAATAACATAGTAATATTTAATCCTCCATATTGACACATTTAATAAATTTATTTCTAATTTAACCCTCATTATTGATGTCTAATTGACTAAATGTGTAATTATGGATGATTAAATATATTATTATATAAATTTTCTTAATTGTCGTGTCTCCCAGATAACGGTCCAATGGTCATTTTGTAATAAAAACTAAAATTTAATGACCATTATATAATTTTGAAAGTTTGGTGACCGTTTTATATTTTTAGGGATAGTTTAGTGATCATTGGTGTACTTTATCCCTATTTTTAAGTTGTGGGTCTTTGTTATTTTCCATATTTCTGTCCATTACTCCACTGTTTGAATATTTGTCACCCTCTCATCTAAACACTATATTGAAGTTGAAAAGGAAACAAAGTGGCAGCTTATGGGAATGTTTCTGGTTCAAGTTAATTCAAATGGCAATTCAGTACCTTTGATTTTGGGAGTTTGGTTAAGCAAAAAAAAAATATTGTCAGAATCTGATTAAAATAATGGGAAGAATATTATAAAAAGCTTAAATATGCATTTGATACTTGAACTAGACACTTTCTAAATTGACATTTAAATGAAATTTGTTCCCAAATTGGTACATGAATTAGGCGTCGATCTTCTCCCAAGTTGGTACTTAAAAGAATTTTTCTCCCAAGTTGATACTTGAATTAGTCACCTTCTTTCAAGTTGATACCAAAACTTGTACATTCTATTAATTTGGTCATAATTTGAAATAATTTAATAAATTTAATCCTCCATATTAAAAAAAATCCTATCATTAACTCATTGTTCTTCTCCTATAAATGTTATATCACTTTCCTGGTATAAAAAAATTAACAGTAACTTGATGTTGTTTTATGGTAGAATGCAATTATCCAATTGTTGTTTTGATCCGTCAGGCTTGTTTGATTTGACGGTATCACAAAAATGACTAAGTTGATGGATTTTTTAAATATAAAGGGCTGAATTTATTGAATTATTTCGAATTAGGACAAAATTGATAGAATGTATAAGTTTTAGGGACTAAATATGTCAATAAAAGTATCAAAATATTGGATGGAATTAAATTTTGGGTACTAAAATGGGAGCTAAAATTTATTAGGGGTTAATTTGAGAGAAAGTGTCTAGTTCATATACCAACTTTGGGAGAAAAAAAATTTAGGTACCAACTTGAAAGAATGGGTCTAGTTCAGGTACCAAATGTATATTTAAGTCTTATAAAAAATAGGAAAAAGGAATGTTTTATTTTATTTTTTGTATATATATATATATATATATATATATCTCGTTATATGAATTTTGCTTCAATGTGTAATTTGGTATCTAAATTATATTTTTGTCCAGTTAGGTATCTAAATTTGACTTTAAGGTTCAATTTGATATCTAAAGTTTTTTTTGCTCCAATTAGATACCTGAATTTGACATATTGGTTTAAATTGGTACCAGAACTTCACTTATCGGTCCAAATTAGTACTTGCAACAAATGACTTACTTGAACTAATTTAAACTTAAAAGTCAAGTCTAGGTACCAAATCAAACCTTAAAATCAAGTTCAAGTACCTAATTAGTCAAAAAAAATATTATAAGTACCGAGTTGTACATTAAAATCAAGTTTAGGTACCAAAACATATATTTACCATTTACTTTTTAAAGAAAAGAGAGTGAAAGATGACCTACGGCGGCGGGGTTAAATCCAAATTTAGTGTACACTACAAAAATATGCGGGGATTTACTTTTTAGGGACAAAGGACGCTTTTTCTTAATAAATCAGCTCCCATTGATCAACCATTGAATGAGCAAGTACTGGTTTTATGAATCATCACTACTCTAGGCAACAGTTTTTGAGTTGTTCCGTGTTTTTCGAGTCTCGAGGATGAAAAAAAATAGTTATAGGAAAGTTTTGCTCATGTTAAACCCTTAAACTCTAACCTTAAAATTAAAAAATATTTTGTAAATTAAAATTTATACGGTTTGTATATTGAAGTTTTTGTCTGTATACATATATGTGAATTGTGAAGTGATGAGAGGAATGAAGATAGATGCATGATATCCATCCTTGAATACAGATTCAGACAAGGCCTGATGAAGGTACTTTACTAACAGTTTCAGACCATTTATCTCTTTCCTACTGTTGTGTTTTTCTTTAATAGTTTCGATCGTAATACTTGTATGAATTGTGATTGTCTGGTTAAGGAGGACAGCTTAATCAACTTGTTTCTTTGTACTGCTATCATTTGAAGTTGAGAATTTAAGATATATGCAGGGATGGACATAGGCGGCTGAAAGGGCGATCATACCCTTGAAATTTTAAATTTCGTATATAATTTAGAAAGTTCACCTACTAAAATTTTATAAGTTCGGCCATAACATAAAGTTCTGCATCTATTTTTGGATATATGATATTTCATTTTGGCATCGTAATAAGCTTTAATTTTGTTTTGTTTGCATCTATGATTCATATAGTTCATAGTTATCCCTTTCAATAATATTGCCTCTAAATAGAGTATCTAGTTTGAACATGAGTTTTTTCCCCCTAAAAATACAATGTATCTTATTATTACACCTAACACTTTCATATTGTTAGTTTGTTTTATATACAGAGATGGACCAAAGGGTGTCAAAGGACTGTTGCACCCCTAAAATTTTCAAATTTCAAAACCCGTACATTTTAGAAAATTTCTTTATATTACATATCGATGATCTAATTTCGTACCCCAATAATTTTTAAATTCTCATATATTTTTATTAAGTATAAAAGTTTGCGCCTTTAATATAAAAACGTGCGTTATACAACCACTTTGGTTAGTTTTGATTTTATAAAGTTTGAAAATAACAACCTTTAAAACTGAAATTATGTTTTATTTCTATCTCATTTTATGTAAATATTACTGAAAATCTCAAACATTTTTAAAGTCTTTAAAAAAGTGTGCTATAAATTATTTAACATATGTTAAAAAAATTAGTTAGTCCAGATATGTTTTGAAACTATTTAAATTTGTTTCAGTAAAATTTTAGCTTAAAGGATCGATCTTTTGAACAAAAATCCTTTCACTTTTTGATGTTTCTTTTCCTCCTTCCGATGTGGAGGAGGTTTTTAATGAGACACATATTAATAATATTTTTTGTTTAGAATCGGGTTATTACATTGACATCTCTTAATAAAATTATACTATTTGTCAAGAAAAAAATCATAATTTTTAAATTCTAAACTTTAATTCCTAAAACAATAAATCATACACACAATACTCTATACCCTAATCCTAAGCTCTAACCCTAAACTTAATTTTTAGTGCGGATGTATAAATAAGGGTACCGAAAATGAGTAAAAAATTTATGTTCCGATCTTTGTGTCTAACTACTAGTAGAAAAAGACCATTTTGTTAAAAACACGAGTTTTTACACCAACAACTAGAAACATAATAGTTGGTATAAATATACGATGACAACACTTCAAGGTTAGATGACATTCAAGCACAGGGGCAGTAGACAATAGAGACGGGTAGGGCACGGCCCCCTTAAAAATTATAATTTAGACTTTTTAATTTTTTTTAAAAAATAATTTGACTCCTTAAATTTTAATTTTTTTAATGTTTTTAATTAAATCCCTCCCATAATTTCTGAAAATTTTCATTAAGCCTCTTAAAATTTTAAAAGTTTTAATTAGACCCCAATTTTTTTGAAAAAAATGTAAATTGAACCCTTCAAAATTTATTTTAAACATCTAATTTTTAAAAGTTTTAAGTTGGCTCTCTCAAACTCTATCACCAAGTTCTGCCACTGTTCAAGCAAGAATCAAAGTGAAAATACAGCAATATAACTTGTATTTAAATATCATATTCACCTTCTTGATAACCTTTGAAGGTAAGACAAAAATCTCACTTCAAAAGTTTTGGACACTAAAAAGCACGGTCTAAGTTGTAAACGACCAGCAAACATTAACTTTTAGCTGCCCAACCCTTTATCATTTTCACAATTTTTCCAACCAAAGCTTCACAATCCTACCAAGTAAGATTTTTAGTAACTAGGGGCAGTCCCAAATATCGTACAGGTAAGAAGCCAATCTTGAAACTAAACAAGGCTACTATTTCCTGTAAATCATCCTTCCCCATCCCTGCACAAAACATCTTGCTTTTTGAATCATTCGTCTTTAAACCAGACATCCTGTAGAATAAATTTAAAATATTCTAAACAGCTAACAACTAAGACACATTACCTTTGGTAAAGACTAAGGGATCATTAGCAAAGCTAATATGAGTCAGTCCAATCCTCCCCCACCTAAGGTGGAACTCAAAAATCTTATTATGTGCAGCAAGATTCGATAAGTTGGATAACACAGTCATAACAATAAGAAATAAGGAGATAATGGATCCCCTGTCTTATTTCTTTAGCCCAAAAAAATATCCAGCTAAACCCTCATTGAGCCCAACAGAAAATTTGGGATGAGTTACACAAGCTCTAACCCATCCACAAATTTTTGCAGGGAATCTCAAAGCAGGGAGCACCTAAAACAAGAAATTCTAGCTGATCAAATTAAATGTCTTTCTCAAATTAATTTTTAGAGCACACCTAGAAGACATGTATTTTCTATCATAAACATTCACAATCTCCTAAGCAAGCAGAACATTCTAAATCAAATCCTGCCTAGCTAAGAAGGCACTTTGATTAGCAAAATGATATCATAAAGCCACTTCTTCAACATATTAACCATCAGCTTCATAAGACACTTATAAACAACACTGCAACATGAAATAGGCCTAAAATTCACAGCCTGAACTGGATTTTGCACTTTGGGAACCAATATAATGATAGTAAAATTAAAAGTATCTAGCAAATTTTTAGTAGTAAAGAAAAATTAGACTGCTTTTAAAAAATCACCCCCAACAATTTGTCAGAAAGCTTAGAAGAACTTTGCTGAGTAACCATCATGTTCAGGGGTTTTGTTACTATTCATGGAGAACAAATTATCTTTAATCTTTTTGCGAGTGATATGAGCTTAAAGAATACTTCAGTTCTCTGGTTAACTTAACACCCAAGATCTCTTTTAGCAGACTATCAGAAAACACTTCCACATTACTGTCAGCAACCCCAAGAGTGCCAGAGAAAAAAGAAATTAATTTATTTGAGATACCCTTAAAAGTTTCCAGTCGAATCCTCTGAGTATCCTGCAAAACTTAAATGGTGTTTGCCTTCTGCTTAACCTTGGTTTGTCAAAAGAAAAAATTTTGAATTTTGATCTCCTCATTAACATACTGCACTCTGGATTTCTGCTTGTAAGATAAGTCTTCAGCCTTGCTCAACTCCAATAGCTCTTTAGATACTTTCTTTTCCTGCCCCAACCAACTCAGCAGTATGGGAGGTCATCAACAACTTTCGAATATCAGTGAGCTCCAAATACTTTACATTGACCCTCTGTGAAATCTCACTGTAGTGTTCTTTATTAAATTTTCTTAAAGGATCCTTTAATCTCTTCAATTTAGTAAACAACAATTGAAATGGGTTCCCAAAAGCTGACATCATCTAAGATTCTTCAACAATTTTTAGGAAGTCCTGATGATCAGCCCAAAAATTAAAAAACTTGAAAGGCTGAAGAGGTTTAAACATGGCATCCCTCAACACCAAAACGTAATTTTTATAAATTACCGACCTTTGTTATAGCTTGAATTATCATTCTTTGATTAGTTCCATTACATGCTCGCAGGTTAATTTCTAGTCCAAAATAATCATCCACATTCACTCAATTGCATCCATAACAATCAATGACTAATTTGCAAGATTTCCAAACTTTAGTAAAACAAGATTGTATAAAAATAGCATAGCGTATCGATACAGGCAAGCCAGTACCGATACTGATTAACAGACATAACGACTCAGTGTACTAATACACTCATTCCCATACTGATACGGTGTGTTGACCATCACGTATCGATATGGCTTTGACCCGTACCAATCTCCTTTATATTTTCTCAAAACTCAAAATTCTAGTAACCAAATTGCGTACCAATACGGTACCCCGTGTACTGGTACATCATGCTAAAATCGAAGGGATCGTACCAATTCTCATCCTGTGTACCGGCACAAGCATTCATTTTCCTTAAGGCATACCGATACGGTGGCTAAGCGTACCGGTGCCCGTAGCTTTAATTCAACAATTTGAGCCCTAACAGGACCCCGCATATCGATCCTGAGGTACCCATACCGGTACGCAAAGGCCTGTAATGACCTCTAGGTCCAACATATGACACTTTGGCTCAATCAAAACATCCTTAATGCATCTCTAATCAACCTATTACCTCAGATGCATGCTTAACAACATCAATCTAACATATTAAGCGACCCTAGCAACCATAGCACAAATATTCATCAAGTCTATAAGCATGCTCCTTAATCATCATCCAAAACATAAATACATCCACATTTTGAGCACTTTAAACTTCAAGCAAAACAAAACAACCATTACAACTTGCTCAAACAGGGAGTTCATCCAAAAACCCTTCCAAATTAACATTTGACACATTGCCCTTATTACTACTAGGTAACGTTCAAACCATACTTTGAAAACAAGTATTTGGAATTCCTTCCTTGCTTCCTCGATGTCCTTGACCTTTAATGCTTTGTATTGGTGGAAAAAGAGAGCGTAAGCACACAAGGCTTAGTGAGGAATACTCAAGAAACCAACAACCATCAATGCATTTTAAACCATTACACATCTTTTGAAAACCACTTTCCAAAACGCTTTTAAAACAACACTATAACATCATGTCTTGCTTAAACCATGCACTTAACATTTCCAAAACAACATATTAAACCATATGCAACATGTATCATGGATTCAACGACAAAGTCCCATTTGCTACCCTCGATTTAAGTGTTCCCATGCATACTATCAATGCAAGGCTTAAAGAGTAAAACATGTTTAAACTCATTTTAAACAACATCATCCATCTCATGATACTTTAACAATTATACTGGCTTACAAGTGATCACTAACCAAGTTCCACTTTACAAAACATAACATCAGATACACAGATTCAACAAGTGTTCCCAACACTTCATGCCATCTCAACCAGAATCAAGGTACAATCTCAACCCCACACATCAGTTAGACGCATAGCCCACTAACGGGAGTCTTCGGTACAAAGATCTAAACCCTTCAACCATTATGGTACTTGGATGGAGTTTTCGGTACACGGATCAAAACCCCTCAACATCTAAGGTAACTTTTATAGTGCACTATCAATCATATGGCCGGTCAACTATATCTGATAACATTTTTAAACTATTTTCATTCCATCACTTGCCAATATAATTCAGTTTATCAACAACAACGCATTGTTTCCATATGCATCAATTAAACCAACTCACCAATGCAATAAACCTTGTATTTCACAATGTTCAAAAACATTAATTAACCATATATCCTTTCACAATGCATCAACAACATTTCATAGTCAAATTCCAGCATTAAAACATGCTTATTTCATGCAATAACAGTGAGTAATCCAAAACATTTAAAACAAGTGCATAAATAACCATTCGCCAAACTGAGTTCGAGAGAGAATTCATCCTTTACTTACTTCCGAGCTTAGACCAGTGTTCCAAGCTTGATCTAAACTCCCAAACACAACTTTCAAACCTTTGCAAAGTTATAAACATGTTCTCACTCACCGATACGCAAAGCCTCGCTTGTCGATACGGTAATTTCGCCTCAAAAGCTCCCGAAACCAAAGCTCAAACTTGAGGACCAACTTCCCCTATTTTCTCCATACAAAAATAGAGAGTACATTGCATCAAAATGCAATCAACAACACAGCAACACATATGCTTAACATCCTTTACCAAAAACCATCCCTCAACATCCAAAACATACATCAACCTTCTTCCAAACATTACCCAGCCTCAAGCTAACATCCCAACTCATCAATCAACATCAATTAACATATAAAAACACAACTCTAACATCCTTATATCTCCAGCATTCATAAAACCTCCACAACTCATCAAAAACTCATAACTAACAACTTAGAAAATTAGGAACTCAATTAGTTTCGGGATTCCTGTGATTTAATCATCTTATTAACATCTTTCAACATCAAAATCATTATCTAAATCAAATAAAATCATGAGAAAATAGAACCATTGCGAGTTCAAATTAATTCCACCAATTAAACCTTGATTAAACAATTTCCTTCAATTAAACCATCAAAACAAATTACAAATCATAAGCAAAGGATCAAGAACTTAGGAATTTCATTAAAGAACCATTTCCATATTAAATAATGATTTTAGATAATTTTTTCCATATTTTTACCCCTTCCGGAAATATTTAATCCAAATTAAATCCCAAAACCATCTCGAATCCCCTAATCTGATCCAATGGACCGTCTAAACCACCTAGAAAACCTCTAGGACCAAAACCGGGGCGTTACAGTTACACCATGTAAATAGCAAGCCAGAAAAATGATGATCCTCAAACTCAAGATTCTTGATACGGAAGTCATGATCCAAGAATTACCTCAAAATTTAAGAACCCTCTAGATCACAATTAATCTAACAAACCCGCTAATATAATCCAAGAAAACCTCAAATTCCAAATTCAACACATCGGCAAGAAAGTATGATCTTGATGTAGAAAACTAGATAGTTGATTGATGAATTTGATGATGGTGATGTTGGATAGATTTGCCCTTGGCACCATCCTAATCGCAACTGAATATGCAAACACCTACAAAAGGCACGAATCTCTCTGATGAATAGATGATGGCGAGATAAATGTTGTTTTTATTAATGAAGCAAATGTCTTTAGATATGCTACAAATAAAGAGTTCAACTTAAATTAGAAAAATTAAAGATAATAATAAAATAAATAAGCATATTTTATAACCTAAAAAACTAATAAATAAATAATAAATCTAATCCTAAATCATCTAAATATATTCATAAAGAATTCTAGATTAAATTTAAGTACAAATAATCAATAAAATTATTGAAAATTCATAATAAATAATAATTCTCGTATTAAATTCGTATAAAATTTTCTGCTTGCACAGTCTTCGCTAAAACAGACATAACTTGAGCTCTCGACGTCGGATTGATGCGTTTCAAGATGCATTAGAAAGCTAAAAGACAGACGAATGTGTTTAAAGAAGACATGTAGACCCAAAGTGCCCGAATCCTATCCAAATATTTGATACAAGTCGGCTGAAATTCAATACATATAAAATAACTTCAGCTTTTTGGCTACAATGCATCGTTTTAGTCCTCCCATGCATGTATCAATTCTCCTGGCAATCAAGAAAATCATGCATTGTCCCTGTGATACCCTGGCTTCCATCATAATTTGAGCTTTCTTGAGGGCATTTGGTGATGTTGAAATCACCAGCAATTGCCCAAGGAGCCTTCCCACAATCTGTTTAAACTCCAACAAGTCCTTCCACAAATTTGTCCTCTCGTCTCGTCCATTACTACCATAAACAAAGGAGAAATAGAAAGTGTCCTCTCATTTCTGTAAAGAACAGTTAAGTACCTGAGAAGACTTACGCAACACATCCACCAACCAACCCTTCTAGAAAATAACCAAATACGACCATTAATAGCTTCAGAAGAGTTATTTACAAAGTTCCAATCCGCAAACTTCCTATGAACAATATCATCAGCACTGTCAACTTTAACCCGAGTCTCCAAAAGAAAAAAGATCTCAACATTCAACTTCTGCACCACCTTAAACACCCTACGCTACTTTAAAGGGTCATTAAACCCTCTAACATTCCACACTAACACAGACATTATAAGGAAGGAGAAGCACCCCCTTCGACCTTTTTGACCCCCATCTTTCCATTAGTTTTTCTTTATTTGCCCTTTGGTCTTAGGATTTAATTGGTTCATCAGTTCTGCTACCCCCTCTGTAGCCACTCTTTTTCCTAGAAAAAACCTGCACCTCTTGTTCAGTAACCATCATACACAAAGCATCAAACTTATTTGGACTAAGAATAGACGAACAATCCGCAATCTCGTCAGCAACAACCTCATCAGCATCACATACAGGGCTCAAAAGAGGTTCGACTAAAACCTCAGTACATGCAATACTGCCAGAATATACCAGATCAACAGGAACAGAAGCTACCCCATCAACAGTTGAAACATCCACAAACCTAGAAACAACCTCATCAACATTAGAAACAGACACAATACCCTCTTCATCAGACCCAGAGACCAACCTCATCAACATTTTCAACATTTGCATTAAAAGAATTAACCTGAACAGGAGTAGGACGTTTCATACAATTCTCCTCTCTATGACCAAAGATAGAACAATGACCACATCGAGGAAGAGACCAAACCAATTCAACAATAACACTAACAATATTATCATGACCAAGATCCACTAAAATAACAGAAAGCAAAACAGTCACAGCAGAAACATTAACACAAACCTTTACAAATTCAAGATGAAGCTTAAGTGTAGTGGCTTTATCAGTATAGAGAGGCTTATCAAGTGCACTAGCAATATACCCCAAACATTACTGCGAATATAGCTCCAATGGTACATGCCATAATTTAACCCACACCGGAGCAATGTCCATAATAAGCAATTCAGGGAGCATCCCAGGGGACCATTTATGCAACATTATGGCCTTTTGTTGAATGTGCCATGGCCCCGTCTCTAGAACCCAATCTCGGACGCTCTCTGATGAAAAATTGATCATATAAATGTTCGGTGCCAGGAAACAGAGCTCCACAAATCCTTCACGCCCCCACAAACGATCGGCAGTCTATTGGAAAACACTAAGAGGAAGGGACTTACCCAAGAAATTGCCAACCAAGGCATTAACCCACTGCTTCGCACTAGTCATAAGAACCTTAGGGGGAGGCTAAACTAAAACTGCACCATTCTTCGCCACCAGGGGAAAACGAAAGTGATTAATCGAGCAGCTTCCACTCCGGTTTTGCACGGGATGAACCCCATCATTTTCGGAATCTAAATAGCTTTCCCAGCCCTCTAAACCTCTTGTAAATAAGGGAAATTCCCCAAATCTAAATCCCCACCGCCACCGCCACGAGATTCAGGTTTGTTCCCAGAAATTTCCAAGTCAACCATGAACATGATCAATAAATCAAGAAACAAACATCCAAAAAGAGCAAGGAAAACAAAATCGAAGAAGAAATAAAGCAAGACGAGAAGAATCGGCCGAAAAAAATAAAGCAAATCGGAAAAAAATTATGCTAGAGCACGATAAACAGGCTAACGTGCACCGAGAGAAAAAAAAAATCAGAAATATCCATTGTATAATGTTTCAGTCTAGTGAAAGCACAAATTTTTAAGCATCTACCTTAAAGTGGTATTTCATTGTTTACATAAATTCTCCAATCAACCTTGAAAACTTTAAAGCTTGTTAGTTTAATCCTAGAAAGTTGGAATGGTTCTTTTTTCGTTAAGCAATTAATTTTATTATTAATAATAAAAACCATTTAAAGTGGATTACAAGGTCTCAAATAATTGAAACCAAACTCAGTCAAACCCCCGAGACTCAATGAAACACATACTGACTCTATACCTTATCCGAGACTCAATTAATTTTGAAGGATGCATTATTCTTGGTCTTAACCTTTAAAATTATGAAGAGAATTATTCTTGCTCTTAACCTTTAAAATGACGAGGAAGAATTAATCTTGAAAAATGTAACCACTTTTAGGATCTTAACAATTATATCGGCTATATTGTAGACATGAGTATTTTAGTTAAATCTCGTTTCTTATGTATATCTTATTTCATGTTGTTTTTGCTTCAGTTATTTTGTGCATACGAATTCCTAACAAGTTGTCTATCTAAATCTAATTTTAATTCATTTGAACTTTATCCTCATTTTTTATTTCTAATTATACTTTATCCTCTAAGCTTGAATTCTAACTCTTCCAGAATTACACTGCTTCTTATTCTAGATAGGGGTGACACTTGATCTGTAACACCCATCATATTTTCTATAAACATGCATATTATAATAGTGTGAATTGTGGTAAGGTTTGTAATTACGGGTTTATGTGCAATAATTAGTATAAAATACCAACATTCTTAAACCCGTAACCGTGATCCACGACTTTTCCGGCATCAAACACCCCTTTTAAAAAGCTTTCATTCCAAGAGTTCAAATGAAACAAGATTTGGTTGGGTACTTTCAATGTTGTGTTTTTAACTACGAATTTTTCTGTTATGAACGGTTAGGTTTAGGTTCAGGGACTCCACTATATGGTAGCGAAAAAAGTCGAGTCAAGGATCAATTCTGTAGTATGAAGTGTGAACTTTAATGTGGTAGAATATCTCCAAGTAGGACTTTATGTGTTAGGAGAATTTAAGCTTCTATAAATAAATTGTGGAGTCCATTTACTTGATTTTGTAATGCTGTTTGCATTGTAAATCTATAGATTATGACTACATTATGAGATTTGCAATGGAAATTGTCGAATATAGTTGAGTTTTATTTGTGGTGGATATGGTTTGAAAATTTTATGTGTGAATTGTGTTCGAATGATTATTAGTTTCGAACTTTAGTTACCTTTCTATATAGAAACATATATGATTCAATTACACGGTGTAAAAAAAATTGCAGGAACTTTGTTCGTTTTATATGAAGTTGGCATGTTGGGTGTTATTTTGTGAGATTTTGATGTTTTGACTGTTCTATTTCAAGAACTTTGTTCTTTTTTTAATAAAATTTTAAACTTTGTTGAGCAAAAAAATGATTCAAGACATTGATTTAGAATCATTGGATTAATTGAATTTAATAATTAAGATTAAAACTTTTAAATTTAGTATAATTCATCACTTTTTAGGATTCAATTATGCATTTTTCACTACAACGATCTTAAAAATGTGTAGAACTAAAAAAATGATTTCTTAATTTTAAACTTTACATTTTTTTCAGATCATTATTAAATAAATAAAAATAGATGGTTGATATTAAAACTTTTAAATTAAAGATAATCACTTTATTATTTTCTCGTAAAATCTTAATTATTTATTTTTCACTCATATATATATAATAAAAATAATTTGAACTCAAATAAATATAACAGTCAAACTTATTTTTTAAAATGAATCATTGAAATAAAACATTAGATCGAGGTTGATATACGATTTTGAAATTAATCTCCGAATTACAAATAAATATAATTTGAAATTCTTGGATCTGTTTCATGCTTATTTAGGGTTCCATTTCCTCGGCGAGTTTTTAACACGAACAGCCGAGGAGTTGTTCCAAGTAATCAGTTCCTAAATCCTCCAACACAACCAAGTTCTGTTGTTCTCGTACCTTGTTTTGTTCGCTGATGATCCTCATGTTCTTGGATCTTGCCCTTAAGTCGAGCCTCTTCTTCAGCGCCTCCACCGGCGAGCAACCGTCGTCGCATCGGTACTTGATGTTACGGAGCGATTCCGCGACGACGCCGATCGGGAAATTGAGCGTCGTCGACGACCCTCTCGCCGAGAGCGCGGCTTGGTCGTAGGCTAACTCGGCTTCTTCGGCGCTGTCGAGTGTTCCGAGCCAAACCCTAAGACCGCGTCTCGTCGAATCCCTAATCTCGGCTGCGTATTTCCCCCACGGCCGCTTCCTCACGCCTATGTAAGCCTTTTTTTGCTGAGGTAATTCTCCACGTTCAGCGATATCCGGTGCAGAATTTCCTTCCTTTCCGCCGTAAACGGCGTTTTTGGACTGATCTGAGGCCGCCGCCATGTCCACATAAACGGTTTCTTCGAAGTCATTGAAGTTGCGAAGAAGCTCATCCCAGCAACCGGAAAAAGTCTCCGGCGACGGCGATCCAAACGATGATTCGGGAACAGTTGACCTTGGATAATGCTGAAAGAAACAAGACTTGTCCATTGAGGCTGTTCTGTTGTGTTTGAAAATGGTTTATGAATCTCAGACAATGGTTGAACTTGGAAGCACCATACGCTTTATATATACAAGAATTGATGAAGAGAAATGTCTGAAAGAAACATAGAGTTAAATAACAGGAAAAAAAGGTTAATATAGGTGGATCTCCATCTTATAGTTTTTAATTAATATTTTAAATGAATAAATCATATATATCGACAGAGTAAGACAAATTATAGAGGGAAAACTCTACCATTAGTGTATCTTTTATTATAAGAAACAAACGTACATATATTAACGTAGTTGGTTGTAAATAGTTTGATATTATTTAAGTAGGTTTTAAGTTCGAGACTTTACATATGAAGAAAATCTTCTCTCGAAAACTCACCCATTAAAAGCCAGGTGCACGACTCGGGTCAGTCTGGATTAGTCAGGGCAAAATCCTAAAGAACTAGAAAGGAAACAAAAAATTTAATAGGCGGTTTTAGTGAAAAAGATGATGATATTCTCTTTAAGTAGGTTGAGCAACAAAAACTGAAAATCAAATCAAACTGTAAGATTTGGACGGTTCATGTTCACAAGTTTTAAAACTATGATTATCTTGTCGTAGGGGTTTTTCCCTCCTTCGAAAATATGGGTTAAAAAATATTTTTACGGTATCAAATGAGACGTCACCCGGAGACCGAGATGACACTCCCAGTAGAATACCGTAAAAATTTTAAAAATAGAATGGATGGAGTCGCCACCGGCCACTTTGGTAGGCCGAACACCGTAAAAAGTTAACCAGAGATTCAAAATGTTTGGGTTCAGGAGTCGGTTACGCGTGGGGAAGGATTAGCACCCCACGGCGCCCAAAATTGGTACCACGTTGATTAAGTGTTGTCGTTGCAAGAAAATAAAAAACTAAATTTAATTTAAAATTTAATTAAAAAACGGTCTAAGGAGAACATTTTCTTATTTACGAAAATCAAGGAAGATGACACATGAATAAGTTAAGACATCACTTTCTAGCCGATTTCTGAAATAAAGTGGAAAATATTCCTTTAATATATTAAAATAAATTTTTATACAATAAAAGTTTAAAAAAGAAAAGAACATTTTAAAAATAAAATATTACGTATAGTAACACAATATAATTTAGTACACATATATTATATAGTAAAGAAGAAGAAGAAGAAGAAGAAGAAGAAGAAGAAGAAGAAGAAGAAGAAGAAGAAGAAGAAGAAGAAGAAGAAGAAATAACTTACATATAATTCATAATATGCTAAGTATAACGTAATATATAACACTATACAATATACATATATATTAATATACATAATATAATGAATATATTAATATAATAAAAATAGAAGAACTTTACAAATAACATATACCATACGCATAATATATAACACTATACAATATACATATATATAATATTAAATATGTTAATAAAATATATACATATGATAAAATAATAAAAAGTAATATAATAGTATATATATGTGTATATTAGATAATAATAATAATAACTAAAAAGAAAATTAAAATAAAAAAGGCTGAATTGAAAAAAAAGAAAACTTGAAAACTAAAAAAAGGGACAGAATTGAAAAGAAACATAAATTAAAGGACCCAAATATAAAGGATACCGAAAAGCCCCCGTTTACAAATTTGAGATGGGTTTTTATAACCCAAAATTATACATATAAAAATTGCAACTTGTTCCACTTGAATTTTGCTTTTTCAGATTTAATGACTATCTGTGTTTTTTTAGATCTGACTTGGCAGGCGGTGGAACAAAGCGGCTTGGGCGGCAGGGGTGGCAGTCAAGTGGCCGGTGGTGGCGCACGTGGCCAATGGTGTCGCGCGTAGCGGCCACGCGCGCAGAGATTGGATGGGCAAGGCGGCTGTTGGCAGATGGGTAGGGGAGGGGTTTTTAGGGTTATCTATGGTTAATGTGGTAATTTTGTAATTTGAGTTTGGATTATTTTAATTAATTGGGTCTGGTTGGGTATTTGTTTGTAATGGTTTTTTGGGCTGGTTGGGTATTGGGTGTAATGGGCTGTTGGATATTTAATTTGGGCCTGGGTTATTTGTAATGGGCTAAGCCCGGACAAAAAATAGGTACTACAGTTGCCCCTCTTTGCGCATTGCTGTGTAACAAGAATAAAGCTAAGACAAAAGGGTAACCATTTTTGTCCGGTCGGCCAGGGTTCCTCTCTCTGGCCATCACTTCTTCTTTGGGCTTTACTTAATTTTCTTTGCCGTTTTTGTAAGTAAAATCTTCAAAATTGAGGATCCGTTGGGGAAGACAAAATGAGTTCGGCTTGCTACGACTCTGATGGCAACGCAATGCCTAGAGAAAATTTGACCTAGCTGCAACACTAACGAAGAGGCAAGGTCTGCAAAACTTGATCCAGCTGCAACACTGACGAAGACACAAGATCGAAAGATGATGGTTTGGCCCAGCTACAACACCGACGAAGAGGCAAGACCAAAAGTCAGCAAGTTTTGATCCAGAGCTTGGCTCATAGACCTCTTTTGCATTTTCCCAAATGCACAGGGATCAACAGTTTTGAGTTACCTTTACTAGTAGTTGCTTGCTTCGAGCTAGTTGTATCATTCCTATGGGTACAATCAGTTTATACCAATCATAACATTAGATTTTACAAATGATTTATTTTTCTTCGACTATTAGTTAAAATAGACTTTCGATGGACATTTGAATTATCCATTATCTTAAATTTTACCGTGTTTAAGTACATTGTGCCAACATTTCTTGTCGGACTTGTCAAAATAGCTTTGATCCAGCTGCAACACTGACGAAGAGACATGATCGAAAGATAAAGGTTCTGATGTCTGATCCAGCTACAATTCTGACGAAGAGGCAGGATCTGAAGGAGTAGATTTAGCCCAGCTACAACACTTGACGAAGAGGCAAGACCGAAGAATAGTTTGGTTTGACCAAGCTACAACACCTGACGAAGAGGCATGATCGAAAGTTAGTAAATCTGGTCCAGCTACAACAGCGACGAAAAGGCAGGACCAGAAGTCAGTAAGGTTTGACCTAGCTACAGCACCAACGAAGAGGCAAGGTCTAAAGTCAGTAGGGTTGATCCAACTACAACATCGACGAAAAGGCAAGACCTGAAGTCAGTAAGGTTTGACCCAGCTACAGCACTGACGAAGAGGCAAGGTCTGAAGTCAGTAGGTTGATCTAGCTGCAACACCGACAAAGAGACAAGATCAAAAGTTAGTAAATTTCTCCTAGCTAAAACACCGACGAAGAGGCAAGACCAGGATTTGATTGAGCTACAACATTGATGAAGAGACATGGTCTAAAGGTGAAAGTTTTGATCCAGCTACAACACTGACGAAGAGTCATGATCAAAATTTGGCATATTCGATCCAGTCATTCAATCAACAGAAGGACATGATTGTATTACAGAAACTTGGATTCTACCGTACCATCATTGAAGAAGCAAAATTAAATAGCGTCAACTCAAACCTTGCTACATCATCAACGGCAGAGCAAGATTGGATAGCAACAACTTAAACCCAGCCACATCATCAACGAAGGAACATGATCGGATAATAGCAACTTAGATTCTACCGCAACATCAACAGAGAAGCAAAATTGAATAATAGCAACTCAAACCTTACTACACCATCAACGGAGAAGCAAGAATGAACAACAACTTAGACCCAATCACACCATTAACGGAGGGACAGGATCGAGTAATAGCAACTTAAATTTTACCGCACCATCATCGGAGAAGCAGAATTGAATAACGTAAACTCAAACCTTGCTACACCATCAATGGCAGAGCAAGATTGGATAGAAGCAACTTAAACCCAGCCACACCATCAACGAAGGAACATGATCGGATATCAGTAACTTAAATTCTACCGCACCATCAACAGAGAAGCATAATTAAATAACAACAACTTAAACCTTACTACACCATCAACGGAAAAACAGGAATGAACAACAACTTAGACCCAGCCACACCATTAACGGAGGGACATGATCAGGCAATAGTAGCTTAGATTCTACCGCACCATCAACGAAGAAGCATAATTGAATAACGTCAACTCAAACCTTACTACACCATCAACGACGGAGCAAGATTGGATAACAGCAACTTAAACCTAGCCACACTATCAACGAAGGAACAAAATCGGATAACACTAACTTAGATTCTACCACACCATCAACGGAAAAGTAGAATCGAATAATAGTAACTCAAACCTTACAACGCCATCAACAGATAAGCAGGAATGAACAATAACTTAAACCGAGCCACACCATCAATAGAATGATAGAATTGGATATCAACAACTTGGATTCTACTGCACCATCAATAGAGAGGAAGAATTCGATAACAACAACTCAAACATTACTACGTCATCAACAGGGGAGCAAGAATAAACAACAACTTGAACCTAGCCACATCATCAATGGAAGGATAAGATCAGATATCAATAACTTAGATTCTATCACACTGTCAATGGAGAGGCAGAATCGGATAACAACAACTCAAACCTTACTACACCATCAACGGAGAAGCAGGAATGAACAATAACTTAGACACAACTATACCATCAACGGAGGGACAAGATCGGGTAATAGCAACTTGGATTCTACCGTACCATCAACGGAGAAACAGAATTGAATAACGTCAACTCAAACCTTGCTGCACCATTAACGCAGAGCAAAATTGGATATCAGCAACTTAAACCCAGCCACACTATCAATGGAATGACATGATCGGATAACAACAACTTGGATTCTACCACACCATTAATTGAGAAGCAGAATCGAATAACAACAACTCAAACCTTACTATGACGTCAACGAAGGAGCAAGAATGAATAACAACTTAAACCCAACTACACCGTCATCGGAGAGACAGGATCAGATATTAGTAACTTGGATTCTACCCCACCATTAACGGAAAAGTAAAATCAGATAATAGCAACTCAAACCTTACTACGTTATCAACGGAGGAGCATGAATGAAAAGCAACTTAAAACCAGGCACACCATCAACGGATGGACAAGATCATAAAATAGTAATTTGGATTCTACCGCACCATCAACGGAGAAGTATAATCAGATAACAATAACTCAAACCTTACTACGCCATTAACGAAAGAGCAGGAATGTAACACCCCAAAACTAGGCCTAGTCAGAATTTAATTTTGGCAACCTAAATCTAACACCGAAAAGTCAATTTTTAGAGTTGACTCTTAACCAAATGGGCAATAATTGGATTATTGAACCCTAATTAAGTATTGTACTGTTTAAGGATCCCATTGTAAACTTTGAAACTTGTTTTAGTGACTAAATTGAGGAAATTAAAAGTTAGGGGACAAAAGTACAAAATCTGAAGAGTTGATAGACTAACTTTACAATTAGCCCCTTTTCTTTATTAGTCACCACTACGTGGTTAATCGAGATGAACTTTCTTCATCCAAAGGAAAGCTAACAATTAAAATTAGAAATAAAGGAAAAGAAAGAAAGCTTACCGAGATTGCTTTCTATTTACCACCTTTATCATCTTCTTCCTCTCCCTTTAAACAAGCAAGTACCTCCATTGGAGAGTGGTCTAAGCTTTGATTTTCTTAAGTTTCTTAATCCTAAAGTTTAGCTACCGATTGGGTAAGCAATTCCCCTCAATCGATTTATTAATTCCATGGCAAAACCATGTTTAATTTTAAGTCCAAGAACCAAGGAAAACCTAGATAATTGATAAGTGTTCAAAAGTACTATTTTCTTACCCTTTTTACTCATAGTATTGTTAGACTTAGGCCCATATTAGTTGCATAATTAGCCATTCATGCATTAATCCATGTTTCCTTCCATCGTTGAGCTTGATTACATAACTTGGTAGTTTTTGTGGGAAAAGATGCTGCTTTGGTGTGTTTTGTGTGTATGTGCAGGATCACTTGCCAAAGCAAGGCTAGAGCTAGTTGTCAGGGCAATGCATGAAGGAGACGCCGAGGTAGTTGCCAGGGAAATACATGAAGGAGACGTCGAGCCAGTTGCCATGGCAATTGTCGACAAGAGCAAAGGTGATATGGTAGTCGAAATTGATGACTAGACAAGCCCAAGATGACTTGGAGCAAAGCCCAAACCCAAAGAATTTGATTTTCATGCAGAGATTAAAGAAGAATTAAATTCCAAGAAGATAGGAGAAGTTCTAGTAGGAATATAATTATAATAAAGAATTATATTCTTTAAAGATAATTTAATTCCAACTTAACTTCCTCCTCAAAGAAGGACTTTGGCCTAGCCCTATAAATAAGATGGAGATTTCGACAATCTAGAGAGAGCAAGAGAGGGGAATTTCGACAACTCCAAGGAGGGCAAGAGGAGAGAATTTTCGACAAGCATCTAGGGCAAGGAGGATTTCGACAAGCCTCATTCTTCATCCTTTTCTTTCTTGTTCGATTGGGTTCATGCTATGGATTATTTATCTTGTGTTTCTTTGGAACCTAGCCATGAACTAAATCTATTTGGCTATGGTTATTGTGTTTTGTGGTTGTGAGAAACTATTGGTTTTTGTTTAGGTAATAAGAGTTTGCACTTTTCTATTCAAGGTTTATTCATTCTTGGTTCTTATTCTTATTTGCGAGTGAATTGGGAGAGGATCTCGTAACTTCATCTATTTATCTAATATCGGGAGAGTTAGATTCAAGAAACGAATGAATATGATCTTTATTCAATCTATTGATGGTGAAGATTAATCCGGCTTAGGAATAAGTTAAGGATTTCAACGGCTAAGAGGAGTGCAAGATTGGTTGTTGTTCACCCTTGATTCATGCAGGGATGTATTATCAAGGCATGCACAAGTAGCTAGAGTTTCGACTTAGGGATAAGAAGAAACCATTGAAGAACGCTCTACCGAACCTTGAAGATTGCTGCCCAGACGCCCAAGTAGTTGCCCAGGCAACCATCGATTAGTTGCCAAGGCAACCCCGTTGTGCAAGTTGCCACGGCAACTGAGTTGCCCGTGCACTCTTTTACCAAGACGATCCAATCGGCTATCACACCTCAACTCACGATAACCTGGCCTATCTCTCTCTCATTTGATCTCATCTATTTATTTACTTTATTGCTTTCTAGATTAGTTATTAGTTAAACTCCTATAATCCTTTATTTGTGTTTTTACTTTTTACAGTGCAAGAGACTAGATTCTTGAAGTGGCACCAATCCCTGTGGAGACGATATCTTTTATACTATAACTTGCGACGTGTATACTTGCACATTTGCGTAAACTTATTACGTGCAACAAGTTTTTGGCGCCGTTGCCGGGGATTGGCAATAGCGACTTTGTTTTTATTTTCTTGCACTTTCTTTTTACTTTTCTTGTTTAAAATTCAAAGGGCTAACAAACTTTGATTTTGCATTGGTATATGACCAGGGCGAGACCGACTTCACCAGAATATCCATTTGATCCAGAAATCGAACGAACCTTACAAAGACTTAGACGAAGGATAAGAGTAGCGATGGCTAATCAAGACGGCAATATTAATCAGGATGTTCCAGCAGGAGGATGAGTGATTCTTGCACGAAACAGAACTATTCGAGACTATATTGAAGAAGATCTTGATGGACTTAATCCAGGAGTTGTCGCACCTGAAATTGAAGCCGACCACTTTGAGTTAAAACCGGTAATGTTTAATATGATCAACACAATAGGTCAATTTGGCGGCTCAGCAATTGAAGATGCACGACAACATCTGAAATCTTTCCTTGAGATTTGCAACTCGTTCAAAATACACAGAGTCACCCCCGGTGTCTTACGATTAAGATTATTTCCCTATTCACTGAGGGATAGGGCGAAAGCATGGTTAAATAGCATTCCTGCCGGATCAATAGCACCTTGGACCGATCTTTGTCGTGATTTCCTTGCTAGATTTAATCCTACAAATTTGACTGATAAGCTTCGTAACGACATTACTTCTTTTCGGCAGGCAGATGATAAATCCATGTACGAGGCTTGGGAGCGATATAGAGAACTTCTACACAAATGCCCCCTACACGGATTCCCGGTGTGGACTCAAGTAACAATGTTTTACAATGCCGTGAATACACCAACAAGGATAATGCTAGATGCCTCGGCAAACGACATACTCCTAGATAAGTCACCGGAGGAAGCAATGCAAATTTTAAACAGGCTGGCCAAGAATGATTATCATTTCCCATCTACTAGAAGAGGACGAGTTAGACGCTAAGCCACAATACATGAACTAGGATCATCAGATTCAATTTCAACACAATTGGCCACTTTAACCAAGATGGTCCAGAACATGCAAAAACCAAACAAAACACATGAAGTCAAGGTAATGGATTCTTTTTGTGAGTTATGTGGTGATAACCATGACTCTTTTGCATATATGCAGAATCCGGAATCCAGCTTCTATTTGGGGAATTACAATCGGAACAACAATGTGATGTCCAATACATACAATCCAGCTTGGAAGAAGCACCCGAATTTTTCATGGAGTAATCCCAACAATGCTCTAAACCAGAACAATCAGAATGCACAAGCATCGGGATTCCAGTAGAATATGCCACGGCAACAGTTACCGCAGCAACAACCAACAACATCTAGTTCTTTGGAAAATTCTCTAAATGCTTTTATGATGAAAACTGAATCTTATATGGCTGAGAATAGTAATTTCATAAAAAGAACTGATGCTTTTATTAACAGGACCAAGATGAGATTGCAAAACCAAGAGGCGACAATCAAATCATTGAAAAATCAAGTCGGACAGTTTGCTCAAAATCTGAATACTAGACCGCAAGGAGGTTTACCTAGCGATACTGAAGTCGCAAGAGGGACTGGCCATGAGCAATGTAAGGCAATCACCACTAGAAGTGGCCAACAACTTAGAGAGGCTCAAACCCACTCATCAAATAAAACTCCACAAAAAGATCAAGACGAACCTAGTGGCAAAGCCTCAGATGTTGAACCAGGAATTGCCGCGGCAACCGACAATAAGCATGCCTCGGCAACCGACGATAAAGATGCCTCGGCAACTGGCAATAAGCATGCCTCGGCAACCCCGACAACTCCAGTTGTCCTGGCAATGCCGTCAATCAGGTTCTATACCAATGAAAGGATCGAAGATATCTGACTTCCACCACCATTCCCACAAAGGTTGAAGCGACAAAAGCAAGAATACCAATTCAAGAAGTTTCTTGATATCCTAAAGCAAGTACACATCAACCTGCCATTGGTGGAAGCAATTGATGCCAAACTATGCCAAGTTCCTTAAAGATATTGTGTCCAAGAGAACAAGGCTATGAGAGTTTGAAACAGTTGCCGCAACAGAGGGATGCATGGCAATGTTGCACAATCGTATGCCACCTAAGTTGAAGGATCCCGGAAGTTTCACAATACCCTGTTCCATTGGAAATCACTATGTCGGGAAAGCATTATGCGACCTTGGGGCTAGCATAAACTTGATGCCTAAATCGGTTTTCCAGAAACTAGGAATCGGGAAGGCAAGACCTACAACAGTTATGCTGCAGCTAGCCGACAGATCCTATGTGCATCCAGAGGGAAAATTGAGGACATACTGGTAAAAGTTGATAAATTTATTTTTCCCGCTGACTTTATTGTTTTGGATTGTGAAGCAGATGAGCATGCACCCATCATTCTCGGGAGACCATTCCTAGCAATAGGGAGAACCTTGATTGGTGTTGAAAAGGGAGAACTCACAATGAGGGTGAATGACCAGCAAGTTAAACTAAATATGTTCCAAACACTAAGGCATGCCGATGATCCAGAAGAATGCCAACTTCTTCATGCCACGGTAGAGTTTAACTTCGACGAGGAATTTAGTTGCCTCGGCAACTACATTGCCGATCAAGAGGAACCTGAGGAGTATGAAGAACCGGTCGGTGAGGAACAACAAGAAGAGGCAAATTGGCTAGTCAATCAACCAGGTACATACTTTGAACCACTGGATTACTCAGGTAAGGAAGGTAAGCTCGAAAAACCCTCTATTGAACAACCACCGATTCTTGAGTCAAAACAATTGTAGAGCAACTAAAATATGCATACTTAGGAACCGATAATACATTGCCTGTAATTATTTCTTCTAAGTTACAGCCTGAGCAGGAAAAGAAGCTGATCAAGATGTTGAAGCTACACAAAAAGGCAATAGGGTGGACAATTGCCGACTTGAAGGGAATTAGCCCGGCAGTGTGCATGCACAAGATTTTGTTGGAAGATGGTCACAAACCTTCAATTGAGGCCCAGAGAAGAGTGAATCATGCCATGAAATGGGTTGTAATGAAAGAAATCATCAAGTGGCTTGACGCCGGCATTATATACCTTATCTCTGATAGTACATGGGTAAGTCTGGTACAATGCGTACCGAAAAAGGGAGGTATAACAGTGGCAAGTAATGAAAACAATGAACTCATTCCAACTAGGACTGTGACCGGTTGGAGGGTTTGTATGGATTATCGCAAGCTAAACAAAGCCATCAGGAAAGATCACTTTCTATTACCCTTTATTGATCAAATGCTTGACCGTCTTGCAGGTAAACCCTTTTATTGTTTTCTTGATGGTTATTCAGGTTACAATCAAATTGCCATAGCACCAGAAGATCAAGAAAAGACAACCTTCACATACCCATATGGTACTTATGCCTTCCGAAGGATGCCGTTCGGATTGTGTAACGCCCCGACAACCTTCCAAAGATGTATGATGGCGCTCTTTTCAGACATGGTAGAAGACTTCCTTGAGATCTTCATGGATGATTTTTCTGTTTTTGGTAATGACTTCGACAGCTGTCTCGGCAATTTAGAGAGGGTGTTGGCAAGATGTGAAGAAACTGATTTAGTACTCAATTGGGAGAAATGCCATTTTATGGTAGATGAAGGAATAGTGCTCGACCACAAGATTTCATCCAAGGAAATTGAAGTAGACAAGCCAAGGTGGACGTGATTGAGAGATTACCTCCACCAAGTTCGGTTAAAGGAATTCGAAGTTTTCTCGCACATACAGGTTTTTATAGGAGGTTCATTCATAATTTTTCTAAAATCACTAAACCCTTGTGTAATCTGCTTGAACAGAATAAAGTCTTCGATTTTGATGATTCTTGCACCCAAGCATTCGAAACCCTAAAGAAAAAGCTTGCCTCGGTACCTATTGTCATTCCACCAGATTGGACGCTACTTTTTGAGCTCATGTGTGATGCAAGTGATTTCGCGGTAGGAGCAGTCCTAGGCCAACGCACAGGTAAGACCTTCCATGTGATATACTACGCTAGTAAAACTCTTAATAGTGCTCAAGTGAATTACACAACAACGGAGAAAGAGTTACTAGCTATAGTTTTCGCATTTGACAAGTTCCGATCCTATTTGATTGGTACAAAGGTAATTGTTCATATGGACCATTCGGCAATCAAATATCTATTTGCTAAAAAGGATGCCAAACCTCGTTTGATTCGTTGGATATTACTTTTACAAGAATTTGATATTGAAATTAAGGACAGGAAAGGAACAGAAAATCAAATGGCAATCACTTATCACGTTTGGAACGCAATAGGGAAGAGGACACGGATATAGAGATATGCGATGTATTCCCGGATGAACAACTTTTAGTTACCTCGACAACCATGGACGCGCATTCCTCGGCAACCCTCGACGCTGTAGCAGCCTTTGACGCGCACGCCTCGGCAATTTTGGGAGCAATCGCCATGGTAGCACATGCCTCGGCAATACCCTGGTACGCAGATTTAGTTAATTTCCTTGTTTGTGATATTTTACCTTATGGCATTACTCACCAAGGGAAGAAGCGGTTCCGCCATAATGCTAAGCATTACTTTTGGGACGAGCCTCTTTTATTTAAACAATATGCAGATCAGGTTATACGCCGATGTGTCCCTAAAGAAGAGAAACAGAATGTACTCCGGAAATGCCATTCTTCACCCTATGGAGGACATTTTGGAGGAACTCGTACCACGGCCAAAGTTTTGCAATCCGGTTTGTATTGGCCAACATTGTACAAAGATGCCCAAGACTTTTACAAGTAATGTGATCGTTTCCAGATGACGGGCAATATCTCTAGACGACATGAGATGCCACTCTAGAACATCATCGAGGTGGAATTGTTCGATGTGTAGGGGATCGATTTTATGGGACCTTTCCCATCTTCATTCGGCAACCTCTACATTTTACTTGCCGTCGACTACGTGTCTAAATGGGTTGAGGCAGCTGTAGTTCCCAACAACGATTCCAAGACCGTGCAACGATTCTTACAGAAAAACATATTTACACGGTTTGGGATGCCGAGAGCAATTATCAGTGATGAAGGCAAGCATTTTGACAACAGACTAATTGCCCAGATGTTGCAACGCTTCGGTATATCACACAAGACCGCCACGGCATATCACCCACAAACCAACGGGCAATCAGAAATTTCCAATCGGGAATTGAAGGGTATACTCGAAAAAGTTGTAAATCCCTCTAGGAAGGATTGGTCATTAAGACTAGATGACGCACTTTGGGCATATCGCACTGCATTCAAAACACCCTTAGGTATGTCCCCCTTCCGTCTTGTCTATGGCAAAACATGTCATCTACTGGTGGAAATCGAACACAAGGCATATTGGGCAATCAAGACCGTGAATATAGATTGGGAAAGTGGCGGACAAAAGCGTTTGTTGGACCTCAATGAGATAGAAGAATTCCGTGCACTCGCCTATAATAATGCACGAATCTACAAGAAGAAAACAAAGCGATGGCACGACAAGAAACTATTGCCGCGACAATTCATGCCAGGGCAACTAGTCCTCTTATTCAATTCTCGGCTAAAACTTTTCCCGGGAAAGCTGAAATCAAGATGGTCAAGACCATTCGAAGTCGTCAAACCATTCTCCCATGGTGCTGTGATAATCAAGTCCATCTCTGACAACCATGAATTCAAAGTTAATGGACAAAGATTGAAGCACTATAATGGTGCCCATGTGGAACGTAACAAGGAAGTGGTCAACTTAGGAGATGCATGAGCATGCTCTCCCTTTTGATATTTTTATTTTTTATTTTTATTTTTATTTTTTTTATTTATTTATTCTTATTTTTATTTTCGATTAAGTATTTATTTTATTTTTTTTCTTCAAATTTTTATTTTTTTATTATTTATTATTTTCGATTATTATTATTTTTTTAGGATAGATTTTATTTTTTTTAAGTCAAGAATCCCTTTATACATCTTTATTTATTTTCTTTTATCTTTAATCCTTATTTGATTCGTTTTTGAATTGTAGGAAAAAAAGTTCAAGATAAAGAGGAATTTTAATCCAAGTAGGAAAACATCTTCAACAAGGAAACTAATGGGCTGAATCTAAGGCTTATATAAAGCCTCCAATTCACCCTAATCACAACCCCTTGTCGTCAACTTCTCCCTCACCCTAAACCCTTTTTCGTTTTCCCCTAATCCCACCCACCTATCTTTTGCACCCATTGGCAAGCCACCTAAGGCAAATTGAAGACCGGCAACTAATGTTCATGCGGTACATGAAGGAGCACAACAATGCCATCACCCAAGTCATCCTAGAAAAGTACCCAGACAATCGCGTACCATTCCCGATCTTTTCTGCCGAAATCCTTGCTCCGGCAACCAATGAAGCAGTCGCCACGGCAACCGCAACAGATGACGCCGCGGCAACCTACATCGTGCACGCACAAGCTGATACCACGGCAACCAACCCTGAAAATGCCACGACAACCAAAGCTAAAGACATCTCGGCAACCACTGCAAAAGCCAAGGGTAAAGCACCTATGCCCGAATCAACTCCTACGGAATTATTTTTTGATTTTTCAGATTCGGACGAGTCCTCCATTGCACCAACAAAGACCGCACCAATTGAATCCTCCAAGCGAAAATCCAATGACACTGATGAAGATGATGATGAGGACAACCCCGTACGAGGATCGATTCCACCACCGGCAACAAGAAAACAACCATCACGTTCAAGCAAGAGAATCAAGACACCGACCAAACGGGAACTAATCATCTACGATGACGAACTCTCGGAGTAAGTCCTCGTATGCATTTTATTTTTCGTTATTTTTCTTTAATGCATGCATTGAGGACAATGCCTCACTCGAGTTTGGGGGGATTGTTATTAGTAGTTACCATGTTTAGTTACATTCATCTTAAGTATTACATTTAGGATACATAAATTGCTTGCCATGCCTTTAATTGGAACAAGAATTGCTTAGATTTGATGAATATCCGATGATGACTTTGCCAATGCACTTAATTGATAGAATTTTTGTTCTAGGATAACCATGGAAAAACTTAGAATTTTACTATGATGCTAAATTTGATGAAACACTGTTGTGGTTTGATTGATTTAAGGAATTCTAGTGAAATTAGGTTGATAATTAACAAATTGGGGGATTAGAATAAAAATTGGATGAATGCTAGAGGTGCCCGAAATTGGCTATAGCATGTGCTAAAAAAATTGATCACTAGAGGTGCCCGAAACTGGCTCTAGTATGTGTTAAAAAAAATTGATCGCTAGAGGTGCCCAAAACTGGCTCTAGTTAAAACATGTTAAAAAGAACCCAATAAAGTAATTTGAAAACCTATTGTTTGAATAGAATCCGAAAAATCAACTTGCACACAACTCCGCACACACTCACAAGCATTATAGTTTGATTCCGAGTAATTCCTAAGTTTTCCGAAAAATGAAAAGCCAATCATACTTTGTGCCCCGGTTCAGAGAATTGAAATCAAGTTCAAAGCTAAGTTTGTGAAAATTGATGTCTTGGCAGGTAATTATGAGTTTGCATTGCTTGAGGACAAGCAATAGTTCGAGTTTGGGGGTGTGATAAGTGTTCAAAAGTACTATTTTTCTTACCCTTTTTACTTATAGTATTGTTAGACTTAGGCCCATATTAGTTGCATAATTAGCCATTCATGCATTAATCCATGTTTTCTTCCATCGTTGAGCTTGATTACATAACTTGGTAGTTTTTGTGGGAAAAGATGCTGCTTTGGTGTGTTTTGTGTGTATGTGCAGGATCACTTGCCAAAGCAAGGCTAGAGCTAGTTGCCAGGGCAATGCATGAAGGAGACGCCGAGCTAGTTGCCAGGGCAATGCATGAAGGAGACGCCGAGACAGTTGCCATGGCAATTGTCGACAAGAGCAAAGGTGATATGGTAGTCGAAATTGATGACTAGACAAGCCCAAGATGACGTGGAGCAAAGCCCAAACCCAAAGGAATTTGATTTCCATGCAGAGATTAAAGAAGAATTAAATTCCAAGAAGATAGGAGAAGTTCTAGTAGGAATATAATTATAATAAAGAATTATATTCTTTAAAGATAATTTAATTCCAACTTAACTTCCTCCTCAAAGAAGGACTTTGGCCTAGCCCTATAAATAAGATGGAGATTTCGACAATCTAGAGAGAGCAAGAGAGGGGAATTTCGACAACTCTAAGGAGGGCAAGATGAGAGAATTTTCGACAAGCATCTAGGGCAATGAGGATTTCTTCATCCTTTTCTTTCTTGTTCGATTGGGTTCATGCTAGGGATTATTTATCTTGTGTTTCTTTGGAACCTAGCCATGAACTAAATCTATTTGGCTATGGTTATTGTGTTTTGTGGTTGTGAGAAACTATTGGTTTTTGTTTAGGTAATAAGAGTTTGCACTTTTCTATTCAAGGTTTATTCATTCTTGGTTCTTATTCTTGTTTGCGAGTGAATTGGGAGAAGATATCGTAACTTTATCTATTTATCTAATATCGGGAGAGTTAGATTCAAGAAACGAATGAATATGATCTTTATTCAATCTATTGATGGTGAAGATTAATCCGGCTTAGGAATAAGTTAAGGATTTCAACGGCTAAGAGGAGCGCAAGATTGGTTGTTGTTCACCCATGATTCACGCAGGGATGTATTATCAAGGCATGCACAAGTAGCTAGAGTTTCGACTTAGGGATAAGAAGAAACCATTGAAGAATGCTCTGCCGAACCTTGAAGATTGCTGCCCAGACGCCCAAGTAGTTGCCCAACTAGTTGCCCAGGCAACCATCGATTAGTTGCCAAGGCAACCCCGTTGTGCAAGTTGCCACGGCAACTGAGTTGCCCGTACACTCTTTTACCAAGACGATCCAATCGGCTATCACACCTCAACTCACGATAACCTGGCCTATCTCTCTCTCATTTGATCTCATCTATTTATTTACTTTATTGCTTTCTAGATTAGTTATTAGTTAAACTCCTATAATCCTTTATTTGTGTTTTTACTTTTTACAGTGCAAGAGACTAGATTCTTGAAGTGGCACCAATCCCTGTGGAGACGATATCTTTTATACTATAACTTGCGACGTGTATACTTGCACATTTGCGTAGCACTTATTACGCGCAACAATAATCTCTAAGGATATCAAGCTTGATTCCTATTGCTTTTCATAACTATTAGATTGCCATGAACCAATTATTGATATTGAAATCCTTGTACATTTTTATTTTTTGTAGCTTAAGAGATTCATGGTGAAGAATCACCAAATTCATCAAGTTACAACAATCCTAAGGATAAAGGAGTTGTCATTCGGGAGCCTTGAAAGCCTCATAATTATCGGTGAGTGTAGTCAGAGTCTTGGGTTTGTCTAGGTGCCATTCTCGATTTCATTGGTGTTATTCATTGCATTCTATTTCATGAATTCAAGGTATGTTTACATCATAACCTCATAGGAGGTATCATCGGTAAGCTTTGGTAAGCTTATTACATTGACAAGTAAATTATCAAATCCTTACATTGTCAATCGATATCATTGAAACATTAAAAAAGACTATGTGAGCATGTCATATCATCGGTAAGCTTTGGTAACCTCATGTGGACTGCGGTTCTTGAGCTAAGGCTCTATTTGGTGATGTTGGCGAGATGTGTTGATATTGGTCTTATTGGCGACGTGGAGGATATTGACCATTTATTGTTAGCGATGTTGGTTGGGAATTCGCGTATCCACATTACATGTCAATCCAAGGAAATTGCAAGTATTGTAAAAACTTGATTTGAGATGCATTCACCTTGATATACATGTTATTATTGTTATTGATATTCATGTCGTTGTTAATGACTACCACACTAGGCTATGTAAGCCTAATGCATCTCATTTCCATGCATTTTTAGGTTAAAAGTTTGATAGATCGAGGATCGGAGCGAAGACGTTTTGGAAGAAAGTCACCAAGTTACATGTAATGTAAACTTTGTCTTTGAACTCCTAGCAAGGTGGCATAGGGTCTAAACATGTTAGTTTAGTCTCATTTTTGTATGTAAATAGTGCCTTCCTTGTTGAAATGGCTAAGTTATAAAGTATGGCATGTGGAAAATTGGTAATAAATGGCAAAATGACCTAAAATACACCAATAGGTGATTACATAGTAAATGGATTTCAAATGGCATGAAAATTGACATGCATGTAGATTTTATGTGTATAAACTTGCCTGCAAAATTTGGTAGACTTTGGATAAGGTTTAAGCCCTTAAAATGACTAAAAATCAGACCAATTCTGTCATTACAGACCCTGCCGTACCGGTACGGGTGATGGCATATCGGTACGGGATACAATATTGAACCTGGTCAACAAGGCGTATCAATATGGCCTTGGGCGTATCGGTACGGAGAATTGATTCTGGAAAATTGTTGTAACATCGTACCGATACGAATAATGGCGTATCAGTACATAAATTAGCTACTGAAATTTTACTGTAGCTCGGGTACCGAAACGGGTGATGGCATACCGATACCGATCCACGTTCAATTTTGGGAATTAAGGATTGCGTACCGGTACGGTGTTAAACCTATATCGATACGAGGGTATCGAATTCTTCCTATCGATACTGTATAATAAGTATCGATACAGTATTTAGGTTCAAAAGAAAGTTTATTTAAGGGCCTACTGGTACTGCCTCTTGAGTACCGGTACCGAAATAGGTAAGTTAGTTATTGGTTTTGGGAATTTTACGAAATGGTCTAAATGATAATTGGCTTAATTGAAAATGTTAATAGACTATAAAATTTGTGAAATTTTATATGCAAGGTAATCTAGTGGGGGATTTCATATTGGTAGGCTTAATAACGAACAAGTCCTTAAAAATTGCAATATTTACAATTTGGTCCCTAAATTGTTTAATTCATTCATTGATCCTCGATCGTAGTTTTAAATGAATTTATATCGACCACAATCAAGTTTTACATCGAATAAATATTATTAGTTCATTGCTTATAGTTCAAGTCACCGATTTTTATAAATCGTTCATCGTATTGTTTACCGGTAATGTTTTCTGACCCAGAATCCTACCAGACCAGGAAGGGGTGTTATATTTATGGTATTAGAGCTAGAGTTTAGTCGATTCTAGAATAAAACTGAAGTCTATTGTATGGTTATTGTATTGCATATGCCACTTAGGAGTTTACATTTGTCTATATTGTGACTTGCTACTAATCTGGTTCTTTTTCCTTTATAGTATAAGATATCTAACTCCAATAAAGCTAACGAATAAGTTGAGCATATTGTTGGCTCCTCGACTAATGGCGAGGAGAAAAGGGGGAGAACCCTTCGAATCCCCAAATACCTCCCCAAGAACCATCGAATCCTGAACCAGTGTTACAAACTGCTCAATTTGAATGTTACAAGAACATGACTAAGATGTTCAAGCAGTTTATGGCTACCCTTAAGTCTGAGCAGTCTGTGCAATCTTTTGTGGCTGCCACTTCTATAAATGAAGCCCCTATCGATAAGTTAGCTTAACACCGAGCCACAACCTTCACATGTAAGGCCGATAAAGATCTTGAAATAGCAGAATACTGGTTAGATAGCACAATAAGAATTCTGACAAAGCAGTTGCAGTACTCTGATGAGCATAAACTCGAATGTGTCTTAGCCTTGTTGGCAGACAAGGCTCTACTTTGGTGGGAAACCATGATAGTTATTGCTCCTGAAGAAGCTGCGACCTGGGACTTTTTCTTACGTGAGTTCAAGAAGAAGTATATTAGTGAATACTATTTAGCCAAAAGGCGTGATATCTTTCTGCATCTCAAGCAAGGTGGAAGACTGGTGGAGCAGTACATCCATAACTTCTGCAAATATTGCAAGTATAGAGAAGAGTATATTAAAAAGAAGAAGATAAGTGAAGAGTGTTCGTTGTAGGTTTAAGTGATGAACTTCGGCATTTATTCACCGCTTTGGGAATTAAAGACTTCCAAGAGTTAGTGAATCGAGCGATTTCTACTGAGGCTGTGCAGAAGTCGCAGAGATTTGGTGGGCAAACAACAAGGGTACAAGCAACCATTCTATCAACAGACTTCTCGGTCAAGCAATTTTACCAAACCACAAGCCATGTCTCAGTCTGCTACGAGAACCACCTCCATTGAGAGTACCGGAGGTTCAGGTCGAGAGTCACAACACCATATTTGTAATTTTTGTTAGAGGAGGCATCCTGCAAGACAATGTCCTAGACAATCTGGAACATGTTTCTTTTGTGGAAAGCAAGGTTACTTTATTAAGATTGTCCAAAGAATGCTTCAAATTTTTCTGCACCAGTGATTCTTGCGTCCCCTGCTCAATCTTTCAAGGGTAAGGGGTGAAAACAAGTTGTATCGAGAGCTTCTGGGAGACCTGGTGCCCTACAAGAACTTCTAACTGACAAGAATCTAAAGCTTTAGCTCAAGTTTACCACATCAGGAGTAGGGAGGAGGATGAGGATCCAGGTATTATTTCAGGTACTGCTAAATTGTATACCCATCCTATTTATGCATTGATTGATCCTGGATCTACTCATTTCTTTATTAGTACTATATTAATTAAAAGATTTAAGTTAACATCTGAGCCTATAGCCTCTAAGATCACCGTGACCAACTCGTTAGGGGATAGTGTTATGGTTGGGCTAGTATATAAGAATTATCCTCTCGTAATTCAAGGTATACCTTTTTCGGCCAACCTTATAGCCCACCCTATTCATGAATTCAATGTAATTTTGAGGCTTGATTGGCTCGGAGAGCATCAAGCTTGGGTGGATTATTAAAAGAGGAAATTGTACCTTAGGGGTCTTGGCAAGGAGAGTGTGAATCTCATGGATTCTAGGGCCAAGAGATCATTTTCGTATGCTGATACAAGTAAGAAAGAACTACAGTTGCAAGATATAGACATCGTGAAAGAAATTTTCTGATGTATTTCCCGATAAGCTTTCGGGTTTACCACCCACATACGAGGTTTAATTTGGAATTGAAGTACAACATGGAACCACTTCGGTTTCTATTGCACCTTATCGAATGCACTAGTTGAACTTATCGAGCTTAAGGTGTAAATCCAAGATTTGTTAGACAAGGAATTCATTCAACCAAGTTCTTCACCTTAAGGAGCTCCGATCCTCTTTGTTAACAAGAAAGATGGGTCAATACGTCTTTGTATTAACTATCGACAGTTGAACAAGCTCACCATTAAGAATAAATATCCCTTACCGAGAATCCATGACATGTTTGATCAGCTTAAGGATGCAACTGTCATTTTTAAGATAGACCTAAGATCTGGATACTATCAAATGAGAGTTAAAGAATGTGATGTGCCCAAGACAGTCTTTCGTACAAGGCATGGCCACAACGAATTCTTGGTTATGCCCTTTGGGTTAACCAACGTACCGGTTGCCTTTATGGATCTCATAAACTGGGTTTTTAGACCCTATCTTGACAAATTTGTGGTAGTATTCATAGACGACATATTGATCTATTCCAAGAATCAAGTTGAGCATTGGGATCATTTTTGTATCGTACTTCAAACCCTTAGGGAGAAACAGTTGTATGGCAAGTTTAGTAAGTGGGAGTTCTGGCTCATGCAAGTCTCATTTCTGGGACATGAAATATCTGAAGAAGGTATTCAAGTCGATCTAAAGAAGATCCAAGCTATAGTAGAGTGAAGACCACCGAAGAATGTTGGTGAAGTTCGTAGTTTTCTCGGTCTTGCTGGTTATTATAGAAGATTCATCAAAGGATTTTCTATAATAGCAGCACCGCTAACAAAACTTCTACAAAAGGATATTCCTTTTGAGTGGACTGAGAAACAACAACGCAGTTTTGATCAGCTTAAGCAAGTGCTGACTCATGCACCGATCATAACCCAACCTGAGTTTGAAAAGGACTACACCATGTACAGTTATACATCACATCAAGGGTTGGGATGTGTTTTGATGCAAGAAGGTAAAGTAGTTGCGTATGCATCATGGCAACTTAAACCACATGAAATGAATTACCCCACTCGTGATCTTGTGTTGGATGCGGTTGTTTTTGCCTTAAAGATCTAGAGGTATTACCTCTACGGAGAAAAATGTTATCTATACACCGACCACAAGAGCCTTAAGTACCTATTGACTAAGAAAGAGCTTAATCTTCGTTAAAGAAGATGGATGGAACTTCTCAAGGACTATGACCTTGTTATTGACTATCATCCGAACAAGGCCAATGTTTAGTTGATGCATTCAGCCGCAAACCTTCGCCTGGCAAGTATCAATAATTGAATAGTAAATCGCAAGTATTGACAAATGTATAGAGAATCACAAGTACCGTTATTGTATTGTAGCTCCTTGAGCTATCAATGCTCATTGCAAGTTGCAAAAACACCAACCTTTGATAGCTGAGCTTCAAGTTTAGTATACCACTGTATTGAGAATCAAGTCCTTGCAAGATCAAGATTTCGAGTTACAAGCTATCATTTCCAAATTTTAGAATGATTCTGACTCTGATTTCAGAATTAGTTCTGAGGGACTCTTGTGTTTCCGTGATAGAATTTGTGTACCAAATGATGAACCCTTTCGGGATGATATTCTTAAAGAAGCTCATTGTAGCTCTTTTTTGGTTCACCCAGGGTTGGTGAAGATGTATAAAGACCTACAGGAATTATACTAGTGGCTTGGTATGAAGAAGGCTATTACAGAGTTTGTGTTAAGATGTCATACGTGCCAATGGGTCAAGACTGAGCAACGTGTTCCTATGGGATTATTGCAACCCATTGAACTTCCCCAATGGAAGTGGGAAAGAATAACCATGGACTTTGTCAGTGGTTTACCGTTAACTCTAGCTAAGCATGATGCTATTTGGGTTATTGTTGACAGTTTTACCAAGTCAGCTCATTTTTACCTGTCAGAATAGACTACAGTTTTCCCAAGTTAGATGACATATACATCAAGGAAGTAATCAGACTCCACAAAGTACCCAAGTCAATCTTAAAGTAATCAAGGAAAGCTAACAATTAATATTAGAAATAAAGGAAAAGAAAGAAAGCTTACCAGGATTGTTTTCCATTTACCACCTTCATCATCTTCTTCCTCTCCTTTTAAACAAGCAAGCACCTCTATTGGATAGTGGTCCAAGCTTTTATTTTCTTAATTTTCTTAATCTTAAAGTGTAGCTATCGATCGGGTAAGGAATTTCCTTTAATCGATTTATCGATTCCATGGCAAAACCATGTTTAATTTTAAGTCCAAGAACCAAGGAAAACTAGATAATATCTAAGGATATCAAGCTTGATTTCTATTACTTTTCATAACTATTAGATTGATATGAACCCATTATCGATATTGAAATCCTTCTACATTTCTATTTTTATGTAGCTCAAGAGATTCACAGTGAAGAATCACCAAATCCAGTAAGTTACAACAAGCCTAAGGATAAATGAGTTATCATCCGGGAGCCTTGAAAGCCTCAAAATTATCAGTGAGTGTAGTCGGAGTCTTGGGTTTGGCTAGGTGCCATTCCCGATTTCATTGGTGTGATTCATTACATTCTATTTCATGAATTCAAGGTAAGTTTACATCATAACCTCGTAAGAGGTATCATTGGTAAGCCTTGGTAAGCTTATTACATTGACAAGTCAATTATCAAATCATTACATTGTCAATCGATATCATTGAAACATTGAAAAAGACTATATTGATCATGTCATATAGTATTGATATTGCTACCGTTATTGACATCGCCACCTTTATCGCTGTTGATATTATTATTGTTATTGATATTGGTAAGTATTAAATCCTTGGATACGAATGGACATGGGATACAATTGGCATGCCATAGAATTCATGAGTTCATTGGTACGAAGTGGACTACGGTCCTTGAGCTAAGGCTCTATTTGGCGATGTTGGTGGGATGTGTTGATATTGGTCTTATTGGCGATGTGGAGGATATTGACCATTTATTGTTGGCGATGTTAGTTGGGAATTTGCGTATCCACATTACATGTCAATCCAAGAAAATTGCAAGTATTGTAAAAACTTGATTTGAGATGCATTCACCTTGATATACATGCTATTATTGTTATTGATATTCATGCAGTTGTTAATGACTACCTCACTATGCTATGTAAGCCTAATGCATCTCATTTCCATGCATTTTCAGGTTAAAAGTTTGATAGATCGAGGATCGGAGCGAAGACTTTTTGAAAGCAAGTCACCAAGTTACATGTAATGTAAACTTTGTCTTTGAACTCCTAGCAAGGTGGCATATGGTCTAGACATGTTAATTTAGTCACATTTTTGTATGTAAATATTGCCCTCCTTGTTGAAATGGCTAAGTTATAAAGTATGGCATGTAGAAAATTGGTAATAAATGGCAAAATGACCTAAAATACACCAATAGGTGATTGCAAGGTAATTGGATTTCAAATGGTATGAAAATTGGCATGCATGTAGATTTTATGTGTATAAACTTGCCTGCAAAATTTGGTAGACTTTGGATAAGGTTTAAGCCCTTAAAATGACTAAAAACCAGACAAATTTTGCCATTATAGACCCTACCGTATTGATACGGGTGATGGCATATCGGTACGGGCATGCAATATTGAACCTGGTCAACAAGGTGTATCGATACGGCCTTGGGCGTATCGGTATGGAGAATTAATTCTGGAAAATTGTTGTAGCATCGTACCGATAAGAATAATGGTGTATCGGTACACTAATTAGACACTGGAATTTTATTGTAGCTCAGGTATCGGTACAGGTGATGGTGTACCGATACCCATCCATGTTCAATTTGGGAATTAGGGATTGCGTACCGGTATGGTGTTAAACCCGTATCAATATAAGGGTACCGAATTCCATGTACCGATAATATATAATGAGTACCAATACGGGATTTAGGTTCGAAAGAAAATTTATTTAAAGGCGTACCGGTACAACCTTTTGAGTACCGGTACAACCTTTTGAGTACCGGTACCGATACAGGTAAGTTAGTTACTGGTTTTGGAAATTTTACGAAATGGTCACCAAATGGTAATTGGCTTAATTGAAAGTGTTATTAGACTATAAAATTTGTGAAATTTTATATACAAGGTAATCTAGAGGGGGATTTCATATTGGTAGGCTTAATTATGAACAAGTCCTTAAAAATTGCAAGATTTACAATTTGGTCTCTAAACTCGTTTAATTTATTCCTTGATCCCCGATTGTAGTTTTAAATGAATTTGCATAGACCACAACCAAGTTTTACATTGAATAAATATTATTAGTTCACTGCTTATAGTTTAAGTCACCAATTTTTATAAACATTTCATCGTATTGTTTACCAGTAACGCTTTTCGACCCGAAATCCTACTAGACCGAGAAGGGAAGTTACATTTGTGGTATCAGAGCTAGAGTTTAGTCGAATCTAGGACTAAACTGAAGTTTATTGTATGGTTATTGTATTGCATATGCCACATAGGAGTTTATATTTGTCTATATTGTGACTTGCTACTAATCCGATCCTCTTTCTTTTATAGTATAAGATGTCTGACTCTGATAAAGCTCAATAAGAAGTTGAGCATATCGTTGGCTCCTCGACTAATGGCGAGGAGAAAAAGGGAGAACCCTCCGAATCTGCAAGTACCTCTCCAAGAACCATCGAATCTTGAACCCGTGTTACAAACTGCTCAATTTGAATGTTACAAGAACATGACTGAGATGTTCAAGCAGTTTATGGCTACCCTTAAGTCTGAGCAGTCTGCGCAATCCTCTGTGGCTGCCACTTCTGTAAATGGAGCCCCTATCGATAAGTTAGCTCAACACCGAGCCACAACCTTTATATATAAGGCTGATGAAGATCTTGAAAAAACAAAATACTAGTTAGATAGCACAATAAGAATTCTGACCAAGCAGTTGCAGTGCTCCGATGAGCATAAACTCGAATGTGTCTTAGCCTTGTTGGCAGATGAGGCTCTACATTGGTGGGAAACCACGATACTTACTGCTCCTCAAGAAGCTGTGACTTGGGAGTTTTTCTTACGTGAGTTCAAGAAGAAGATATCAGTGAATACTATTTGGCTAACATGTGTGATATCTTTCTGCATCTCAAGCAAGGTGGGAGACAGGTGGAGCAGTACATCCATGACTTTTGCAAATATTGCAAGTATAGAGCTGAGTATATTAAGAAAGAAGAAAAAAAGTGTAGAATGTTCGTTGCGGGTTTAAGTGATGAACTTCGGCCTTTATTCACCGCTTTTGGGAATTAAAGACTTCCAGGAGTTAGTGAATCAAGCGATTTCTACCGAGGCTGCGTAAAAGTCGCAGAGATTTGGTGGGCAAACCTGATATGAGAAATGGCCTCGAGATGACTCTCGCCCACTTTGCCATACAAGAAGGGTAAATAAAAAGGGTACAAGCAACCATTCTATCAACAGACTTCTCGGTCAGGCAATTTTGCTAAACCACAAGCCATGTCTCAGTCTTCTGCGAGAACCACCTCCATTGGGAGTACCGGAGGTTTAGCCCGAGAGTCGCAACACCCTATTTGTAATTTTTATCAGAGGAGACATCCTGCAAGGCAATGTCGTGGACAATCCAGAGCATCTTTCTTTTGTGGAGAGCAAGGTCACTATATTAAAGATTGTCCAATGAATGCTTCCAAGTCTTCTGCAACAGTGATTCCTGCGTCCCCTGCTCAATCTTTCAAGGGTAAGGGGCAGAAACAAGTTGTATCGGGAGCTTCTGGGAGACCTGGTGGCCCTACAAGAACTTCTAACCGACAAGAATCTAAAGCTTTAGCACAAGTTTACCACGTCAAGAGTAGGGAGGAGGATGAGGATCCAGATATTATTGCAGGTACTTTTGAATTATATACCCATCCTGTTTATACATTGATTGATCCTGGATCTACTCATTCCTTTATTAGTACAATGTTAATTAAAATATTTAAGTTAACATCCGAGCCTATAGCCTTTAAGATCACCGTGACCAATTCGTTAGGGGATAATGTTATGGTTGGGCTAGTATGTAAGAATTGTCCTCTCGTAATTCAAGGCATACCTTTTTCGGACAACCTTATGGCCCTCCCTATTCATGAATTCGATGTAATTTTGGGGCTTGATTAGCTCAGGGAGCATCAAGCTTGGGTGGATTGTTCAAAGAGGAAATTGTACCTTAGGGGTCTTGGCAAGGAAAGTGTGACTCTCATGGATTTTAGAGCCAAAAGATCATTTTTGTATGCTGCTACAAGTAAGGAAGAACTACATTTGCAAGATATAGACACCGTGCAAGAATTTTCTAATGTATTTCCTGATGAGCTTCTGGGTTTACCACCCACCCGCGAGGTTGAATTTGGGATTGAAGTACAACCTGGAACCACTCCGATATCCATTACACCTTATCGGACGACACTAGTTGAACTTACCGAGCTTAAAGTGCAAATCCAAGATTTGTTAGACAAGGGTTTCATTCGACCAAGTTCCTCACCTTGGGGAGCTCTGGTCCTCTTTGTCAAGAAGAAATATGAATCGATGCGTCTTTTTATTGACTATCGATAGTTGAACAAGCACACCATTAAGAATAAATATCCCTTACCGATAATCCATGACCTGTTTATTCAGCTTAAGGACGCAACAGTCATTTCTAAGATAGACCTAAGATCTGTATACTATCAAATGAGAGTTAAAGAATGTGATGTGCCCAAGACAGTCTTTCGTACAAGGTATGGCCACTACGAATTCTTGGTTATGCCCTTTGGGTTAACCAATGCACCTGTTGGCTTTATAAATCTCATGAATATCTGGAACTGTATGAGGATCTACTACACCACTAACAGAGATATGAGATCCGGAGGAAAATTTAATCTTGCAACACCACTGCCCGAGATGCGAGATCGGGAAAAAGTATGATATGTTACATCACACCAACAGAAAGGCCAGATATGGATTAAATTGGTCTACCATCACTAACAAAAGCAAATTTGGAAAAAAATCAACTCTGCCACTTCATGGCGAGAATCGTGACTTGAAAATGTAGGAAAACATTAATTAGTAATTGTTCAAAATTTTACCATTGTTATCTGGATGTTTGAGCTTTTATGCGTATTCGACCTTCTTTGGGGCTAGAGGTTGATCATCATGTCGTTGCCCATTTAGTTGAGGTCTTTCAGTCGTTTCCTTGGACCTGTTTATATGTACAAGCAAAAATAAATGCATGAATGCACCTAATTTTATACCTAATGCTTGTGTCTAGCCTAAATGCATGATGACTTCAGCTTATGCACTTAATGTTAAATGATCTTAATGAATGTGTGAATTTTTTATGCCCTTCGAATGGATGCCCCTGGATGCATATTTGGTCAGATTGAGTTCTCGGTCTTGTTTTGTGAAGATGCCTCCAATCTCCCTTGGCTTTGATCATCTTTATATGGAGTTATCTTTCTGGGTGTACGCCCCAAAATTATTTTCATTAAACTTTGTCTGGAATGAAGCGAATTCGAAGCTTGGAGTATGTTTTCACATTTCCTCGTAGGGCTTTCATTGTTCTCATGAACGCGTTGTGTTGCCCTCAATCGAGTCTATAAATTTGTTTTGTTGGTTTATGTCAGCTTATTACTTTCGGCTCTGACGAAATGCTATAAACGCTAATTGATGTAGTCGTTTAGGGTATAAAAGTCTGACTCGGCATCGGTGGCTCGTTTTTAGAACTCGTCTGGGAATGCCCCCGAAATGTGGGGCCTTGTAGAGGCATGGTATACGCGATAGTCATTCTTAAAAACTACCCCTGGCCTGGGCTTTTGCATAGGTTTGGTTAAGTGCTAGATCAGTCAATTTTCACTTTATCTGGTATTGTTGGCACGGGGCATCCCAGGGACCAATTTCAAAATTGTGAATGTATGCATGTAAATGCAAGGTGCATGTCCTAGATGCGAAGGTACTGATTCAAAAATGGTTCTTGTGGCTCAACTTCTGGACTCACGGGATTTATTCACAACTTTAAATGTTGCATTGTTATCTAGGGTACTAGATTTTCTCCTGATAATAAATCTTTTTCAAATTGGGAACCAGTCATGATTCAGTGCTTCGTGTGAATAAAATGCAAGAAATTAAAATAATTGTGTCATGCACTTAATACAAAATAAATAAATTTAATATGATGCGACCAAAAAAGAAACGAGGTCAGTTCAAATTAAAATAATCGAATGAATAAATTAAATGGTAAATAAGGTAAAAATTAAAACAGATAAAAAACTGTACATAAAAAACAAATAAAAGCATCAAAGCCTAAAAGGGAGACCGCTAAACAGGAAGAGTTTCGCATGGCTTAAAAAGGGTTGGCTCCTACGGCTCACTATATGCGGGTTGGATCTAAAGTAAAGGGTACCCGAACAGTCACGAGGACATTGATTCGGGGGAATACGACCCTTATACCATACGGGGGTGAAAACCTCACGAAATATAAGGACCAATACTCCAAAAGTATATTACAACACTATAAGGAGGTGAAAACCCCACTTAGTGAAGTAATCCCTCCCACTTAACAAGGTGAGGAGCCCGGGTAGAAAGCTCATGCATGAATGTAGGGGAATTAAAAATTAAATCAAACTGAATTTTCGAATTTCTTGCAAGACAACACAAAATCAACATTGGCCTGATTCTCTTAAAAAAATGTCCCTAGCGGAGTCGCCAAGCTGTCGCAAGGGGTTTTTCCCTCCTTCAAAAATATGGGTTAAAAAATATTTTTACGGCATCAAAGGAGACGTCACCCGGAGATTAGGATGACACTCCCAACAGAATACCATAAAATTTTAAAAATGAAATAGATAGAGTCACCACCGACCATTTTGGAAGGCCGGACACCGTAAAAAGTTAATAAGAGATTCGAAATGTTTGGGTTCGAGAAATGTTTGGGTTCGAGAGTAAATATATTTCATAATATGCTAAGTATAACATAATATACATAATATAGTAAATATATTAATATAATAAAAATATAAGAACTTTACAAATAAAATATAACATATGCATAATATATAATATATAATACTATACAATATACATATATATAATATTAAATATGTTAATAAAATATATACATATGATAAAAATACTAATATATAAAAAAATAATAAAAGTAATATAATAGTATATATATATGTTTATTAGATAATAATTAAAAAGAAAATTAAAATAAAAAAGACTGAATTGAAAAAAAAAAGAAACTTGAAAACTAAAAAAGGGACGAAATTGAAAAGAAACACAAATTAAAGGACCCAAATATAAAGGATACGGAACTGGAATGGCTATAAATGCAATTTCCTCAACAATTGGAAATACGTGGATCCTCCCGAACCGGGTCGGGTTTGAACGCGGGTCGCTCTATGCCAAAACATCGTCGTTTTGAATTCGCTTTAAATACCTAATTTGTACAAAAAACATTTGATATTTAGGTTTTTAAAAAAAAAAAGATAGAGGGCTCTCTTAAAATGCTTTCTGCCCAGTCTGGTGCTCGCTTCAATCGCCGCCGCACTCCGCCTCGCTCCGTCGTGGGCTGTCGTCATCGGCGTTTGCGGTCGCCGCCTCTGGTTGTTGGAACTTCGAAAGGAAGCACCTTTTCGGCTCTTTTCAACGCGTTGAGTCCAAATTCTGTGTCGATTTTTTCAAAAAATTACTCAAGGTAAGTAAATCGATAAAAAAACCTTTCGGTTTTTACCTTCTTTTTTGTTTTGTAATCTGCGATTTGATCTCTCTTTTTACGTTTTTATCTGATCTTGGTTGAGTTTTTTGAACATGCAAAGAAAATGAAAGTCGAGAGAGTTTGCCTATATTTTTTATTTCTTTCGAAGTAACCTCTATTTTTTTATTCGAACCGAAAAGCCCTTGTTTACATATTTGAGATGGGTTTTTATAACCCAAAATTATACATATAAAAATTGCAACTTGTTCCACTTGAATTTTGCTTTTCCAGATTTAATGACTATTTGTGCTTTTCAGATCTGACTTGGCAGGCGGCAGAGCAGTACGGCTTGGGCGGCAGGGGTGGCAGCCAAGTGGTCATGATGGCGTACGTGGCCAATGGTGTCGCGCGTGGCGGCCACACGCACAGAGATTGGATGGGCAAGGCGGCGGGTGGCGTATGGGTAAAGGAGGGGTTGCTAGGTTTTTTAATATCTAGGGTTAATGTGGTAATTTTGTAATTTGGGTTTGGGTTATTTTAATTAATTGGGTCTGATTGGGTATTTGTTTGTAATGGTTTTTGGGCTGGTTGGGTATTGGGTGTAATGGGCTGTTGGATATTTAATTTGGGCCTGGGTTATTTGTAATGGGTTAAGCCTGGATAGAAAATGGGTACTACATGTCTGAATTGAACCGGTTTTATTTTTATTTAATTTATAATTAATTTTAATTATTTTATAATAAAAATAAGTATTTAATACTATAATCAATGAAATAACTTAAAATATTATGTATAAATTATTAATTGTTTTTATTTATTTAAAAAATAATTTTTAAGAAAGATTTATGAAAAAAAACGTTAAAAATTTATCAAATAATGTTTAAAAGCCATAACACAAAGCCCTTTTATAAAAATAAATTATAAAATATCAAAATTTAAAATTAATATAAAAAATCAAAAATCGAGGTTAATTGAACCAAAAATTAATAGACTATAAAAATAATTTATCGAATTGAAATGTATACACCACTATCCTTTGGATATTGAAATTTGAGCAACTTTGTCTTCAAGGTGTCTGTATGGCTATCAAGAGCTTTGTTTACTTCAAAATTAATTTTTAAGAAATATTTATGAAAAAAATGTTAAAAACTTATCAAATAATATTTAAAAACCATAACACAAAGCTCTTTTATAAAATTAAATTATAAATATCAGAATTTAAAATTAATATAAAAATAAAAAGCGAAGTTAATTCAACCGAAAATTAATGAACTATACACGTGAATTATTAATTGTTTTTATTTACTTAAAAATTAATTTTTAAGAAATATTTATGAAAAATGCGTCAAAAACTTATCAAATAATATTTAAAAGCCATAACACAAAGCTCTTTTATAAAAATAAATTATAAAATATCAAATTTTAAAATTAATATAAAAAATCAAAAATCGAAGTTAATTGAACCGAAAATCAATGGACTATAAAAATAATTTATGGAATCGAATCAAACTGAACCGTATACACCACTATCCTTTATATATTGAAATTTGAGCAGCTTTATCTTCAAGGTGTTTGTGAGGTTATCAAAAGCTTAATACATAACATACACTGCCACATGATCTTATTAAAAATGCTAAAAAATAATATTAGAACATGAAAATCAATTTTCTTAAATATATTTTTAATAATTGATTTTTTTAAATTAACTTTTTGTGTTATTCATAAATTTAATTCTTTTAGTTGTCCTTCTGGTTTTCAGGGGTTTGTCCTGACTTATTCAGATCGACTTGCGTCGCACACCTGATTTTGGTGGATAAGTTTCCCTCATAAATTTAATTTTAACAATTAAAAGTATTGTTTTTAATAATATTCTTAATTTATTTTTAAAAAATGTATTTGTAGAATTTGATCAAAACTGTCATTTATAAACTAATTTTAATTTAGGACCCATACAAGATTTTTTTTTAAAAAGGACCCATACAAGATTCACGTGCAAAAACATTTTGCTATTTTTAAAAATGATATATTTAAAAAGAGTCATTTAAAATATTTATTCACAAGTTCATTCAATATTTATATTCAACTAATTTTTTTATTAAGTATAAAAAATTATATTTTTAAGACAAATGTCAAGATTCGAACTCATATAAAATGGGATAACATGAACATTCTTGACCACTGACTAATTAGTAGATCTCTATATTCAACCTACTCTCAAATACTGATAATTTAGTTTGATATCTTTTTTATCCTTTCTTAAATGTAACTTTTCATTTTTGACCCCTCAATTACAAAAGAAAATCAATTTAAGCCATGTTAGTAGTACACTTTTAGTTTTATGTGGACTCTCAGCATATAATTCCTAACTTTGCGTATTTCTTTTATATTGACAAATAGGATTATAGAAATAATTAAAAGGATAACAATGATAATTATTTAAAACTTGATTGAGTACAAACTAAAGTAGTGGCCCTTAATTAAAAAATTAAAGGAAGCTTTTTTTTTTGAAATAATGGGGGGGTAAGGTGTATGAACCATTGTACGTAACTTAGATGAACAATACATATGTCAAAATATATTCAAACCAATCAACCACCAGTTCATCTAACGAGATGATGTGTTAAGATTTTTAAATAATGTCAAAAGTTCAAATTTTAACATTGTGAATGGAAAAAACTAGATTGAGAGAATTATTTTCATAATAGACATCTACAATATCTGATCCGAATTAATTGTCTAATAAATCGGATATTGCTAAATATAAAAAAAAAAAACTACATTCAAACGAAAAAGATTTCGCAGACGTTTAATTAGACGTGCTGAGATTTGATAATTATTAGTTAATTTTTTGTCAAGTTCATCACAATGTTACGTTCTATTCATTAATGTTAGAGAAAAGTGTCGTCGGACTCAGAGGATTTATACTGGAAGTTAATCTCCCGTGGCCATGCAGTTGTCGGAGCAGCTATTGTCGGCGGGTGTAACGGTCTAGGGCCTGTGGAGGGGGTAAGAAGTTGAGTTCCATTGTGCTCCGAGATGAAGTCTTGGTGTTGGCCAACTTACGTGCATGTCGAAAGCTGCTGCTGCTAAGTGATGGAAGCGGATTCCTTGCACAAGCAAGAGCGGTATTCTGGGTGAGAATTCGGATGTGGACTCTAAGCGATCTGGTTTGTCCTCGGATGCTAGGGTTTAAGACGGGGTGTTTTAATTCTGTTGATTGTTCTTCGAGTGATAGTGAAGAGGCTAAACATGCGACGGGCATAATGTTGTTTATGACTTGGAACTGTCGTGAGCCTGGAAACCCAAAAACAATTCGTAACCACTCCGAATTTGTTCGGAGGCAAGAATAGATCCCATTGCTGTCTTTTCATCAGGAACAAAATGTTGTACTTGTCAGATGGATAGCATCCGCCGGCATCTCCGTATCGATTATTGATTTACTGTTTACAGTGTGGGCATTGGCAACTTTCAGTGACCTCTTTCTCTCGGTCCCATATTGACACTGTCATTTCTTCTGATGCCTGCGCTAATTCTAGGCTGTTTTCGAGTAAAACATAATTTACTCGAAAACTTTAGAACTAACCCTACATGATTGATCATGGTTCATTGGTTCTAGTTCAAGATCATCCACTAGGACCATGCTCACCCGCTAGTTCTCTTCTAAGATACTAAAACTCGAGTGTGAATATAATCAAACATGAATGCCGAACACAAATACTTCAAGCAAAATTAAGAATCAAAAGCAAAATAAGCATCAACTGACTGAAAATAATAAACTATGTATCTTGAGATGTTCTGAATTTACAATTGAAGTAGGCTTGGCTTACTGTGAAGTGTGAACAAGCCTCAAAAAAAATAATTAATTAAAAAATTGGAAAATGTAAAATGAAACTAAAAGGATCACCCACTTTGAAACCTAGTCACGCAATGCTTAAAAAGATACCACAAATGTAACCCTTTGCCAAAGCAATGGAAATATATATTACTTTTACAGTTTTACTCCCCCCTAGCAATGTTAATTGGACTCGAGAGTACATGACAGATACGAGTATATATCCAACACGGGTATACTCAACTTTTTCAAAGTTTCTTTTTATCCCATATATTGGAGGTCCAAACCCCACACCCATACTCGAATATGTGTCATACAAGTACAGAATAAAGAAATAAAGAGTAGGGATTAAGTAGGTGGCTAGGGCGTAAAACCTGATCCGGGTAATTCACAATTCCGTGGTAAGTTGATATCCTGCAGGGCTTCAACTTTTGAATCAAACTTCATGCTGGTCACTTTACCCTCAATCTGGATGCATCTGGATTCTGAAATATAAAGTTCATATTCAGTCAAACGTGAGTATAGGACAAAAGCTTTAGGATTTCGAGTGTATCGAACACAAGCATGTTCAATTTTTTAAGTTTTTCCAAGAATTTGAAGGATACTTGAACCGTCATATCCACGTATCAATGTATAGATATACATCAGACATGGATATCGATCATGGGTATTGCAAGAAAAATTAAGAGTCGGAACAACATAGCAGTAAATTGAGAGGAGTTTAACAGCATGGTAATGGAGTTACATGGTCAATGCTGGAAATTCATTTATGTTACATAATCACTTGAAGAATCTCAAACAAATAAGGCAAATATTATGAACATCTTAAGCACATTATGTAAGTTATCCAAGAAGTGTTAGAGCTTGAAGGGGAGTGTAAGTTGACAAGAAGTGTTAGAGTTTAATTTAATGTGTGATTAGAATTTATTTCTAAGTCAGTAGTTTAGATTTACTAGAAGTCTTATTTAAATTAGGGATAAATATTATTTAAATTATAGATAAAAGTATAATTTTAGTTATACTGAAATTCTGTATCAGCCTATTTAAAGCCTTATCTCATACACATTTGATTAAGAAGAATAAGAAAAAATACAGAGAAACACATTGTTCTCTGTTGAAATATTATTTTTGTTCTATCGTTAAACTGTAGCTTTTCATATTTTATTGTTCATTGTTCACCGGCGTTCATCTTCTCCGGCCACCATGTCCCATTTCTCACATGGTATCATGAGCTATGGTTCGAGCTGCGCGATTGTGGAGGAATTTTTGGTGCGGGTTTTGCGTTGCAATGTTGGAGACATGCAGAGGAGTATTGATGCAATGAGCTTTCAGTTGCAGGGGGTAATTCTCAAAATTCAACGGTGCTTCAACGGATACTACGTAAAAATTTGAGTTGTTGAAGACTTGGCAGCGGTGCTTCAACGGATATTTGGATTACGTAAAAATTGAAGCTGTTGAAAACTTGAAGATCAATGCTCGAATAGAATTTGTGTCAAGGGGAAGATTTGTTATATTTTGACTCAAATTCTAATTGGTAATTAAGTTGGGTTTTATTATAATTCTAGTGGTTGAAGATTATTTGGTAACTAGTATTTACATTAATGAGTAAATATCTATTTTAGGTAGGAGATCTTATTGAATAAGGCTTCTTGGTGACCAAGTATTTAGGTCTATAAATATAGACTAGGTTTAACCTTTTGAATTACGAGAGATATGAGAGAATGAGATAACAAGAGATGGGGAATTACTCTGGAGAGATGTAACCACTTTTAGGTTCTCTACAACTATTGTGCCTACGTTGTAGAGATGAATATTGTAGGGATGTTGGGAAGAGTGTTTTGGTTCCACTGGGTCATGGCCGAGTCTTAGGATTACATGGGTTATCATGTATTTGTACTCTTCGAGTTCTCTACGTTATTAGTGGATTGATTTCTCTTGTTCGTGGAGGTAGGTTATGTTGAACCACGTTAAATCTTATCTCATGTGCATATCTTGGTCTATGTCGTTATCGCTTTGGTTATTTTGTCGCATACCAAATTCTAACAAATGATATCAGAGCCAACAACCATATTTTATTGTTCATTGTTCACCGGCGTTCATCTTCTCCGGCCACCATGGCCCCTTTCTCACACATTCGAACATGATAATGCAGAACCCAACTTTCTTCCGAATGTTAAAACAGATGCAGGTACAGTCACTTCCAGCTATCTCCAAAATGCCTACTTCCATTGCTTCCTATTTTCTATTCTTAATCCTAAAAATCTCACATTCCACATATGTGGCATTATTCATGGTTAACCTGATTATATCTGTATATCCATGACCATACAACATTGGTTTTTTTATACGACCAAAAAACAATGATCAGCTTGAGGTGGTAGCAATTTACATGAAACTATATACAAACACGAGGCATTCTTAATCATCGAGAGGCATAATAGGAATTTCCAACAGGAGAAGGTCAAGGCATGCAACAAATTTATAACATATGCGCAGGATGTCCACCAAGAAGAGACTATTTTCTTCGGAGAGACATCCGTATGTTAATATGTCAAATAAAAAGAATCAATTTAAATCGGACCTATATCTTTAGCGTGCTTACCGTGTACAGGTATAGATAAAGCTCATGAAACTGAAATTTTCCTACTCCTTATCCCGAGTATCCTCAGTTGTCTTAATTCTTGAAGTATTGCTTGAATAAAAAGCATCCCATCATTCCCATTTTGAAGAGATATTAGACAATTCTAAAAAAATTTAGAGTCGACCACTAGTGCTTCCAACCTCTCATTAAGATCGGAAATTTCATTTTCAAGACTGGCCAAATCAGTTTCATTACAATCCTCAGAACCCTTCTGTCCATTGGAAACCGAATGACTGTTTCCCTTACTAACCACTTGATCTTTGCTTATTGAAGTACTAGACCGTTCTTCAGAAGGAACACTTCCATGCAACACTGATGAAGCTTTCTGCACAGGTACATCATTACCTTCCGCTTCCCAATTTTCATTTTTATCGTTTTCATCAACGAACTCTTGCTGATGTAGGTCTCCATTTCGGCTTTATCAAAGTATTCCCCATCAGAAATGTGTGGTGAAGTCCCGTGATGAGCAAACCTTGTAACTTTCCTCTCCAAATTTCGCAGACACTCAGAAATGTACAACTTCTCATCTTCAAATTGTGACCATGCAGATTTGGCTACAGGATTCTCCATAGAAACATGTCCATTGTTTAAGTTGACGCTTGCCTCGGGTAATGTCCCCATCAGTGCTTCATCTGAGAAGTGTGTTCTGTAAAATTCTAGCTCTGCTTCCAGATCTTGTAGTTCTTTCTCTTTTTCTGCCAGAATATCATTAGCTTTATCCAGAGCATCTCCATCGTGATCCGCTTGCTCATCCATCATCCTTAGGTAATGCAGGGTCTCCATCTGGAGTGCCGACTTCTCTTCTTGCAACCTTGTAATCATAGCCAAGGCCTGATTGGCAGCTATGGCAGATGTATTTCTTTCTTCCTCCAATTCCTTGTGTAAGTCATTCACGCACTTCCGATAATGCTCATTTTGCCACTTCAGCCTAGCAACTGGATCTTCACCTTCAATTTCATTGAAAGTGCTTTCATCCAAAGATTCGAGGCTGCCAAAGTCACTTCTTTGAGTAAAGAAGTTATCAAAACTCTGAACCCCATGAGGATTGGATTCATCAGTTCTCTCAAAGCCGTCATAGTCACTATGACCTTGTGAATGAATTCCTTCTCCAAAAGAATTCTGAGCTGGCAATGAGTGTTCTTCGTTAACTTCAAGGCTATCAAATTCACTTTTTTCTGTAAAGTAGTTATCAAAACTCTGAACACCATAAGGATTAGATTCGTTAGTCGTCTCATCAAAGTCATCACCGTCATCTTGAAACTCAGGATTTACATTGTTAAATGATAATTGAATCCCTCGTTCAGAAGAATTATGAACTGGCAACGACCGATCTTTGTTAACTCCATTACTATAAGTCAGCATAGGTTCTTCCGTAACAAAGACAGGTGCACCTTTTTCTTCATCACAGAAAGGTGACATATGAACAGCACTTGGATCCTCATCCATTGAATGAACCACAGCAGCAGCATCTACAAGTCGATCAGTTTCAAAATCAGTATCATCTACAACTCGATCAGTTTCAAAATCAGTTCCGGATGATGTGCTTATCGACTTCAAGGTTTTGTTGTTCTTGATAGAAATATTTTCATTTTTACTTGCTTCAGTAACATCTGCCACTACAAATTTCAGATGCTAAGCCATATAAGATAAGGCCAACACTTACATACATATATACGCGTAAAGAAAGGGAGATAACTTACACTTTCCTGATGATGTTTCATGACGATTTTCTGTAACATCAACTGAAGTGGGCTTATCAACTAGAGAAATAAGATAAGACAGAAACAAAGCACTGCCACTTGGAACTTTCTCAAACCAGGACGATACAGGAATACCATTAGAGAAACAAGCTCCGGCAAAATCGAACGATTGGATTTCTGAACATCCAGCTGATCTTTACTGTCACAAACACCATAGTAGCTGAGGACATTGGGATGCAAACATCTAAAATCAAATTCCTCATTAGCATCAGCCTTTTGTCTTTTAGCCGAATTGCTGTACATTCTTTTAGATGGAGTTTCCGGAGCGGAGTAAACTAGATATATTTTTTTACTCTCATTCGTTTCAGGAACCATACAATTGGTAACCCCATCATCGGAAAATGGAATCTCATGCTCCGATACAGAAGTGATCTTCAGCTCTGTGTATCCAACATGAAACGAAGGATCAAATCCAGTTTTTCCAGCTGGTGTAGAAGACTTATCCTTTATCTTCTTCGTACCACTTCGGGGTCTTAAACGACATGGCAAATTAATGTTTGGCTTTGCAACCACGTCATGTGATTTTAGGGGGGGGGGGGTAAACTTTGGGCATTTGGTCTTGGTAATATCCAAAACCTGCAGGATCAAACCTCAAGTTTCCTAAAGAAACCCTCTGCATATCTGAGGTGAATTTGGTTTCCTCAATGTGTGACGAGAGACAGTTCCCGCACACACGACCATCAACCAGCTTCCCATGAATGTTGCAGGAAATCAACAATGAAATCTCTGATCTATGCTTGCTGCAAAATAGATTCCAATAATATCATGGTTCTTCATTTCTGAAAACATGATCAAGCCGAGAGCATATAATGCAAGGCGATTGCAATCCACAATACTGCGCAAATCTTGTCAGCAGGTAAGATAAGGCAGCATCAACAAACAGCAGAACGATCAGAAAACATTCACAAGCAGCAGACTTGAGGGCGGTTGTAAACCCCTTCAAATACCTTCGTACATGGGAAGTATCGTCCATAACCATTTCCCCAACAATTTCTCTAGGATACCACATGGTTCATAACCCGATGAATACCAAAAAGCCTTAATTGATGCATAAAGGAGTTCTTAACCTTGCAATACAAAGCTGACAGTCTCATCCCCAATTCAATGCAGCAAGCTTCGATTACAAGATAAAGATACAATCAATCAAGTCTGCAATAGCCCCACTTGACAAAAAGAAAAATTTCAGTGCTAAGCAAACACATCCACAAACGCATATACTCGAACACGCAAGATGATCACCACACGGATGTATTTTGCTTCAATTCATTGACACAAATAAAGATAACAAACAAAACCCATTCTAAAAATGTAAGAATTCACAACCATATCAAATTCAAACCTTCATAGGCAATAACAATTAAGTGAAATAAATCCTTCAAGGGGTCCAAAAAAAAACATATTCTTTTAAAAGAAAATGCGAAATTCTTGATAACCAATAATTAAAGAGGGCAATGGAGACAGTTTAGAATTGAATCAAATAGTAAACTGCAATCAATTCACATGTGCTATACAATGCTTGGGATCATCAACCAACAAAGACAGCACTTCAATTAAATTAAAATCAAGGACCCAAAACCTAACCCATTAATGTAAACAAACAAAAAAATGAAAACCAAATGGAATTTGAAAGAAAACCCAACAATCAGATCCATTGAAACAACCAAAACAACACCTTGGGAAGATTTATAATCCAAACCCCAAAATTAAAATGAACTTTCAAATACAATTCCACATATTGTTCATGATGAAAAAGCTTGAATCCAATACCAAAAAAACACACAAAAAAATTATTATAAGAAAAAAAAGAAGATACCTTATGGGGAATTGAGATGGAGGATGGTGAGGAGGAAGAAGAAAGGAAGAAAAGAGGAAATGGAAAGTTCTCTTTTTTTTCCCCCGAGAAAGTGACTGACCGTTGAATCCAACTGTTGTGATTTTGTTTGGGAGCCAAATTAAGGAAAAAGCTTTAAAATTTTACATTGGGTTTCTCTATAACTATAATAAGCTTCTGCCAATTTGATCATACAAAAACAATAGTAACTCTTTGCTTTCTGTTCTTTTCTTTTTTATAGGTCTGTTCATGGGTGGAATCGAATCGAATTGTAACTCTATTTTTTTAAGATGAAAATTATACTTTAATATGAATTTAACCCTTTGTTCAAATATAATAATAATAGGTTTTTTTTCAAAAAAATAATAATAACTTCGAAACTTTATTTTTTTATATACATAATCTAATTTAACCCCTTACAAGTAATGAATAATTTTGTATAATCTTATGTCACTTTTTTCATTGTTCTTGTCATACTTATTTTATTTTTTTTAAGATTGTATTTGATGTTGTTTCTCCGTATAACTTTTATTATGTTTCTCCGTATAGCTTTGAAAATTCGAACAAAATATTGATATACATTTCTAATTATCGAAAATAAGTTGCGAATGAGTTACGGTAATATCAATTTATCTACGTGTTATCATTGTTATAAGTATTTTTTGTTCGAGTTCATGATTTTAGGGGAAAATGTTCCGGTTGGTTTATTATTGTTTTGTAGGCACAATGATGTTACAAGATAACATTGAGCAATAACGATCGTACAATAGAAAAGACATTAAGGTTTGAGTTTAGGGAGGTTCTGTCCCGACCTAATATAATTACAATAAATATTTATATATTATTAGTTAGGTTTTTGATAAAAATAGGTACAAAAATTGACATATAAGGTATTGAAATTATGAAAAAATCCAGAGTATACGTCATTTATGTATCATTAATCATGTGCATCGATATTTAGGGGTGTTCATGGTCGGTTAACCGTACCTTTTAGCTTAAATGGTTAGTTAACCGTTATAGCGGTTATTGAATTTAGCTAACCGTAGCCTAACCATTAAGAATCGGTTAACCGCTAATGGTTAACCGTTAAGATACGATTAACCAACGGTTCGATTGTAAGTTAACTTGTAACCTATTATAAATTTTTTCACATGTTCACTGCTTCTTTTGAGAATAATAAAACAAGATTTTCGATAAATATTATATTAAAATGTTTATAAAAAATGCTTAAATAGAGATTCTAAATATTAAATTCATACTTAATTAAAAAAGTACATGCATACTACAAAGTTTCAACACAACACAACACAAAATACATAAATTCCAAACTTAGTTTAAAAGTTCAAGTTTTAGCAATGTTCAACACATAGTAATGCACCATCAAAGTTTTAAAGAAAAATCTTTAACTAACATAAAACAAACATAAGATAAATGAAACTTTCATGAGTTAGTATCACAAGCTACAAAAGTTAACTCTATACCAAATCGCCCAAGGTCTTCGTCGACTTTCACTAAAATGCAATATGACTCATCAATCATAATTGTTTGTTGATTAAGTGTTAAATCCTTCAATGCTATATTTAAAAATATGAAACAAGTTATTACAAGAAATATAATGTAATACTAACAAATCGATGATAAAAATAATTATGAATTAGATTATAGGGTTTAGAAATTAGAAAAGGAGTGTGTGGGTTGAACTTTTAGTTTGAGGTATTTTATTTTTAAAAAATATAAAAAAATATTTAATAACGGTTAACCTATAGGTTAACCATTTGTCAAAATTCGTAACCGTAATCGTATCCATTAACCATCATTTTTAGCAGTTCGGTTAACCGGAACTGTTTAGCCTTAACTGTTCGGTTAATTAACCTGTAAAATGTAACGATTATACCAGTTAATGGTTACGATTAATTATGCACACCCCTATCTATATGTATCATTAATTATTTTAATAACTTTTAAAATTATAGGGACTTAAAGCATGATTACTTTTTTTGAGAATAAAATTATACTTTTAATTTATTTAATTATTTTTTAAAAGAATTTAATTAAAACTTAAAATTTTTATTATTTTTGAATTAAAAAAGAAAAGAAAAAACAGAAGAAAGTACATAAATTTTTTTAACATATTTTATTTTCAAAAAGGAATATCCACGTTTTAGGTTCTCATAATTTCAATTATTGCTAAAATAAAATTATAGTATTGAATTAAATTTTACTTTAATTTTATGCTATTGACTTGAACAAATTAGTATTTTATTAATTTATTTTTTATTTTGAAAATAATTGTAAAAAATAAAACTTATTTTGAATTGGATCTGTCGAATTTTCACTTAAATTTTCATGTTGGATTGGGGCCAAATGAAATTATATTTAAGTTTAAAGTCGAATTGGGTTAGAGTTTTATTGAAACCATATTGGCGCAGACAAAATTGAACCCAACACCAAAGAGAAATTATATTATGAGCGACCATGTCATCTATGATTTCAACCAATAAAAATCACTTATTTTTATTAATTTTTATGTTATTTTTTACCAAGTGAATCTTGACTGGGTAAAAATTGTTTTTAAAATTTGATTTACAGTTAGAGTGGGAATCAGATGGGGGATAACCAAAAAACTTGGGATCCAAACCGAGGGGATGAGAAATAACTAAAATCTTCAACTTACGGGGATGAGGACAGGGAAAGTTTTATCACTGGAACTCATATGGGGATGAAGACGGAGATTATTATATCCGAATCACGGAAATAATCGAACCGTAACTCTATAAATAACCATGAGGATCCCCGAAAAACATCCTCAAGGATCTCAATATTTTTACATTTAAAAAAAAAACGTACACTTAACTCTAATTTACACGTATACCTATCTATCTTATTATAAAAATTCCAGTCCATCAAGATACTTATGCCTTTTGTTTAAACCTATTTAAGTTAGGGTGGTCTCTCTATTAATTTACCATTAGTTTATGCTTAATTCTTGTATTATTGATGCGTAAATTTTACATTTTGATGCATATTATATTTACTTTTCATATTATAAGTTGATAACAAGAAGGATCAAAACAAAAATACAAGAGCATCGTCAAGTATTACATGTTAGGTTGATTTGGCTACAAAAAAGAAATCGTTACATGTTATAAGTTGTTATTATAGTTTTTAAATGGGTTGTTTATGTACAACTAAATTTATAATTTATGTTTGTAATTTTGGAAATTAAATGTTGAGCATTTGTTTTAATATATTAATATATGAATATTTTAAGTGTATTAAATATATGACTTGTAAATTGAAATTGGTCAGTAAAGTAGTAAATTTTGTTTAATTTTTGGGATGAGAATTCCTCAAAACCTATGAAGATCCAATAAGTATGGGATGAAAAATTCCCCGAAGCATGTAATGGAGATTCCTAAAACCATCCCAGACAGAGTGGGGAATACAAAACTGTACCCGCTCCGCCCGATTTTCACCCCTATTTACAGTAAGGGTAAACTACATAAATGGTCACTGAACTTTTAGGGCAGATTCATTTTAGTCACCGCACTTTTAAAATATTCGATAAAGTCACCCAACTTTTAGTTCAATTTCAATATAGTCACTGAACTTTTAGGGCGAGTTCATTTTGGTCACCGTACTTTTAAAATATTCGATAAGGTCACCAAACTTTTAGTTCAATTTCAATATAGTCACCGAACTTTTAGTTCACTTTCAATATGGTCCCTCCCGTTACCTTCCGTTAAAATATGACGTTAGTTTTCGTTTTCCTTAATAAAAAATGGGTAAACTACACCAATCATCACTCAACATTATTCTCACTTCTATTTTGGTCACTAGAGTTAAAAAAATCAATTTAATAACTTAACTTTCGAATTGTTCATATTTTGGCCACTCTCAAATGACATGTTTATACAAATAAAAAATTCAGTTAATTCTTAAAAGATCTATTTTGGTTAATTGGTAAATTTAGATTATTCAATTCTCGATCTTATATTGTATTAATTAAATTAGATAATCGATTAACTAGTTAACTGAAATATTTGATTCTGAAAATGATTTTTTACTTTGTTTATTAAAATATAAAATATGATAATATGGTAAATTTAATAAATTTTCGGTTGTAATAAAAGTGTAAAAATAACTAGAAAGTCAAAAGTTGAAAGTTTGCACCTATTAATTCTACCCAGAGCCAAAACTTTAAAAAAATTAGAAGGGTATCAAAATCATTAGACTATAAGATATTGTGATGCATAAAATTTAGAAATATTATATATACTAGATCGGATTAGTTAATCAATTTTGCTTAAAACTGTGAATCGTAATCGAATCGAAATAATTTATTTTAAAAATTTGTACCGAAATCGGGTTCAATTAATCCTTAAAAATTATTTTGATTAATTGCTAAATTCAAATTATTCAATTCTCAATCTTATATTGTACCAATTAAATCGGATAATCGATTGACCGGTTAATTGGAATATTTTATTCGAGTAATATTTTTTTATTTTTCTTATTAAAATATCAAATATGGTAATATGGTAAATTTAATAAGCAAAGTAAAAAAAATCATTACCCGAATTTTTTTAAGGATTAATCGAATTTTTCTATTTGTATAACCATGTCACTTGAGAGTGACCAAAATATGAACGATTCGAAAGTTAAGTTATTAAATTGAATTTTTTTAACTCTAGTGACCAAAAAAGGAGTGAGAAGAATGTTGAGTGATGATTGGTGTAGTTTATCCTTTTTTATTAAGGAAAAACAAAAAACTAAAATTCAACTTTTAACGGAAGGTAACGGGAGGGACCATATTGAAATTGAACTAAAAGTTGGATGACCTTATCGAATATTTTAAAAGTATGGTGACCAAAATGAATCCGCCCTAAAAGTTCGGTGACTATATTAAAATCAAACTAAAAGTTGGGTGACCTTATCGAATATTTTAAAAGTAAGGTGACCAAAATAAATCTGCCCTAAAAGTTTGGTGACCATTTATGTAGTTTACCCTTACAGTAAATATGAGTAAAGATTCACTTAAAAAAATAACATAGAAAAGATTAATAAACTGAGTAGTTTTTATTAGTTGGGGTCATAAGTGACGTAGTGAGAAGAGTCCATTATATAATTTCTCGACATCAACTGTAAAATTATAATTTTAAAATTAGTTGATAAATTTTTTATCATCACTTTCAATTTTAATTGATAATATTTTTATTGTTTGAATGAAATGTGAAATAAAATTTTTAAATTAATATATAATTAGAGATAATAATAAATAAAAGTAATTTGAAAGTCGAAAATATATAACTAAAATGGACAAATAGATAAATAAATTTCCAAACAATATCTTACATATATAAAAACAATATTCAAAATTATTTGTGGATTTCTTAAAAAAAATTTTAAAAATAAGAACTAATATAATGAAACTATAATTATTAAATACCAAATTTAGATTAGTTAATAAATGAGTTAGATACTAGTAGTTATTGGGAAAAAAATATAATGAATTAATTATATTATATTTTTGTTGTTGAATTTGTTTGGCTGATTACAAGATAATTTATGTCTATTAATCCTAATCATTTAATAACGTATACACTAAATAGATAAATTGTTCGAACTCATATTACTTGAAATAACAACACATTTTCATAGTGATAAATTGATTAGTTCAATGAAACTATAATTATTATTTTTTAAATCTGAAACTATTTAATAAATTTAAATAGTATTTCGGGCCAAAATGGTAATGCAGGCCCAATTAATGTGGTCGAGTCATAGGCCCAATCAAATCACGTTCCACACACACGCCCAAAGCGTAAATGTTAGCAATACAAAAGCTTAGTTTTTTCTTCCCCAAATCCTCTCTCCCTTTCGTTCACTTCTTCAGTATTTGATCGAATTTGGGTCTCCATATCTCATCTCCAAAATGCTTGCTCGCCTCGCCTCGCCTCGCCTCCCAGCGTTTCCTCGAGATCCGTCAAGCTTTCCGTCGATCTTCTCAGGTATTCATTCCCCTTTGTTTCTTTCTATTCATTTTCTGCTCATCCAAACACCCCCTCGATCTCATTTCCCTGTTATTCAGGCATGTCGATCCTTCTCCACTGCCTTGAACTATGTAAGTTCCAATCTTTCCACATCGCAATGCCAATTTTTATTGATTATGGATTTTCCCCTTACTGGAAGAAATAGCTGATTGGATGAATTTGGTTTCCCCCCCCCCCCCTGCAGCATCTTGATAGCCCAGATAACAATCCCGACCTTCCATGGGAATTTTCTGAGGCGAACAAAGCAAAGGTTAGCTCAAAATCAAATTTTTGCAATTGTTGTTATGGATTATGTTTTCTCCATCTTGTAGATTGAAAAGCTTTTGACTTTGAAGGTATTACTAGATTGGGTAAAAAATTGAGGAGCTCTTACAATAATCCAATAAGTGTAAGATATTGAGACAAAAGGCCGTTAATTTACTTCCATTACTTATATGAACTTAAAGATTCGCTTGTTATGTATGGTTGCTTAAAACTTGTTTGTTCTAAGCTATGCTACTCCTACTCTTCATTTTTGTTGAAGCATTCTTTCCTGATACATGTGTCCGGTATATATGCGGGCACAGGAACGATGATATTGCCTTCGAAGGATTTTTTAAACACTTAGAAAAACATTACAAAAAAATGAACTTCATTGTATCCGACGTTCACACTGAGTCCGAGTATCATGGGTTTGAAGAATTCTATGAGAGTGGAATGCATATTTTTTTCTCTTCTTGTTACATCAATCTCTTTTGAATTGTGTGGAAGTTGAATTAGATTTAAATTTACTTTAGGTATTTTAAGTGGCTCAGTAATTTATAACATTTTAAAAATCCAAATTTGATTATGGTCACAATCCAAACTTATTATGCAGGTCAAGGAGATATTATCTCATTATCCATCCAACTACAAGCAATCTGCAGTTATTCCTTTGCTAGATCTTGCTCAGCAGCAGCATGGAGGATGGCTTCCCGTTTCAGCAATGAACGCAGTACGTGGCATGAATAATGTTAAATAAATTTGATTGCATGTGTTAAAACTCTTCGGTTGTACGTTTAAATTTTTAGAAAGTTGGTTATATTTAGTTAATATGAAGAATTAGACCTAAGATTCGTTTGGACTTGAAAACTAACCACTTGTGGAGGCCAAGTCCAGCAAATTTTTTTTGGCTTAATATTAAATGTTTTCCCTGCCACTTGGTTTCTGGTTTGCAATAAATATGCTGTTTTTAAGGCAAAATGCATTACAAACTTGTACTTCATGACATATGTATGGTTATTAACCTATAATGCTAAATATAATAGAAAAGGATTGCTTTTAGATATACTTTTTGTTCAAGTCAAAGCTGTTCTATTTTGTCCAAAATTATATTTCATTATATTTTCAACAATTTCCAGGGTTTGTTGTCTGATTAATTTACTAATGTCTTTTTTAAGTTCTCTTTTCATATTTGGTAGCATTTATGCATGCCCTATATTGCTGGTGAAATTTGAGCAAGTAGATCGCAAGTTGCTTAAAACTGTCCTACAACGTTATCCTATGCCCTCTACTTTTACTGCACCACTAAAAGCAAAAGGGGAATTCTGATGCATGTTAGTACTGGACTAGTAGTACCTGATCTTCTGTTAATATACAATGTGATGTGCCTGAAGATTCAAGTTGATGATTGTATAGGGCCTGTAAAGAAAGGAAAAGTTGATACAGATTTAGGGGTACAAAGCAGGATAATTACATCTAGAATTATTTGAGCTGAGGTTCAATTTGATTGTTAGACTGAATACATAATTGTGTCGTTGCAATATTTGTCTTTCCAATAGCTAGTTTTCGTCTATTTGAAACTGCGGAAGAGTAATATTTGGATCTTTCAACTACTGAAACAGTGCCTGCTTAAGCACATTTTGTAGATAACCTAATATTACATAGGCATTACTTAATCATGCATCACTCAGTTATTAAATTTCTGCTGGAAATGGAACACTGGTAGTGGTAAGTCCGTAGAGAGAATTCAGGTTTTTTTTCTGTGGCTAAGCAAATTAGTTCAACTAATTTGAATGGGCAGTCCTTTTTCTTAATGCAAAAGCTAAATGAATTATATTCCGAATCAAACATGTAATGGGTTGTGCAGGTTGCAAAGGTTATAGAAGTTGCGCCTATTCGTGTATATGAGGTTGCGACATTTTATTCAATGTTCAATCGGTCAAAGGTCAGAATTATATCTGTACTTGGCACTATGAAGCCTCTATAGTACTACTATCAATGAACAAAGTTACAGTACCTAGAGTTTATTCAATTGTTCTCAGGTCGGGAAATATCATCTATTGGTTTGTGGCACAACCCCTTGTATGATTCGTGGTTCACGAGATATTGAAGAAGCCTTATTGAATCACTTGGGGGTTAAGCGTAATGGTAAGTGCTGTAATTTTTCATACTTATAATTTGACCTCTCTCAAAAACTCAAGATAGCGTTGAATATTATCTATTGTTTCTGTTGTTCAGAGGTAACAAGCGATGGTTTATTCTCAGTTGGAGAAATGGAATGCATGGTAAGTCTTTTCCTTTACACTTTACCTGTCCAGATCTGTATTTACTTAATTAGCTTTTTAGCTTCATTTTTTATGGTATATAGAAGTAGAAATTGCTGTAATCATATTTATCAATTTATGGCGAATGTTCCCTGAAGATCTCTACGGAACAAATGCACGAAAAGGATTTCTTCTTACGATACCGAAAGTTTTGTTGTGTAGCTCAGAAGTCAGAAATCAGAATGCATGAAAACCTGTTCGCATAACCTGTATGATATATTTTTGGGCTTGAGTTACCTTATTATCCATGTAATGCCTACTTGTCCTCACTGCTATGGAATTTGTCGAGCCAAATTGCAATTAGGAGTTCAAAGTCCATGCCGTGCTGACCTTTTCCCATCATTATACTGGCAAGTTTGACATTGTACTAATTTGTATCCTGTAGGGATGTTGCGTAAATGCTCCTATGATCACCGTTGCTGATTACTCCAATGGATCTGAGGGATATACGTATAATTACTTTGTGAGAACTCCTTTCAACTTTCTTTATTTACCATAATTTGTATGGTCAATTGACAAAAACCTACTTCAAATTATTATTATTTTGGTACAAAGAAAATCCCAGCCCCAGGCTGGGGGAAAGGGGTCAAATGTTGGTGTGTTGAACTCTATACCTATTGGATGCCACCTTTTGACGATGGTTGAATAAATGAACAAAACTAAACCGGGTTTAAGCCTAACCTTTCATGTTTAATAATGCAGGAAGATGTAACTCCAAAAAGAGTTGTTGAGATAGTTGAGATGCTAAGAAGGGGAGAGAAGCCACCGGTAAGTGCAACTAGTTTTCCTGACCGGAATTATTGGTTTTTGCTTCCATGGTGATGCCACTAATGCAAGTTTTGATTCTTTCCCATATTTCAGCACGGCACTCAAAATCCTCAACGAATCAAGTGCGGACCAGAAGGTGGAAATACCACTTTGCTAACCGATCCGAAACCTCCCCCATGCCGGGACCTAGATGCTTGCTAATGTTAACATGTCATTGCTGTCTCAAATAATGCAAAGCTTGGATGCTTCCAGGCTTCTTTGGGTGTATTTTCTTGTTGAATTTGCCAAGATCAACCAATCACATATTTCAATTTTCCATGCAAATCCACCTTGGTATAAGTTACGGAATGACTCAAATTGCTTTGTACGAAATGATTGATGTCGATGTTTTTGATGCTATAATCTTCTATGAAAGCAGCGGGTATTCAAATAACTTAAGTCCATGGGATTTTCTCAGTTACCATTGCCTAGAACCGTCACTGAAGGTAACGATGTTTGGTATGTTATTCGGATTTGGTAAAAGGTGATGTAGTTCAACACTGTGTTCAGGACTCGAATTTGTAAAGGTGATGGAGTTAAACATCATGTTATCTGTCTTCAGGATTTGGATTCAGATTTGTTAAGTTGATGTAGCTCAAGGTTATGTCATCTGTGTTCAGGACCCGGATTTGGTTAAGGTGATGGAGTTAAAACACTATGCTATCTGTGTTCAGGATTCGGATTCGGTGAAGTTGATGCAGTTCAAAATCATGTTATCTGGGTTCGGGTAAGTCTCAGATACGGATTACAGGGGAAGCCAAGCCCTCAGCACTCCCTTAAACAAAATAGAATGGACTACAACTTTTAAAAAAAGTGTAAACTTATATTAAATTATAGGGTAAAGTTCACGAAGTCACTAAATATCTTAAAATGGTCATTTTAGTCATTCAATGTTTAAATGTTACAAAATAATTATTAAATTTTGATTTTTATTATAAAATATATCATAATAAAAGTTACAATTAAATAGTATCACAATTAAAACTAGGATTTATATTCAATATACTGACGGTAAAAATCAAGTGCCTTAGTTTTAGTGCTTAGAGACTTAGTTTAGGGTGTAGGGTTTAGGATTTAGGGGTAATGGTTAGGATTTATGGTTTAAAGGTTAGGGTTTAGGGTAATATGTTAAGGATTTAGGTTTTAACCTATAAACCCTTTATTCTAACTTTAAATTCTATTCACAATAACTAAATTCTAAATCACTAAACCTAAATCCACCCCAAAATTGAGTCATTAAATTTTACCGGTATTAAATAATTATTCTTAAAGCTATTAATAAAAAATAAATATGATGGTAAAGTCAATTTTCTTTCTTTCTTTTTCATTGTGCCAAACAATAAGCAAATAAACCTATTTTTCATTCTAGTCTTCATCCTGTCAGTCAAACATACTTTTTTATAAATTCAAACAATCTCTAATTCGAACCTTTTTTTATTATCATTCCAATTTCCTTTCCTCTGTATCAAATAGGATAGACCGAAAGGAGAACAATCGCACCATTAAAAATTTTCAATTCTCGTATAGTTTATATAATTTTCACACCCTTAAATTTTTTACTTTCGCACTTTTAAATTTTTAATATAATTTTTTAAAATTTACACCCTAACATAAAATTTTATATATTTCCCTAACAGTCATTTTCGATACTCCTAACATTAAATCTTACGTCATTTACGGCATTAATTCTCGCACATCTCAAAAATCCTTAACATGGCTGGAAAACTCCTTTAAAGAAAAGAATCAAAGAGGGGATATACTTGCAAGGAACCAATTTCAAAGAAGTGTATGCTTTCCACTTTTATTTACAAAAAATTCCCTTTTCTATATATTCATATTCGCGTTAGCTTTCCCTCAAAAAATTAAAAATTTGCGTTCGCTAATTCTGGAATTCTTTTCCTTAACAACGAAGGAAAACAAAAGAGGCCAAAATCAGCTAGCAACGGCATTATCCATATCACCCACTCGGTAGTCCAGAATATTTCAGAACCATCCGCATTTCCACAGTTTTATTTTTTTAAAAAGAGGAGAAAATTAATATTTAATCCCGGTGTCTCCTAATTTAGTTCTTAAACTTTTTGACTCTCAATAATTCTGAAATTTGATAACTTTTACTAAATATTAGTTAATATAAAAATTAAATGTTCAAATTTTGACGTTATTAATAGAACATGTTAAATTAGGTAAATTATCCTAATAAGCTTTTGCAGTGCACAATTTAGATTAGTTAGTCAATTACAGATAGTTATACTAAAAAAATGATAACATTGTTCAATTTGATCTTTGAACTTAAATTTTAAATCCTTTTATTGTGTGACACTCTAAAATTATGTTTAAAATATTTTGGTGATATGTTGTACAATATCATAATGTCACGCTGTGATCTAAGTTTTGGACAAAAAATCAATTGATTTAGCGGGATGATGCGTTATATTTCTTAAGTAAAGTCAGGAGTTTAAACCATGACGTTATGAATAGAGAAAACTTGATTGAGAGAGTCATCCCCTATTGAGCCTCTAAAAATTTAATATGAATTAATCGACCAATGAGTCGGATAGCGATGGTTAAAAAATTAATTTAAGTCTTGGGATCAAGTTAGGAGAAGTTATGAACTAAACTGTTTAGGGTCCAGATTGGAAGAAGTTGTTAAGTTTAAGGACTATTTGTTAAATTATCCTAAACACAATTCCACGTGTCAGCGTCTCGTTCAATCTTCACTGCTGGTACGTGTACTTACGAGATCCATCAAGAACTTTCTCTTCACCAAAAGCAAAACCGCCATTTTTCTGCCATTTATAACATCCCCTGAATCTCCTCTTCCTTCTCCAACGGACAAACGAAACCCTAAAACAGAAACTCAAAATTTAAGCAGCGATTCCTCCATTGTTCTTCTGCACTCTCCGGTTTCTTCAACTCTCATTCAACGACGATGTGGAACCAGCCGTACGGGAAAACTGATACGGAGGCCGGAGCAAGGCCTTTGTATCCGATGATGATGGAGCCGCCGGAGATGAGGTGGGCTTTCATCCGCAAGATTTACTCCATCATTTCTATTCAGCTGCTCGCTACGATAGCGGTGGCTGCTACGGTGGTTACCGTCCATCCGATCTCTCACTTCTTCGTCAGCACTGGCGCTGGCTTGGCTCTTTACATTGTCCTCATCATCACGCCTTTCATTAGTGAGCTTCTTGTTCTTGTTCCCTTTTCTGGCGTTCTTAATTTGTGAATTTTCGGTTAATTAAAAAGAGAACTGGTTCCTTTGTGAAATTGCAGCTTTGTGTCCATTGTATTACTATTACCAGAGGCATCCGGTGAACTATCTCTTGCTCGGAGTTTTCACGATTTCCTTGGCTTTTGCGGTTGGATTGACGTGCGCTTTTACCAGTGGTAATATTTGGATTCTCGAAATTGTTGCTTAATTTATTAGGGCTAATGAGATTCTTTAGTGATTCTGTTGTTGTTTGATAGAAAAATTAAAGAACTTGAACAATGTAAATCGAACGGAAAATTCTAAATTTACAGAGGAGGATTGTGATTTATGCGTTTTAGAAGAATTAGAACATTGAACTTTAGAGTTTAGACTCATATATAGTAAGACATCCAATGTGGATAACTCACAACATATGAAGTGAATGCTTGTGTATGCATATGATTAAATTGCGGATGCCGTTCCAACGTACGGCTGTTGTGGCGTGATTTTTCTCTAAAAAATAACTATGATTTTAAATGCGGTTGCAGTTTGTGGTGTTGTGGCGACCTCCGGCCGCAATTAAATACTATGTGTGTATGGTATGCTTGTTATTTATCATATGACAGTAAACTAACTAGAATCGATGTGCATTGGTTTACTTTCTGTGCAGGAAAGGTTATTTTGGAGTCGGTGATCCTGACGACCGTGGTGGTTGTGGCTCTGACCCTTTACACCTTCTGGGCTGCAAGGAGAGGCCATGATTTCAACTTCCTTGGCCCTTTCTTGTTTGGCGCTGTCCTTGTTCTTATGGTTTTCGCTCTGATCCAGGTATTCCAATCTCCTCCTGCTCGTTTATGTCGTTTCCTATCCTATGTATTTATAGGACTATTCAAGTTATTGATTTGGTCTGAATGTGTACAGATTCTCTTCCCGTTGGGTAGAATCTCGGTGATGATATATGGGTGCTTGGCGTCGATCATTTTCTGCGGTTATATCATATACGACACGGACAACTTGATCAAGCGATATTCGTATGATGAGTACATTTGGGCTGCCGTATCTCTGTATTTGGACATCATTAATCTCTTCCTCTCGTTGCTTACTGTTTTCAGGGCTGCGGATAGTTGAAGGGTTCATTTTTGTCCTGCTTTTGAGGCCCTTAAGACACTTAGGATGAACATTCAAAGTGTTTGCTGTTGATCTTGTTTTTCTCTCCTTTTATTAGGTTAGGTGGGGTCATTGTGAATGATGTGTAAAAGAAGAGGGAGCCAAATGTATGGTTTGTCAGAATTAATAACATCATTCTACATTGTCGATTGTATGGAAGATTCTGTTCTGCTTTTTCCAGCATGTTCCATTGTGGACTAGTGATGTCTCGTTTAACACCAACCAACCCACTTCTTGATGGAAGGTGAAGGCATTTGAATTCGTAAAGAAATGCTTATTTTAGGTACCCATCCAGTGATTGGTATTTAGAGGCAAAGAAATGCTTACTTTTGGCACTCATCTACAAGATTAGATTTTCTTTTTAATTTTAAGATTTTTCACAAAATGGTTTTACTAATTTAAATAAATACATATATAATTCTAAATTTAATAGGTAATTCTATTATGGAAGTAATTCAATTTAAATTAATTCCTCAAAATCTATATATTTAAATTAATTCCTCAAATTCTATTGATTCAAATTTAAAATCTATCTAAAATACTACTTTATAATTGAATCAAAATGTTGAACGAAAATTATACACAATTTCAAAAAGGATGTTTATTTTAAATTCTTCAATTAAATTTCAATCATTTTTTCAGGATGAAGTTTTCGAAAAGGACCGAATTAAAGAATAAGGTGAGTGTTCGATCGAGTTGAGCAAAAAAAATTTGAATTAATTGAGTTGACGCATCATATTTTACAACTCAAACTTTATTTGAAATTTTTTCGATTCGAGTCAAGTTTTCGAATTCTTATAAAAATTTAATTGTAATTGTTTATTATGTTATAGTACGATTTAATTCCAATTTAAACGATTTTCTCTAATCATATAAGATATGCATATATATATATATATTTCTTCATATTTTTTTTTCATATGTTGTAATATTTCTTCATATTTATATATATATATATGTATATATATATATATATATATATATATCATAAAAAATTGAGAAACTCATCTCGAACTTAAAAATAAATCCACTAATTACTAAAAAATTTGAGTTATTCAAATTTTCATTTTACAACTCAAACTTTATTTAAATTTTTTCGAATCAAATCGAGTTTATAAAATTTCAAGTCGAATCAAGACGAGTCAAATATTTTCGCCTCGAGTTATTCGATTTTTTCAAGTCAGGTTTTGCTCCCACCTATTAAAAAAGAGATTGAAGGAATTCTTGTCCCAAAATTTTGGTCTAATACAATTTAACTTAGAAATTTAAACATTAAATAAATTAAATTTTATATATTCAAATTTTGAATTTAAATCTTTAATAAAGTCTTATATTTTAAGTTAAATAATTTGACCTCTCCATATATTTGATCTTAACTCCATCTCTGTTTATCGAGACAAAGTTTTGCTACAAGAAACCAATCTATCGTGTTGAAATTCAGAGTGACACCATACATGTCCTGTTTCCCCAATTGATGGTAAGATGGCAATGCAGTTCAAGCGGCCCAAATGGCAGCTCCGCCGCAACCATAACATTTTGGTGGTGAACGAACCCCCAACACAAGTGTTGGGATGTCCAGAGGTGGTAGCTATTCAGAAATGCCCCCACGTCGAAAATTTAAATAACAAAACTTCTCCGACCCAACCTCGAAAGCTTCTGTAGTAAAACCAATCCAACCCAACCTTAAAACCTTCCGAAACATGACATGGTAATACAGACTAGAAACGAATTCACAAACATATCAAGGATCTTCGGAATTCTAACCTGAAATCTCTACTCAGAACTGCACCCAACACTATTATGAATTGTTCATAAGGTCAAAAGCAACAATACATGGTAGAACCTTAATCCGTATAGCCATAGGCGCATGCATATATAATGACCTTAATCTGTATATATCCATTTCAAATGTCAATGACTCAGCAAGTGAGACCTAGGTGGCTCGGTACAAATGGTGCATTTACATGTTTCGGTAGTAAAACCTCAAAAATTTAAATAATAAAACCTCCTACCAAACCTTGAATGTTTCAGTAGTAAAACTAGTCCAACCCAACCTCAAAAGCTTCCGACCAGAAACGAATTCACAAAAATAACAAAGTTCTAACCTGAAATCTCTAGTTAGAACTGCACTCAACACAATTATGGATTGAATTGTTCACAAGATTAAAAGCAACAATGCATGATAGAAGATGGTATATCTTGTTTGCATTGACATGCTGAGACCTAATCTGTAAATTCATTTCAAATGACCAGGAAGCCATAGGTGCATGCATATATGTAATAACCTTAATATGTATATATCCATTTGAAATGTCAATGGTTCAGTAAGTGAGACCTAGGCGACTCGGTACAAATGGTGCATTTACATGTTAAGGGATATAGCCTCATGGATGCACAACAAGCATGTAATGGGAAATTGTTCGAACTTACATTGGAAAAGGTGAGGCAAGCAGGGAAGAATTATGGCGAAATTCAAGCATCTTGAACCCAAACCCTAACTGTTCTATCCCCATCAAGCCCAGCAGAGGCAATTTTATTCTCAACAGGATGGCAAGTCACAGATACAACCGTATCCGTATGGCCTTCGAGTTTCTGAATCATGGCTTTGGATTGAAGATCCCATAGATAAACGCATTTATCCTCCGATCCACTAACGATGTATTTCCCACTCGTAACGGAGAATGTCGATGTTATGCAGTATGCTCTGTTTGTATGGCCTTGATAAATTTTCAGAAACTTCCCAGATGAGTAATTCCAGAGTTTCTGCAATCGAAAAGTGAGTAAATGGGGTAAAATCAAAGCGAATTTATCTCGATTTTCAAGCATTGAAAGGTGTTTTTCGTTTATAACTTACAAGAGTGCTGTCGAGGGTTGCAACGAGGATGAATTTCCCATTGGGGGAGAATTTGGTGAACGAGACGCTGGGATCTTTGTCATCGATTAGGGTTTTCAACAAACCGCCTTCTTTGGCGGCCCAAATCTTGCACGTCCCGTCGTGGCTACCCGATACGATCAGCGAACCGTCGCGGTTGAAGTGAACCGACGTCACCGGCATGGAGTGCGCCCGGATTACCCTCACGCACTTCCCAGTTTTCACCTCCCACATGCGAACCGTCTCATCGAAGGATCCCGAGACGATGATATTCGATTGCGGATTGAAGTTAACGCAGAAGACGAAGTCGGAATGTCCTTTGAGGATCTTGAGGCAATCGAACGGGGGGCGTGCGTCCCAGATGCGGAGAGTACGGTCGTCGGAGGCGGAGCAGATGTAGTGGGAATCTGATGACCAGGCGAGGTCGGAAATTCCTTCCGAGTGGCCGACGAGGCGGTGGAGGAGGGACAGGGTCGATGAGGACCAGATAATTAGGGTTTTGTCGAGGGAGGCGGAGGCTAAGAGGGTACCGTCATTTGAGAATTTGACACAGGAGACGGCGCGTTGATGGCCGGTTAGCGTTTTCAGGTGACGGTAGGGTTTGTGGCCGGCGGTAGACATTGCTTAGACACGGCGTAGAAAATGGAGAAGATCTGGAAAGCTTTATAATCTCTCTATAGTCTCCAAGGCAGCGGGTCTGTTAATTTGATTTATCAAAACAATATCGACCTAAGTCCCAAATCCAATACATGTAGTATATATTAGGGTAAATTGCATCCCCTGTCATTTTATTATCAATAAATTTATAATTGGGTTACTATATTTCAAATAATTACAATATCGACCTGTATTTTATATTGTTGATCGTATTAATTTACTTTTAACTCTAAATTTAGGCTTAATGTCAAAATAAGTACCCAAACTATCATATTTTTACAAGTGTCTAAATTATTTTTTGTTCTTTTTAGGTGCCCAAATTTTCATTGTTTTTCTTTTAGGTGCCTAAATTATTTTTGTCTCTTTCAGGTGCCCAAACTTTCATTTTTGCCCCTTTTAAAGTCAAACTGAGGCACATACTTTAACAAGAAAATGATAGTTTGGACACCTATTTTGGTCAAAAAATAATAGTTTGGGCACTTAAAAGGGGTAAAAAAGTTTGGGCACTTAGAAGGGGCAAAAAAGTTTAGGCACCTAACAGAAAAAAACGAGATAATTTGAGCACTTAAAAAAAGATAAAAAAATAATTTAAACACCTAAAAAAATGAGATAATTTAAGCACTTATTTTGATATTAAGCCTTAAATTTATTCTGAATTTATTTTTTTTAATCGAGCAATCGTTCTTTTTTTTTATCTCTAACAGTCGCAATCGTTCTTTTTCTTTTTTTCATCTTTGTGTGGCCTACAGTGACACCGGCTTGTGTTGATTGCTAACAATTAGTAATTTTTTATTTTATTTTTCTTAATTTTTAAATTTAATAAAAAATTTATGGTACACTTCTCTCTATCTTTTAGTATGTTTTCTTTGCTTTCTGACACTTTTTTCTAGTCGATCGTTTGGCGTTTTTTTTATTTGATTTTTTTTTATCAAAGTAGGATTTGATGTCATCACGACTGATCAAGATGAGACACTATTAATTATCTTGTTGATCTCCATATTTTGGACCCTCAAACTAAATTTGAAATCAAGCTCATATTCATTACTCTTGTTCGCGATTGAATTGCGGTAATGACCGTATTGTCGCCTTATTGCTTTTGTGATGTTTGTATTTATTTTATTTCGAGTCTTTTAGTTAGGGTTTTTTTTACCTTTTCTTTGTATGGTCTTGTTATGATCGTGAGATGTTAGTTTTCTTGTTTCTTTGTTTATAAGAACATGTCAGGATCAAGTTTGTTTACCTGAATTGTAAACTCTCATTGTATTTTTTGACGTTTCCTCTTTTAATAAAACTAGCATATTTATATTAAAAAATACTTGAAATTTATTTTGAATATTTTGAGTAGTTTCAATGAAAAATAAAATGTTGTTACTCTTAGGAGATTCAAATTCAAATAGCTTGTTTACAAGATGTGTGTCTAATTAAAAGGCTAAGAAAAATGAACATATACAACCATGAGATCACATCATATACTATTAAACTTTATAAAACGGATAACTTTATCAAAGAAACATGGTCGTTAAGGTTTTTTTGCGTTGAAGCTCGATATGTCTAAAGCCTACGACATAGTTAAATGGTCTTTTCTTGAGGCTATAATGCTTAAGATAGGATTTTCTCAACAATGGGTTGCACTGATTATGGGTTGTGTATCTACTATGTCATACTTTGTAGTCTTTAATGGTGTACCCAGTGCTACTTTCTCACCCACTCGTGATTTGCGTCAAGGGGATCCTTTAAGTCTCTATCTATTTTTTCTATGCTCAAGCTCTTTCCTCTCTTCTAAATGCGACTAAGGACTCTGGGAATATTACTGGTTGCAAAGTTGGAAGAAATGGAGTATCTTTAACTCACATATTCTTCACTAATGACTGCATTTTATTCGGTGAGGCAACTCAGTTTAAAGCATCGACCAGAAAGGATATTCTATCGATATACGAAGCTGTTTCGGAACAACGTATCAATTTTGACAAGTCCCTTATCTATTTCAGTGCAAAGTTGGAAGGCAGACTCAATCCCTGTTTGGGGGGGTTGGAGTTCGAATTTCAACTACCCTGGAGAAGTACTGTTACCTCTCTAAAAGTATTGTTTTTAATGTCAGTCTTACAACGCTCTTGCTTGTTTTTAGGTGCATTTAGTTGCATTAGGATGTTAAAACCATGTATTTGTATAAGGAGTTTAGAACTCTGTCTATGTCAGTGTGAAGGGTTGTTTTGTTGGCAGTTTTGCAGGTTTGGCATAGGATTTGGCTCAGAAAAGCAACAACAGGAAGGAATGTCAGAGAAAATATCGGGCGCTGTTGGCACATATGGACCAGACAATGCCAAGCACCGGTTGGAGAGAAGTGAATTTGATGTCATGCCAAGAAGCTGTTGGACCCTGAAAAAATAGGAAATGACCAGGCTCCGAAAAGATAGCAATTGGATCAATCTCTGAAAAAATAGCGGATAAGATGGTGCCAAGACTTGTTGGCAGATTCATGCCAAGCTTGGACGCCAAGGCAGCGTCGACAGTATGACGTCAGCCCTAGCCTGATCAGCGCTCATTCAAATTTGGATAAGATGATAATCATTTATCCCTTGGGCAGTTGAAGTTCAAAATTTGAAGAGCTAATCCTATCCTTTCCTCGCACGCCTATTTAAACACCAATCAAGTTAGCATTTGGGAGAGGGAAGAAGAGATCGGAGTGAGGAGTTGGTGTGTGATGATTGACAACCGGCTGTACCTAGGAAGGGTGGTCCGACCAACTTGGCCGAGAAGACTGGATCTTGAAGGGCTGCATCGAGAGACCCCTTCTAGCCCATTTTCTCTTTCAAGTTATTTTATTTTGTTTTAAATGATGATGTACTTAGGAAACGTTTGTGGTTTTTTGGTTAAGTCCCTCACCATGAACTAATTTCATAGTTGGTGGGGGATGTTTGCGTTGAATGCTATTTTTATGTTTTAGTTTTTAATAATAAATCTGCATTGGCAATGTTTTCACTATTCGGCATACTTTATTATTTCCTAAATATTATGCCAAGCGAGAGCTGGAACTATTGGCCTATTGCTCCTCAATATCTTAACAAACTTGGGGTGGCAACGATTAAGTTGTTGAATAATGAGGAGAGAAGCTTCGAGAGAAGTCGTTCAAGTAGATGAACTTACTTCGGGAGTGAAATCTACCCCTTAGGAGTATAGATTGGATTTTAATCAAATTGGTTTATTTAAAAGCATGCAATATAGATATATAGGGGTTTTTACATGATCTATTTAGGGCAATGACCATCGAGAGAGGCTTTGCTAATTTTGAATCTACTCGGCAAACAATGCCAAGACAGGTTGTTATTAAAGGCTGGCACGACATGAATAGCATGAAAACCAGGCATTCCTTGCCAACATTCATAATTTATTAAAGCACCTTCCTTGCCAACGACTTACTTTACTTTATTTCTCATCTTTCAATTATTTTCAAAATCAACTTCAAAACAAATCAACTTTTTCTTAAGGCAAGTAACAATCAAAGCAATTGAGTTCCAAGTCAATCTCTGTGGGATCGATACTCAGCTTACCAGCTTTATTACTTGCAGACCGTGTATACTTGCACACAAAAGACTCATCTTGGCACGTTTTTATACTTTCCAACACATATCTTTTGCCACTTTTGCCAGCATTTCACCTAGAGAGTCTACAAGTTTTTGGCGCCGTTGCCGGGGATTGCAACAGAATTGATTGTTTTTAAATTCTTACTTGTCTTACTTTTATTTTTATTTTTACCTTTTATTTTTGTCGATGTATGACCAGAAGCCATCTTGTGGTGGACGAGTGGCCATACGATCCAAAAATTGAGAAAACCTTGCAGAGGTTAAAAAGAAGATTTCGAGAGATGCAAAACCAAGGTAATGGATGGAATGGTGTGGTGAACAATAGAGGAAATCCACTTAATAATGAGATACCACCACCACCTGTTGTCTCAGTTGTTAATGAGAGACCTATTAGAGAACATTCGACACCAACCATTGACAATTTGATGCCAGAACTTGTTGGCACAGAGGTAAACGCTGTCAATTTCGAACTTAAGCCGGTAATGATTCAAACTCTTTTGAATGTAGGTCAGTTTGATGGAGCACTCACTGGAGATCTGAGGCAACATCTGAAGCAGTTTATGGAGATTTGCCAGCTATTCTAACAAAATAGAGTACTTGAAGATACTGTGAAGCTGAAGTTATTTACTTTTTCTTTGAGAGACAGGGAAAAGACTTAACTTAACTCCTTGCCACCTGGCTCAGTTACTTCATGGGCAGACCTATGCCAAAAGTTTTTAAAAAGATTTCAGCCGCCAACTGCTAAGTTGCGAGGTGAGATAATTACATTTAGGCAAGCTGAGAATGAGACCTTATATGATGCATGAGAACGATTTAAAGACTTGTTGAGGAGGCGTCCTATGCATGGATTCCTGAATTGAACCCAGATCCAGACCTTTTTACAACGGATTGAATGCACAAATGAGAACTGTCGTTGATGCTTCAGCAGCTGGCTCATTGCTTGACAAGACATATACCGAGGTTGTTGACATTTTATAAAAGATTGCAATCAATGATTTTGAATATCCAGTTGCGAGACTTGGGACCAGAACTAAAACCAATGAGAAATTTCAGGTTGACGAACTAACGTCCATTCATGCTGAGATTTCCAACCTTACTAGTATGGTAAGAACTTTGCAAAAGAATAACGAGTCCCAGGAAGTCAAAGCATTAGATACTTTATATACAATTTGTAGAGAGAATCATTATGTGGATGAATGCCTTGCCAACCCTGAATCGGTAAACTTTGTTGGCAATGTTAATCGTTACTATAATCCTATCTCTAATACTTATAATGCAGGTTGGAGACAACACCCTAGTTTAGCATGGGGAAATCAAGGAGGTAACTAGTACAATGCCTAGCGCCAGAATACCCAGAGGCAGAATAACAATGCCATGCCAGCATTCTATCAGAATGCCATGCCACAAAAAGCCCAAAATAATTTTCAGCAAGGGTAGAGACTCAACCAAGGAGGCACACTCACAGAGTACATGGAGAGGAATGATGCCACAGTCCAGAGTTTGGCAGCATTAATGAGAAACTTGTAAGTCCAAATAGGGCAGATTGCCAATGCACTCAGCAATCGACCCCAAGGAACATTGCTAAGTGACACAGAAGATGCCTGGCACAAAGAAAATGAGCAATGTAAAGCCACAACTCTTCGGAGCGGTAAGTAGTGTGAGGTAGAGAAGGCTGCCAAGCAGCCAGTTAATTGACAAATCGAGAAGCCAGTGCCAGCAGATAATCCCAGCGAGGTAGAGAAAGAGCAACCAAAAGCAGATGATGCTAGCACTGATGCCAGACAGCATACCGATGCCAGCATCGATACCAAACAGACTGATGCTAGCACTGCCTTGGCAAAGCCAGCAGTGCTGGCATATGTTTATCCGCCACCACCATTTCTAGCAAGACTTAAAAAGCACAAGGAAGATCAGCAATTCAAGCGCTTCTTGGAGGTTCTTAAGCAATTGCAAATCAACATTTCATTGGTAGAAGCCCTTGAACAAATGCCCAACTATGTCAAATTTATGAAGGACATTCTGTCCAAAAAGAGGAAGTTGGGTGACTTTAAAACTGTTGCTCTAACTGAAGGATGCAGTGCCATGATCCTAAATCGATTACCACTAAAGCTAAAAGATCTGAGAAATTTCACTATTCCCTGTACCATTGGCAATAAATTCATGGGCAAGGCACTGTGTGACCTAGGAGCCAGCATCAACTTGATGCCAATGTCGGTTTTCTGAAAGCTTGGCATAGAAGCAAGACCTACCACGGTGACACTTCAGCTGGTAGACCGATCCTATGCACATCCCAAGGGTAAGATTGATGATGTATTGGTAAAGATAGACAAATTTATTTTTCCAACTGATTTTATCATTTTAGATTATGAGGCTGATATTAATGTCTCGATTATTTTGGGGAGACCTTTTCTTGCCACGGGTAGGGCTTTGATTGATGTTCATAAAGGGGAACTAATGATGTGCATGAATGACCAGCAAGTTACATTTAATGTGTTTCAAGCTTTGAAATGTGCAGATGAACCTGATGAGTGCCAAGCAGAGGAGATGATTGAGTCCATTTATAATTTGGATACAACATAGTTATGCCAGGATACAGAATTTGATGCCAACAATTTAGATGGCATAGCTGATCTGTTTGAGGAACCAGAAAAACCAGTCTTGGAGGTTGAAGAGGCGAGTTATTTTGAGCCACTACAGTTGGCCGACAGAGAAATCAAGGCATTTAGACCATCAATTGAGGAGCCACCAGCGTTGGAACTGAAACCATCGCCAGATCACTTAAAGTATGCTTATTTAGGTGAACACTCAACTCTACCGGTGATCATTGCCATTGGTCTTACTAATGATTAGGAGGAAAAGATTGTTGGCAATATTACGCGATTATAAGCAAGCATTAGGGTGGACCTTGTCAGACATCAGAGGTATTAGCCCCACCATTTGCATGCACAAGATTATCTTGGAAGAGTCTCATGGCAAGATCATTGAAGGATAAAGAAGGCTAAACCCAAGCATGAAAGAGGTAGTGAAAAAAAAGATCATAAAATGGCTTGATGTCGAGATTTATATCATATTTCTGATAGCTCTTAGGTTAGCCCGGTGCAATGCATGCCAAAGAAGGGTGGCATGACCGTGGTACAAAATAGTGAAGCTAAGTTAATCCTCTCCAAAACTATCACAGGATGGAGAGTGTGCATGGAATATAGGAAGCTAAACAATGCCACGAGGAAGGACCACTTCCATTGCCATTCTGTTGGGCTCGAATTCCTTCAACCGATATGCTTGCCAAGTGGTAGAGAAGTCGATTTTTGGGTGTATGTGGTGGAAGCTAAAGATGAGACAATGAAAACAAGGATTTAGAGTGGTTCAAGCTTCTAACAAGCTCTACATCCACTACCTTAGCACACCATTAAGGATTTCCCAAATTCACTAAGAATTTCTTCCCATTTTACAAGGCTTAGGAGGCAACCTTTACAATCCAAGACCCAATTACCAAGTCTAGCATACAAAGCTCACAACCCAATCTTTGGGAATCCTTACAAACAAAAGAAATAAAGCAAACAAGAAATCCTCTCTACAAGGTTGATGTTTGCACTCTTTAAGCACTCACCCAAATCCTAATACACTTGAGCATACATTAACAATTAAGCTCAACAAGTGTAGTCTATGAAAAAATAAGAATTAAGCATTAAGACACTTTTACAATCATAATGTTGTTGACTTGAAGATCATTAGTTGTTGCTGAAGCTTGAAGGGTCCTTAAATACTCCCAATTAAGTTTTTAGCCGTTGGAGACCGTTGGATTGAATTGGAGCTGTTGGAGCCTCTATTTCCCGTAATTAATGCAGTTCTGCAGCTGTCCTTATCGATATATGGGTTACCCGTATCAATACGCCCTTCTTAGAAACTAGTCGTTAAGGACTTAGCTACCTAACCGTATCGGTACACGTGTACCTGTATCGGTACAGCTACTAGCCGTTGCGCTCAGTTTTGCTAACCGTATCTAAACACCTTGGTATGTTTGCTAACCGTATCGGTACGCCTGTATTGAAAATATTAGTTTGGCTTCTTTAAAACATTTAAAACATTTCCAAAACCTCTCAAAAACTTCTCAAACTTATTTTCAAGTTGTTTGAACTTAAAAACATTTTTGAATTCTTTTCAATTTAGTCCAAAACTATTTTTCAATTATTATATCAAAACAAATATCCTAACACATTCATTGACCAGATGCTAGACAGGTTTGCAAGTAAAGCTTTCTATTGTTTTTTGGATGGTTATTCAGGTTATAATCAGATTTCCATCACTCCTGATGATAAAGAGAAGACCACGTTCACGTGCCCTTATAGGACATTTGCGTTTAGAAGGATGCCATTCGGCCTATGTAATGCACCAACAATGTTTCAATGTTGCATGATGTCCATTTTTTCGATATGATCGAGCACAACATGGAAGTATTCATGGAAGATTTCTCAGTGTTTGGCAAAACATTTGAGGAATGCCTTCTTAGTTTGGAGCAAGTCTTGAAGAGATGTGTTAAGTGTCTAAAAGTACTATTTTATTTACCCTTTTTATTCATATTATTGCTAGACTTAGGCTTATATTAGTTGCATAATTAGTCATTCATGCATTAATTCATGTTTCTTTCCACTGTTAAGCTTGATTACATAACTTGGTGATTTTTGTGGAAAAAGATATTGCTTTGGTATATTTTTATTGTGCAGAATCAGTGGCCAAAGCAAGGCTGGAACCAGTAGCCAGGGCAGTGCGTAAAGGAGATGCTGACGTAGTTGCCAGTGTAGTGCATGAAGGAGATGCTGACGCAGTTCCCAGGGTAATGCATGAAGGAGATGCCGAGCTAGTTGCCAAGGCAATTCTCGATAAGGGATAAGATGATATGGCAGTCGAAATTAATGACTAGATAAGCCCAAGATGATGTGAAGCAAAGTTAAATCCCAAAAGAGTTTGATTTCCATAAAGAGGTCAAAGAGAAATTAAATCCCAAAAAGATAGGAGAAGATCTAGAAGGAATTTAAATATAATAAAGAATTATATTCTTTTAAAGTATTTAATTCTAACTTAACTTTCTCCTCAAGAAGGACTTTGACCTAGCCATCTCCTATTTAAAGGAGACCAAGCCGTCAAACTCAAAGGGAGAGCAAGGGGGAGAGAGTTTGATTGGGAGAAAGCTTGCAGGGAATTCGATTGAGAGAGAGTTTGACTAGGGGCTGATCGGTTTCTTCTTTTTCTTCTTCTTTGCTTCTATTAGATTCATGGTTTGAGGATTATTCTTTGTATATCTTTTAAACCCAGCCATGAACTAACTTGATTGGTTGGGGTTATTGTGTTTTGTTGTTGTGAGAAACAATTGGATTTTGTTTAGGTCATAAGAGTTTGCACTTTCAATTCAAGCTTTACTCATTCTTGGTTTTTATTCTTGTTTGTGAGTGAATTGGGAGAGGATCTCGTAACTTCATCTATTTATCTAATACCGGGAGAGTTAGATTCAAGAAGCGAATGAGTATGGTCTTTATTCAATCTATTGATGGTGAAGATTAATCCGGCTTAGGAATAAGTTAAGGATTTCAATGGCTAAGAGGAGCGCAAGATTGGTTGTAGTTCACCCTTGATTCACTCAGGGATGTATTGTCAAGGCTTGCACAAGTAGCTAGAGTTTCGACTTAGGGATAAAAAGAAACCATTGAAGAACGCTCTACCGAACCTTGAAGTTGCTGCCCAGCCGCCCAAACAATTGCCCAGCCAGTTACCTAGACAACCGTCGATTAGTTGCCAAGGTAACCCCGCTGCGCAAGTTGCCACGAAAATTGAGTTGCCCTTGCACTCTTTTACCAAGACGATCCAATTGGCTATCACACCTCAACTCACGATAACCTGGCCTATTCCCTCTCTTTTGATTTCATCTATTCTTTTAGTTTATTGCTCTTAGTTTACTCATTAGTTATAATTCCTACAATCACCTACTTGTATTTTTCTTTTCCAACGCAGTAACTTAAGCAAAGTAGCCCAAACCAATCCCTGTGGAGACGATACTCAGATCACTTTATTACTTGCGACGTGTATACTTGCACCGTTTGCGTAGCACTCAATATGAGCAACAAGTTTTTGGCGCCGTTGCCGGGGATTGGCAATTGGTGTTAGTTGTTTTTGTTATTGCATTTTTCTTATTAGTTCTACTAACTTTTCTTTTTGTTTGTTTTATAAAAAAAAATTCAGGTGTGCTACAAGTTAAAGGACATCAACATGTCGGGAAATAAAAGTCAATCTATTCGAAAGTTGATGTGGGAAGATAGGAATCAATCCAATCAAGAGTTCTTTGCACCCTTCGATGATTATTGTTGCTTGTGATAAGTGCTACGCAATTGTGCAAGTATACACGTCGCAAGTAATAAAGTGATATGAGTATCGAGTATCGTCTCCACAAAGATTGGTTTGGGCCACTTTGCTTAAGTTACTGCACTGTGAAAAGTAAAAACACAATTGATAATATGAGTTCTAATTAACGAGTAAACTAAGAACAATAAACTAAAAGAATAGATTAAAATAGAGTAAATAGGCCAGGTTATCGTGAGTTGAGGTGTGATAGCCGATTGGATCGTCTTGGTAAAAGAGTGCAAGGGCAACTCAGTTACCGTGGCAACTTGCACAGCGGGGTTGCCTTGGCAACTAATCGATGGTTGCCTGGGCGACTAGCTAGGCAACTACTTGGGCGTCTGGGCAACAACTTCAAGGTTCGGCAGAGCATTCTTCAATGGTTTCTTCTTATCCCTAAGTCGAAACTCTAGCTACTTGTGCATGCCTTGATAATATATCCATGCGTGAATCAAGGGTGAACAACAACCAATCTTGCGCTCCTCTTAGCCGTTGAAATCCTTAACTTATTCCTAAGCCGGATTAATCTTCACCATCAATAGATTGAATAAAGACCATACTCATTCGTTTCTTGAATCTAACTCTCCCGATATTAGATAAATAGATGAAGTTACGAGATCCTCTCCCAATTCACTTGCAAACAAGAATAAGAACCAAGAATGAGTAAACCTTGAATTGAAAGTGCAAACTCTTATTACCTAAACAAAATCCAATTGTTTTTCACAATAACAAAACACAATAACCCCAACCAATCAAGTTAGTTCATGGTTGGGTTCAAAATATATACAAAGAATAATCCTCAAACCATGAATCTCATGGAAGCAAAGAAGAAGAAGAAGAAGAAGAAATCGAACTCTCTCCCCCTTTCTCTCTTGTCAAAATTTCTCTCTTCTTGCCCTATGGGGTTGTCGAAATTTTCCCTCCTCTTGCTCTCCCTCAAGTTGACGATATGACCTCTTATTTATAGGGCTAGGTCAAAGTCCTTCTTTAAAGAGGAAGTTAAGTTGGAATTAAATTATCTTTAAAGAATATAATTCTTTATTATAATTATATTCCTACTAGAACTTCTCCTATCTTCTTGGAATTTAATTCTTCTTTAATCTCTTCATGGAAATCAAATTCCTTTGGGATTTAGCTTTGCTCCACGTCATCTTGGGCTTGTCTAGTCATCAATTTTGACTACCATATCACCTTATTCTTTGTCGATAATTGCCTTGGCAACTGGCTCGGTGTCTCCTTCATGCATTGCCCTGGCAACTAGCTCGACATCTTCTTCATGCACTGCCCTGGCAACTAGTTCTAGCCTTGTTTAGGCAAGTGATTCTGCACATACACAAAAACACACCAAAGCAGCATCTTTTTCCACAAAAATCACCAAGTTATGTAATCAAGCTCAACGGTGGAAAGAAACATGAATTAATGCATGAATGACTAATTATGCAACTAATATGAGCTTAAGTATAACAATAATATGAGTAAAAAGGGTAATAAAAATAGTACTTTTGAACACTTATCAATTACCTATACCAACCGAGAAAATCATATACCGTGGAAAACTCGTGCACTTGTTGTAGAGAACATCATGTGTTTGAAAATTGCCCTCACATTTTTGGTGCATATGACTACATGGAGAACCATAAATGGAACCAGCAGCAAAATCCTTCATGGTATGATGAAAAAGCTCAAAATTTTTTTACCATAACAATTTTGCTGCAGCAACAGACATGCCTCGACAATGTAGTCCTTATCAGCAGCCTAGTGTCATGACAACAAACATGCCATGGCAATGTAATCCTTTTCAAGAACATTCCAATTCCTTGGAGGAAACGTTGCTAGCTTCCTTGGCTAAACTTGACGGATCAATTGAAGAGATTCGAGAGCTATTAAAGAAAATAGATGTAAGGATAGCTCAGTGGGATGCAACCTTGGGGGATTCAGAAGATCAATTGAGGAGATCCACATATGCTATGGATAACATGCACCAACAATCCATTCCTGGGGATACTGATGTCCCAAGGCAAGAGGATAAGGAGCAATGCAAAGAGAGGTCCCTGATGTGTGGGGAACAACTAGAATCTCTAAGTCGAGAGGATGCCAATGGGAGAGACTGCCCAACACATGATGAGCCTAAGCAACAAATTACCTCGGTAATGATTGAGGAGCCTGAACAGAGCAACGCCGTGACAACATACCGAGAGGCTGAGAAGAGTAATGCTACAGCAGACTGCTCGTATCCACCTTTGCCACGGCAATTGCACGACCACATGCAAGATCAACGAGATGACAATACTTTGCCAATGGAATATGAGCAGGTGATGGTTGAACCTTTTGAATTCTTTAAAAACTCACCTCCTTCATCGCAGGTATTCTTTGAGGAACCGATGTTGGTAGATTTGAAGCCATCACTGATGGAGATGTTTGAGAAGCCTAAAGAAAACGATGTTTGGACTCATGAAGCTTTTCATAAAACTAGTTTTCCCTTGACTTACAACGAATTTGGCAACTGACTGCCACGGCAATTGGCTTGAACATCAATTGCCACGACAACAAAAGCTACATCCAACCATGATGGAGGACGATGAGATTGAGGTAATTAAATGGTTGGACGTTGATATAATTTTTCCTAATAATATATTCATGCCTTCAGGAACAGTAGCAAGGTGGAAGATGTGCATGGACTACAAGGGAACACGAAAGAAAGACACCTCCACCATGGTAACGCAAAAGGGAGTAGTGGCAAGCACATTGGCCAAACTCTTTTTGGGCAATATTGTCACCCGATAGAGGGTGCAGATGGACTATAAGATGTATCAGAAACGACCCTCCTCAAGTTTTCTCAAATATGCAGTAACATTAGAAGATGCATGAAAAATGCTCTTTCTAAGAATTTTTAATTTTTGTTTTTAAATTTTGGAACTTTATTTTATTTTTGTTTTTTTCTCTTTATTTACTTTTGGAATTTTTAGGAGATATTTTATTTTTCTTCATTATCTTTAGTTTCTAGGTTTTCTTTGTTTTCTTTTCTTTTTCACAACAAGACTCACAACCACCATGCTAAGGAAGTTCACTACCGATTACTTGCCACGACAACCGCAAAAAAGGATGCCCCGACAACCACCCCGGCAACTACCTCAACAATTGCCACGGCAACAGAAACTGGCGATGCCCAGGCAACAACAATGGCTTTGGCAACTACTGATGCCTAGGCAAGTGAACCTGCCTCGGCAAACATGGATCAAATCAAAGCAATGCTATTCACACGGTACCAGCCACAAGCATTTAACCACCGACTGGAAAATGAATCAAGCAAACGACACGAAGGAAACTTATCACTCGAGGTGACAACCTCTCCGACTAACTCATTTCATTTAGTTTTTTTTAAAATTTTGTTTCACTTTTACATACATTGAGGACAATGATTCTCTCGAGTTTGGGGAGTGTTGGTTTCTAGTTAGTTTCATGTTTAGTTGCATTCATCATTAGCAATCACATATATGTTGCATATGTTACTTGCCATGCCTTTGATTGGATTTAATTGCTTAAGACTTGTTGAATATCCAATGATGAATTTTTGCCACTGCACTTAATTGAAAGAACCTTTAATTTTAGGATTGTATGAAAAGAACTTAGAATTTTACTATGATGCTGATTTTTTTACACGGTTGTGGCTTGTTGATTGAAAGAAACTTAGTGAACTTAGGTTGCCTAAAATTTGGGTAAATTTAAAATTGAAAATTAAAAGTTAATTTCTTGCTAGAGGTGCCCGAAACTGGCTCTAGTAGTTAATGCACATTAAAGAATCGCTAGAGGTGCCCGAAATTGCCTCTAGTCGACTAAAATAAAATAAAAAATTGTTGAATTGCTAGAGGTGCCCAAAACTGGCTATAGTGAAAACAAAAATAAATACCCCGATAATTAAGTTATTAAAAACATATTGTTCACATAGAATCTTAAAAATTAACTTGCACACAACTACACACACACATTGTCACGAGCATTATAGTTTGATTCCGGGTAATTTTTGTGCTATCCGAAAAATTAAAAGGTGATCATACTTTGTGCCACGGTTCCGAGGTTTGAATTCAAGTTTGAAGCATGTATTTGATGATTAAAGTCTTGGCAGGAAATTGTTAGTTTGCATTGCTTGAGGACAAGCAATAGTTCAAGTTTGAGGGTGTGTTAAGTGTCTAAAAGTACTATTTTATTCACCCTTTTTATTCATATTATTGCTAGACTTAGGCTCATATTAGTTGCATAATTAGTCATTCATGCATTAATTCATGTTTCTTTCCACCGTTAAGCTTGATTACATAACTTGGTGATTTTTATGGAAAACGATACTGCTTTGGTGTGTTTTTGTGTGTGCAGAATCAGTTGCCAAAGCAAGGCTAGAACCAGTAGCCAAGGCAGTGCATGAAGGAGATGCCGACGCAGTTGTCAGTGCAGTGCATGAAGGAGATAACGATGCAGTTGCCAGGACAATGCATGAAAGAGATGCCGAGCTAGTTGCCAGGGCAATTGTCGATAAGGGATAAGATGATATGGCAGTCGAAATTGATGACTAGATAAGCCCAAGATGACGTGGAGCAAAGTTAAATCCTAAAGGAGTTTAATTTCCATGAAGAGGTCAAAGAGAAATTAAATCCCAAAAAGATAGGAGAAGATCTAGAAGGAATTTAAATATAATAAAGAATTATATTCTTTTAAAGTATTTAATTCCAACTTAATTTCCTCCTTAAGAAGGACTTTGACCTAGCCATCTCCTATTTAAAGGAGACCAAGCCGTCAAACTCAAAGGGAGAGCAAGAGGGGAGAGAGTTCGATTGGGAGAAAGCTTAGAGGGAATTCGATTGAGAAAAAGTTCGACTAGGGGCTGATTGATTTCTTCTTCTTCTTCTTTGCTTCCATTAGATTCATGGTTTGGGGATTATTCTTTGTATATATTTTGAACCCAACCATGAACTAACTTGATTGGTTGGGGTTATTGTGTTTTGTTGTTGTGAGAAACAATTGGATTTTGTTTAGGTAATAAGAGTTTGCACTTTCGATTCAAGGTTTACTCATTCTTGGTTTTTATTCTTGTTTGTGAGTGGATTGGGAGAGGATCTCGTAACTTCATCTATTTATCTAATATCGGGAGAGTTAGATTCAAGAAACAAATGAGTATGGTCTTTATTCAATCTATTGATGGTGAAGATTAATCCGGCTTAGGAATAAGTTAAGGATTTCAACGGCTAAGAGGATCGCAAGATTGGTTGTTGTTCACCCTTGATTCACTCAGGGATGTATTGTCAAGGCTTGCACAAGTAGCTAGAGTTTCGACTTAGGGATAAGAAGAAACCATTGAAGAACGCTCTGTCGAACCTTGAAGTTGCTGCCCAGCCGCCCAGCCAGTTGCCCAGGAAATCGTTGATTAGTTGCCAAGGCAACCCCGCTGCACAAGTTGCCACGACAACTGAGTTGCCCTTGCACTCTTTTACCAAGACGATCCAATTGGCTATCACACCTCAACTCACGATAACCTGGCCTATTCCCTCTCTTTTGATTTCATCTATTCTTTTAGTTTATTGCTCTTAGTTTACTCATTAGTTATAATTCCTACAATCTCCTACTTGCATTTTTCTTTTCCAATGCAATAACTTAAGCAAAGTGGCCCAAACCAATCCCTGTGGAGACGATACTCGATACTCAGATCACTTTATTACTTGCAACGTGTATACTTGCACCGTTTGTGTAGCACTCAATACGCGTAACAGTATGCATAGAGATAAACCTAGTGTTGAATTGGGAAAAATGCCACTTCATAGTGATGGAGGGCATTGTTCTCGGGCATAAGGTAACTGAGAGAGGATTAGAAGTGGATCAAGAAAAAAGTTGAGGTAATTAAGCAGCTACCACCTCCAACGAGTGTTAAAGGTATAAGGAGTTTTTTAGGACATGCCGGTTTTTATCGGCGTTTTATTAAAGACTTTTTAAAAATTGCTAAACCTTTATGCTTGTTGTTAGAACATAATGCCACTTTTTCATTTGAGAATTCTTGTTTGAGAGTATTTTAGGAGCTTAAAGAGAAGTTGATCAATGCCCCTATAGTTGTGGCACCAGACTGGAGTGAGCCCTTCAAGCTCATGTGTGATGCCAATGACTATGTCATTGGAGCAGTTTTGGGACAAAGGCATGGCAAGGTTTTTTATGCCATCTACTATGCCAGCCGAACCTTGAATAAAGTATAACTGAACTACTCTACGACCGAGAAAGAATTTCTTACGGTTGTATTTGCTTTTGACAAATTTAGATCTTACTTAATTGGTAACAAAGTTGTGGTTTTTACAGATCATTCGTCATTGAAGTATCTCTTGGCAAAGAAGGATGCCAAGCCCAGACTAATCTGATGGACGCTTCTACTTCAAGAATTCGACCTTGAGATCCGAGACAAGAAGGGTAGTGAAAACCTAGTAGCTGGCCATCTCTCACGTTTAGAGCATCATCTTGAAGATGGTAAGACCAATTCTATAAGAGATAAATTTCCTGACGAGTATTTGCTTGAAGTTAATGTCGTGCCATGGTATGCTGACATTGTCAACTACTTGGTAAGTAACATTCTGCCACCAGACTTGGCATACAATGCCAAGAAGAGGTTCTTGCGGGAAGTTAGGCAATACTTTTGGGACGAGCCAATATTGTTCAAGCAGTGTGCAGACCAAGTGATCCGCCGGTGTGTGCCCGAGGATTCTTTGCCACCAGACTTGGCATACATATTGCATCTATGCCATGCCGCACCATATGGAGGTCACTTTGCTGGGGTAAAGACTGTTGCCAAGGTACTGCAGTCAGGATTCTTTTGGCCCACACTACATAAGGATGCCCGGGAGTATGCCAAGGCATGTGATCGATGCCAATGGACAGGAAACATCTCTGGCAGACACAACTACCACTCTAAAACATTATGCACGTGGATTTATTTGATGTATGAGGGATAGACTTTTTGGGTCCTTTTCCACCTTCATTTGGTAATGTATATATTCTTGTGGCTGTTGACTATGTATTTAAATGGGTAGAGGCTGTGGCCCTGCCAACAAACGATGCCAAGGCCGTTGCCAAGTTCTTGCACAAACACATTTTTACTAGATTTGGCACCCCTAGGGTGATTATTCACGATGAAGACACCCATTTTAAATGTAATCTAATCTCTAAAGCTTTGTGCATGTATGGTATACAACAAAGAATTGCCACAACATATCATCCATAAATAAACGGGCAAGCCGATATTTCAAATAAGGAGATTAAAAATATTCTAGAGAAGACTGTTAATCCATCAAGGAAAGACTGGTCCTTGAGACTAGATGAGTCCTTGTGGGCTTACAGGACTGCTTTTAAAACTCTTTTGGGTACTTCACTGTTTAGACTTGTTTTCGGAAAACTATGCCATCTGCCAGTGGAGCTTGAACATAAAGCCCACTGGGCCATCAGAACACTTGGCATGGCATGAAGAGCTGCTGGAGAAAAGAGGTTACTAGACCTAAATGAGTTGGGGGAATTCAGAACACAAGCCTATGAGAACGCCAGGATCTACAAGGAGAAGGCAAAACATTGTCAAGACAGTAGGATAATGCCAAGACAGTTTGAGGTAGGCCAACGTGTTCTGTTATTGAACTCGTGGCTTAAGTTATTTCCAAGGAAACTCATAGCGAGATGGACGAGCCCTTATGAAGTTGTGAAGCCCTATGCTCATGGAGCCGTGGACATTAAGAACTTGAAGACGAGAGAAATCTTTAAGGAGAATGGCCAACGTTTAAAGCACTACATGGAAGGTAATCAGAATAATGCCAAAGAGGTGATCCTCTTGGCAGAGGTAACATGAAAACACCATCAGGTTTGAACTTTTGTAAATATTAGGTTAGTGTTTTTCTTTGTTTTTAGATTTTTAGGTTTTAATTGTTTTTCTTTCTTTTTAAGTTTCAAGTTTTTATTCCTTTACTGTGTTGAAAGGTTTTTTTTAGTTGTACATATTCATTATGCCATGAACCATGTCAGGAACGATGTCAGGGGCAATGCCAGAAACGATGCCAGGATTGTTTGGCAGGAGCTGATGTCCCAATAGAAAAGTCTGCCAGACATAGTTTTAGAATAACTTGGCATGTGGCGGTGTTAAATTTGGAAGAATGAGAAAACCCTAGCTTGACCGGCCCATTCAATAAGAGATGGTATTTTTCTTTTAACCTTAAACCCTAGCCGCCCAAAATTTGGGTTAAAATTTAAAATTCAAACCAAACACCTTATCACTCCAATCCTTACCCTATCCTATCACCTGTCACCTTATCACTTCATCCTTATCACGTCACCTCTTTTAATTTTTTTTATTTTTCATCATTATCCCTAATTACTCCTCCCATTAAAACACTCAACCGAACCAAAATCTTTCACTTTCTTACCCTAACCAGTTAAAAAAAACAAAACTCTCTCTCAATTTTTACTTTTCTTTTCGACAAGCAAGTACCAAAACCTAAGCCGATTCTTCTTCTTCATCATTTTTGTTCAACATCGTCCAAGATCTTTCAATGGCTTCCTCTTCAACTTCCTTCAAACGATTCTTCAACGAGGAGATTCAAAAAAAGTTCGAATCCAATTTTGCCTCGAGGAATTTCTACTATGAGAAGCACTTCAACCTTAAAACAGAGGCGGACAATGGCTTCCCTCCAGAAGTCATGTCTACGATTAACTTGCACAAATGGACTCAGTTCTGCCAGAAATTCCAAGAATTCTATGCGCACCTTGTGACCAAGGATTCGCCCTTCTTGATGATTAGAGGTAAATGTGTTCATTTTGATAAAGGGTATATTAACAATATGTTTGAGTTAGTTGGTGCAGAGGATGAGTATTTCGAGTACGCTGACTCAATGAATACTGCCAAGAGGAAGAGTGTAATACCCCAAAATTCACAGTACTGCTTAAGTGTCATTTAGTACTAAGATAAGGACTTAAAAACTTACTTAGTGGCTAAAATGACAAAAATGCAAAAATTAGGATTTTCTTAATTATGGATTGTAGAAAAGAAGTTTCTGAGGTTTTAAGGTGTCATGTGATAGAGAACGAGTAAAATAGAATACTCGCAAAATTTGGTTAAAATCTAAGGAAAATTGGAATGGGAATTCAAGGTTAAAGTTTAGTGACCAAAATGATAAGTTTTAAAACTTGGGTGATAGAAGTGGAAGTATAAAAAGTTGAAGGACCAAAGTTGTAATTTCTAAAAAGTTAGGTGTTTTATTTTATAAATAGATAGAGCACCTATAGGTGTGGATCGAATGAGGAATTACTGGTTTGATCCGATATTTTGATTATTAGGAAAATCGTAGTAAAAGTTTAAGTAGAATTTGGATACCCAGATCGAACTAAAAAAGTATGAAATTTTACCATATGATAGAGAAAGGCTATAAAAGTCATTTCCAAGTGTTGAAGAATTTATCAGTAATCATTTTATCCTATACATAGATTAAACAGATTATGGAGAAAAATATGATATAGATTCCGGAAATAAAATACAGAATAAGATATCGAATTTCGATCGAACTGTATAGTTAAGCGTGCTTAAAACATAGGATGGGTGACCTATCGGGAAGGTCTTGTATCAATACTTGAGATTGATAAAAAGGAATCAGTTCGAGTTAATATTATGTGTATGAATATATGGTAAATGATTATTAAGAGAATTTTATCCGATAAAGATTTCGGGTAAAATTATCAGTATATTGGACCAAGTCAAAATTTTAAGTTCGACTCTATAAATACGGAGATAAGGATTTTTTTAGAATTTATTTGATAACCTGGTGAAGGGGAAATTGCAGTACAAGTAGTAAATGAATATCGGGAAGTCGGATCGAAATTTCAAAGGCTGTTCTATAGGTCATTGAAAATTTATAAAATATAATTTTATGAATAAATTATTAATTGTGTGATTCCGATCTAACTAGAATAGTTGAATTTGTACAAAATGGCAAAAAATTTGTGATTTAAGTGACTAGTTTTGGTAATTTGGTCACAATAGCAATTTTGAAATATTTTGAAAGTACCATGGGCAATATGGTAATTTCCCATGTGAAAGCATTACTCTATTTTGGTTATATTTGAATGGAATTTGGTTTGAATTGAACTAGAATGACAACTAGTAAATATGAATCCGGTTTGGGGACATTTTGGTAAATTGGAATAAAATGAATTAAAAATTCATTTTTAATTTCTACATGTGGTATAAATTAATAAAAGATGAACAAAAGTGTTCATCTTATTCCCTCCAATTCGAAATACAAGAGAAAAATAAGGGAAAATACACAAATTTTTCTCCAAGCATTTTGAAGGCTCCCGAACAAGATTCAAGGTATGTTTTTGGTAGAAAGTTGATCTATTTTCAATTCTGTTTCATTTGATAGAAATTTTATCAAGAGTTATGAAGATTTGATTATGTTCTAGAAGAGAGAGAAAATAGGGTTTCATGTTCCATGTTTAGATTGAAGTTTGATCTATGCAAATCTAGTGTTATAGAGATGAAATCAAGCCTAGCTTGTGATTAATTTCATGTTTAAGGACTAAAAACCTTAATCCTAGAATTTGGGATTTTATTTAGGGTTTTGAAATTGATAATGAAAATGAAAGATTGATGATATTAAAAGCTTGATTTTGATGTTAGAATGAAAAATCCTCAATTAGTCATTTAAGTGACCATTTTGGTATACATGGAAAAATTTAGAGAAATATTTTGAAAATTATCCTAGTGATGGATTTGAAGAGATTATGAATTTAGAAGTTTAATTATGGCATTTGGAGTAAAATAAAGTCCTTGAAAAGCTTAGACACCCAAATTTGGCATGTAGGAATAAATTGGGGTTTTAAATGTTAATTATTCGAAATGAAGATTATATGTTGGAAAATTTATTTTGAGCATATTAGAATGTTGTTTGAATGAAAAATAATATTAGAAAAGTTTAGTGACCATTTCGGCCAATGTTCAAAATAAAAGGAAAATTTTGAGAAAAATGATAAAAATGTTGGATTGAAAAATTAGTACAAGTTTCCCAACTTTTGTGTAGAATTAGTGACTAAAATGTCACTTTAGCAAAAGTTAGTGGATTGAAGGACTTTGAGTAAAAGTTAGTGGAAAATGTTAGAATTATGGAGAAATTGTGATTTGGGCTTGAATAATTTGCAAAAGTTGCAAAATGGTCACTAGGGACCAAATCGACAATCTTAAAAGTTAGAGGACTGAATATGAATTTGTATGGAATTGGTGTATATTTATGTTATTAAGGATGTTGGAAATGTGAAATTGATATTAGAATGCTAAACCGATGTTAAATTGAATTAGTAACCATTTAGACAATTTGTCAAAGTTAAGGGACCAATTCGGAAATGAGATTTTGGATATGGACTAAATCTAAATTTTTAGTTGTAATGATAGAATTAAGGTGGTAATGTTGAATTGAGGACTAATTTGCAAAGTTAAGAAATTAGGATCCTTACGTTTGCATTATTAGTGACCATTCGATAAAGAAGGAAAAATTAGAGGAAACAATTGTGAATAATTATTTGATGAAGAAGGTGATAAGTTGGTGGGTTAAAGCAAATAATGGGACTAAATTGACAAGTAGAGAAGTAAGTATAAAAGTTGAAGTTAATTATGGAAGCTGTGTAGAAAACTGGATTATGGCAGTAAGTTTGAAAATTCACCATAAATTCTACAAAAATGGTTAGATGGTGAATTTTATACCGATGTAAAGATTTGTTCGTCTAGTTTCGTGTCCAACAAGTGGAAACTAATTCCGAGTTTCGAGTCAAAAGATATGAATTTTTAAGTGACAAAAGGTCAAAAAAATAGAGCACCAGGCTGTTCCGAATCTCACCATTGTAATCAACTTAGAAAATTTGTCATAAATCGTACGAGTTGAATTTGGGATATTATATGGTTGAAAAGCTTATTGAATCTAGTTTCTTCTAGAACAAACGGAATCGAATTCTGAGTTGTAGATTATTTTATAGAAATATTTCTTTGAAGGTAGTGCAATCTGCCAGAAAATAAGAATTTATACATTTTGTACCTAAGGTTAATTAGTAAACTTGAAAAGAGTTAATGGACGTTCTAAATAGTTATTAAGGACCAAAATGAGTTTTGGATAGTATAAGGAAGGAAAGAGGAAATTTGTATATTCGAATGATTAGATTTGATAGTATGTTTGAAAAATTGTTAGATTTGAATCTAACAAATGTTGTTTATATTCATGTGATTAATGAAGTTTGGATCCGAATAAAAAGAAGGTTCGAGGTACCATGAAAGAAAGGATCGAATAGAGCATAGTGAGGCAAACTAATAAATGGCCCAAGTGAGTGTATTTTATTTATTTACTATATATGTGAGATGAATGAATGTATTTTTATCTGTTTATATATATAATGTGAAGAAGATTTGCAATAAGTCAACTTTGATAATAATGAAAATGTATGTTGAACAAAGAAATATTAAATGGCATATATGATACATAGATATGGAATAATGATTTATCTAAGTTAAATCGGATTTCAGATTTTGGGTATGAAATGCCCATTATCAAATTATGGTTGATAGTTTTGATGAATTGGATACTGCAGATGAAATATGAGATGTGAATTGCCCTATTATATGAACAATGATGATTGATCTATAAGAAAATAAATTTTCCCAAGTACTAGTGTGAAGTCTTGGTATAATTGGATATCCAAAAAGAGTCATAGCAGCTGCGAACCAGCACTACGGTGCTGAAGGGAAAGTAGGCACTACGGTGCTGAAGGTAAAGTAGGTACTACGGTGCTGAAGGTATGGGGAGTAAAGAGCATCCTCGAGTATGTACTCACCATCAGACGCTATGGCGTTGCAGACACTACGGTGCCGGACTCGTATACCGTAGGTTCACATGAGAATCTTTGGTATAGTCGGATATCCATAGGGTCTTAGCAGCTGCGTCAAAGCACTATGGTGCAAGAAAGACTCTACGGAGTCAATTCAAACACTACAGTGTTAAAAGGCACAAAATGTGCTAGGATGAGAAGCAAAGGGCATTATCGAGTACGTACTCATCTCAATCGCTTTGGCGATGTAGACGCTACAGCGTCGTAGACACTACAGTGTCGTGATGACTCGCGTACCATGGCATCACATGATTTTGTACTTTGGGCTATGATAAAGGAAATGATATGCAAATGATTGCATAATGAAAGTATGACTATGATAAAAGAAATGATATGCAAATGATTGCATAACGAAAGTATGGCTATGTAGATATGGTATGTAAATGATTACGTGATAAAGCATGACTACTTAGCATTCATTAACCATTGATATCATGATTCTATGATAGAGTTGGTAGATGATATGAATCATATTGAGAGCATGTATATGTTACAGAAATTATTGTGCATATGAATACCTAATGAACATAGAACAATGATGGCATGATTTTATACTTTGGCTATAATACTTGAAAAACATTATGGCCAGTAGTTAAGCTAAAAAGTTTAATGTACATAAGATGGGTAGGACATATGTAATCCTATGATTACAATAATATAATGGTTAAAAGAGCTATATATGATTAAAATGTTATTAACTGCAATTGGAAATCGCTTTCCAATATGCAGGGTTGAGTTAATTATAATCATTGGTTTGTATTGTTATGGTTATACCGCACTAAGTTATATTTAACGTGTGTTTTGTGTCACACGTAGGTACTTTGGACTAGATAGCAGAAGAGGAGCTACACATCAATGGATCAAGCTAGCTGATATTATCAGTAAGTATCACCACATCCTAGTCTAGTGGGGCATGTATAGATATTAAATAGGTAACCATTCTGAATGATCTAGCATTATGACTTAGTTTGAAGAATTAAAAATAATTAGAAAAGGTGCTTTGAATGGTTTTTAACTTAGTTGGTTGTTTATCATGTAATGATTATGAAAAATGAGAAAGAGCCAACCACTAAACTACTTTGTTGAGGTTTAAAAAAAGTTTACAAGTCAGAAAATCAGTTAGTAACATCTTTAATATGTATTCGGATGTCGAATATACGTTGAGGGTGTTACAAAGAGGCTACTGGCAGATCTGTGTGAGCCTGGCATGGCATGGATATTGTCATCCAAGGGGCACCGTAAGGTGAAGAGGTTAGTATTGAAACCCCAATGGAGAGGATGTAATCACTTTCTCAAGGCTAATCTGATGCCCACATCCCATAATGAGACTGTGTCGGAAGAGATGATGATCTTGTTGCACTCCATTATTATGGGGCACAAGATCAGTGTTGGCAAGCTCATAGTTGAGGAAACTTACAAGTGCGTAGCGAAAGGTACTGACAACTTGTTTTTCCCTTTGTTGATTTCTAACATTTGCATGCTCCATGATGTGCCAAGGCTTGATACGGATAAAGGGTAAACGATCAAAGGAACAACAATTACTGCTGCTATATGGAGGAATCCTGTAGCTGTCGAGCCCAAGGACAAGGGGAAGGTAAAGGTAAGGGCACCCACACCAAAGCCCAATGAGTCAAGGGCCGCGCCAGCAACCATGCCAGAAACTGTGCTAGACAGTTCAATGGCAATGCTGTCCCAAATTCACCAACGCCAAGAGATTATTCTCAAAAGCTGGAAAAGGCTGAAGAGCTCAATGTCAAGATGCGACACTACATCCAGGCCAGGGATGTTGTGATCAGAGAGGCTCTTACAAAATTATCAACTGATTTTGTGCCAGAGTTTCCAGACTTCCATGCTGAGCTCTCTGCCAGCGATAATGCCATGCTAGCTAGTCCAGTTCATACCCCGTCCTATACCACAGTCCCGTTGTCTCCAGTTCAAGTCGAGTCTACCAGTTCTGATTCTTCATCTGAATAAAAAAAACCAAAGCCAAGTCTACCAAAGACAAGTCGCTAGTGACACCTGCTATACATACGCCATCTGATGCCACCGATGCACCTGCTGCATCGAAATCTGCCAAGGAAAAGGAGGAAGTTGGAGCCTCCACTGCCGCTTCAAAATTGAGCCTAAAAAGAAAGAAACACATGGCCCATGATCGAGGGCTATTTGTGAGAAGAAAAACGCGTACCGCACGGCAAATAGTCTCCGAAGGGGAGTTCTCTTCTTCTTAAACTCCTTTACATTTCATTCCATTGCATTTACATGATAATGTATTTTTAATTTTTTATGTTTTTCTTGTATATATGTGTTGCTTCATGCATTAGGGACAACGTACATCTTGAGTTTAGGGGTGTGCATTTCTTCACATTTATGCCATGCAGTTCATGTTTAATTTTCTAGTGCCATGCCATTTAGGTCATTTAGGATAGATGCATACCGAACCACTAAAAATTTTTTTTTGCCTCGGTTTAATCTTGGAAAATGTTAGCATTTGTTAGGCAAGTTTAATTTGATCTAGGTGTCTGTCCAATGAGGAAATTTTAATCTTTAGTTGTCATGCCATGCCAACAGAATAGTATGCCAGGTTAGCTCTCTAGTTTAGGGATTTGAAATTCCACTTAACGCGTAGTATGTATCTAGTTCCTTAGCAAACTTAGACTTTTTGAAACTATGCTCAGATTTAAAAAAATGATGATGCCAGGGTAAAAGAAACTAATAAGGGAGCAATGTTCTGCCAAGGCAAGAAAAATTGAACTCTCCTCAGCCTTAGGGATAATAAGCTACTTGGGGCTTCGTGGTTTGCTCCCTTTTAGTTCTCAAGTCCAAAACCTTAGGGTGTGAGTTGAAGAGAAAGCCTAGTGATGTCTAGGTTAAGGTGAGGATTCGTGGTATGCTCCCTCTTATCTCTCACACTAAATAGTGTTACGAAGCAAGCTTAAACGAATGCCAGCAGAAACCCTTGGCAAAGGAAAAGAAAAAGAAAAAGAAAAAAAATCTGAGTTTAGGTAGTAAAATTTGTCTAAGGGAGTGAAAGGATACTTGATGCATATTGCCTACACTCATGCACTCTTCATGAACTTAGATTAGAGTTATATTGCTGCACTTGAATTACTACCTGCTTGGCATTATTGCACTGAGATACTGAGGACGGAAATAGAGCCAAATTCTGCTTGCCAGCACGTGTTAGCATTCGACCAAAATTTTGTTGAGGTAACATTTTCACAGTTTTTTATTTTTTTTATTTTTTTTGCATTACTTGAGGACAAGCAATGAGTTAGGTTTGGGGGTGTGTTACCTCTCCAAAAGTATTGTTTTAATGCCAATCTTACAATGTTTTTGCTTGTTTTTAGGTGCATTTAGTTGCATTAGGATGTTAAAACCATGCATTTGCATAAGCCAGTGTGAATGGCTGTTTTGTTGGCAGTTTTGCAGGTTTGGCATAGGATTTGGCTCAGAAAAGCAACAACATGAAAGAATGCTAGAGAAAATGCTGGGCGCTGTTGGCAAAGATGGACCAGACAATGCCAAGCACCGGTTGGCAGAGAAGTGAACTTGATGCCACGCCAAGAAGCTGTTGGACCTCAAAAAAATAGGAAATGATCAGGCTCCGAAAAGATAGCAATTGGGTCAATCTCTGAAAAAATAGCGGATAAGATGGTGCCAAGACTTGTTGGCAGATTCTGCCAAGCTTGGACGCCAAGGCAGCGTCGGCAGTATGACATCAGCCCTAGCCTGATCAGCGCTCATTCAAATTTGGATAAGATGATAATCCCTTATCCCTTGGGCAGTTGAAGTTCAAAATTTGAAGAGCTAATCTTATCCCTTACTTGCACGCCTATTTAAACACCAACCAAGCTAGCATTTGGGAGAGGGAAGAAGAGATTCTAGTGAGGAGTTGGTGTGTGACGATTGACAATCGGCTACACCTAGGAAGGGTGGTCTGACCAACTTGGCCAAGAAGCCTGGATCTTGAAGGGCTGCATCGAGAGGCCCTTTCTAGCCCATTTTCTCTTTCAAGTTATTTTATTTTGTTTTAAATGATGATGTACTTGGGAAATGTTTGTGGTTTTTTGGTTAAGTCCCTCACCATGAACTAATTTCATAGTTGGTGGGGGATGTTTGCGTTGAACGCTATTTTTATGTTTTAGTTTTTAATAATAAATCTGCCTTGGCAATGTTTTCACTATTCGGCATACTTTAATATTTCCTAAATACTATGCCAAGCGAGAGCTGACACTATTGGCCTATTGCTCCTCAATATCTTAACAGACTTGGGGTGGCAACGATTAAGTTGTTGAATACTGAGGAGAGAAGCTTCGAGAGAAGTCGTTCAAGTAGATGAACTTACTTCGGGAGTGAAATCTATCCCTTAGGAGTATAGATTAGATTTTAATCAAATTGGTTTATTTAAAAGCATGCACTATAGAGATATAGGGGTTTTTACATGATCAATTTAGGGCAATGACCATCGAGAGAGGCTTTGTTAATTTTGAATTTGCTCGGCAAACAATGCCAAGATAGGTTGTTATTAAAGGCTGGCACGACATGAATAGCATGAAAACTAGGCATTCCCTGCCAACGCTCATCATTCATTAAAGCACATTCCTTGCCAACGACTTACTTTACTTTTATTTCTTCTCTTTTCAATTATTTTCAAAATCAACTTAAAAAAATTGACTTCTTCTTAAGGCAAGTAACAATCAAAGCAATTGACTTCCAAGTCATTCTCTGTTGGATCAATACTTAGCTTACTAGCTGTATTGCTTGCAAACCGTGTATACTTGCACGCAAAAGACTCATCTTGGCAGGTTTTTATACTCTCCAACACATATCTTTTGCCACTTTTGCCAGCATTTCACCTAGAGAGTCTACAGGTACCTAGGTTTACCGATAATGGTTGGTAGACGAAAAAGAGAGGCTTTTGCAGGCTTGCGCGATAAAACCAATGCCCGCGTTTATGGTTAGAATATTCATTTCCTTTCTATGGGGGTGTCGCAACAAGGGTTTTACCCTCTACGAAAAATAGATGCTTTTAAAAAAATGTGTTCTTTACGATATCAAAAGAGATGTTACCTGGAGACCGGGATGACGCTCCCAGCAGAATACCGTAAAATTTTAAGAGACGAAAAATGGTGGAAAATATGAAAAAAGGGTGGAAAATGGATGGAGTCGCCACCGACCACTTTGGTAGGCCAGACACCGTAAAAATTAACCAGAAATTCAAAATTTTGGGTTCGGGAGTTGGTTACGCGTGGAGAAGGATTAGCACCCCACAACGCCCAAAATTGGTACCGCGTTGATTTGGTGTTGCCTTTGCAGGAAAACAGAAATCCGATTTTAAATTTAAAATTTTAATCCCAAGCAAAAAACGGTCTAAGGAGAACATTTCCTTATTTACAAAACCGAGGAAGATGACACCTGAATGAGTTAGGATGTCACTTCCTAGCCGATATCCGAAATAAAGTGGAAAATATTCCCTTAATATATAAACCGAGTTTTTTCATCAAAATATTCAAAATGAGATAATATATATATATATAAATAAATAATATAATATACATATACATATAATATTCATCATAATATACATATACAAATATATATATATAAAGAAACTTTATATACATTAATATTATAATACATATTAATAATATCCTATAGTATAATAATAGTATACATATATATATATATAATAGGTACTAAAATAATATATATACGATAAAGATAATAATACTAAACATAAAAATGATATTAAATATAAAAATACTAGATTATATAATATATAAATATACTATACATATAAAATAAAATAATATATATATGTATATAATAAGGAATATATATATAATATACATAATAATAATAATAAGAGAAATAAAAATACAAAATGACTAAAATAAAAAAAAAACATAAACTTTAAAAAAACTGAAAAGGACGGAATCGCAAAACAATTGAGAGTTTCAGGGACCAAAGAAGTGATTTTACCAAGGGACAGACTAGGAATGAAAAATTGGCTGGGAAGGGAGTATTTAGTATGCAATTTACCCATAATTATATCATACTATATAAGTTAAAAAATGGAAAAATAAATCATTTGATTCATTGTTTCTTAAAAAAGGGGGAGTTCTCTCTTGCTCTCTGCCAGTCGGTCACTGGCCCACCGCACCGCCGCCGCCATCGTCGGCCGTCGGTGGTGGCTGTCACCGACGGCCGATAGTCAAAAGGTCGCAACTTTCCTGCACTTTTCGGTGTCCCGAATCCAAATCCGGCCTCAGATTTTCAAAAGAAGAATCACACGCGTGTAGATCTAAAAAACAAATGTACAAACTTTTTTACCTTTTTATGAATATGCTTCCACTTTTTTTGCCTTATTAGAATAGCAGTGAGTCTTAAAAATATATATTCGAATCTTTTTTTAACTCCGAATCCCTCTATTTTTTATTATTTCAAATCGAAAGAACCCTATTTTTTATCTGAAAAATCGTCCCCTTTTACAGTCATAAGAATAGGTTTTTATAACCCTAAAATAAAGATAAAAATACATGCAAGTTTCTTGTTTCAGATCTGAGCGTGGTGGTAGTCAAGTGGCCGGTGGCGGTGGCGCGCGTGGCCACTAACGTCGCGCTCGATGGCCACGCACGCAGATGATTAGGCGTGAAGGGCGGTGCGGCTGCAGCAAATTGGATATTAGGGTTTGTGGTATCTTGGGGTTTAGGGGTAGTTTGGCAAATAGGGTATTTTGGTTATTTTAATTAAATGGGTATTGGGTATTCAATTATATGGATATTGGGTATTTGGGCATCAAAGTGAAAAGCAGCACTTAAAAACACCTTTCAGAATATATGACAACATTAAAGAAAAAAAAACAAGAAATATACATATATTTAACATCCATATGAACCAATAAAGATGTTAACTTTATCGAACATTGTGAGAATAGAAACATTGAGTTGAATAAGTAGAAAAAGTGGGGTTTAAGCTTTAATCTACTGACACAAGCAGTGGTCTAAGAACGGGAGCAAAATCAAAGCAGATCAAGCAAAGAAGGGAGACACAAGCAGATCAAGCAAAAAAATAAGAAAAAAGAAAAAAATGGATACCTGGAGAGGTTGACCGTTGCAGATCAAGCAGATAGAAGAGGGATTTGAGAGTTGAGAGAGTCGGGTTGCTAAATTAGGGCAGACTGTTAAATTAGGGTCTTATTTCCCATTTTTTAAATTGGATACGTCCCCAGTATAGGTTGACCGTACCCGATATAATTTTGATCGTCCCCGGTGAATTTGAGCCGTCCCCAGGACGTCCCTCAGCCGTCCCCGCACCGTCCCCGTCCCGGAGACGTATCGGGCACGCGGGACGGCCTTAAACAAGCGTACCCGTGCTTCCTAGGTTTTTGCATAGTTAGTTAAGGTCAGAGTCGGACATCATAACATCAGAGGAGTACAATAATCAAGAGTTGCATATTACGAGAGTTATTCAATCACACTAGCAATAATGTTGTTGTGTATGTATTCAGTGGACCATGTCTTAATTGATAGTCACCAAATGCTTTATGACAGAAGAAGAAAACAAGCTACAGTTAGTTTAAACAGTAGTGATTGGCATCATGCACAGTTGAAAGGAGATAGAAGCATGGCTTCAGAAAAGATCCAGACAAACAATCATACTGGAGTCATACACAAAACATAATTTTTTTTTTCTTTGAAAGGAAAAATGAACATTAAAACATAAAGCATTAGCCTCAAGCAATCAACATTCAACAAAAAGTAACTTCTATACACATGCAAAGCTCAAAAGTCTAAGAGCAGACACATGACTAAAATATAGACTTTTCTTTCTCCTTACTAATCAATAAAACCTTTTCTCAAAACCATTTATTGAATTTTAAAATATTAGATTTCTTTTTAAACAAATTTAAATTCACACCGTCACGGGTCTTAATGAGACAAGGAGAAGAAAATAACAAAAATAAAGATATTCAAAAAATGATAGTAATGACAGTGCAGGTAGCTAGGAAGATTTATGACAAGTAATAAGCAAATCATATTTCATTCGCATGCAGCATTGAATAGCGACGAGTAACAGTACGAGAAATACCAAATTTTAACATATAAGTGTGGTGCATTATTTGCAAGCCACCCTCCGACTTCCTTTTGAGGTCAAAGAGTATATCATCAGAAAGAGTCTCATTACTCCAAATATCCTAAACATGCCAATTCAAGCATTTTCTTATTTCATAATCATACTTCAGGTATTTTATATTTATGAAAATTTTAACAAGTCCATAATTTCCGATGTATTTGACATACTTGCATACAGTATAACAAGGTGTGCCCAGCATTGCACTCATGATATACAAGCACCCCAGCTCCCTAAGAATCAACATAAAGTTCAATCAATGAAACAAGAAAAGACCCAGAAAATATTACACTTAAACTGCATTAACTATTACAACAGAAGAACCACGATTAAAGCATCAAGCCCCCAAATCCAGCAATACACCAATCAATCCAAAGAGAAATTCGCTATTCTAAAACCCAATCGAAGGCCGATCCACCAGATACACACAAACATAGAGAGGGATGGAAACTCTCACCACATGCTGCCGCGATACTTAAGCGAATAAGGCCCACTCTCAAGCGTCCTCCCAAAATGGCTACGCACCTTATGTTGTTCTTTCCCGCTTTGGTCCAAGAGCGTGAGCTCAAAAAGCGCCCTAACGTCGGTCCCCTCGCTTGCCAAAGCAATGAACAACGAAACATATGTGGCATTGTCATCGGGGCTCTTTCCGTCGGGATAAAAATAGATCGCCCACAAAAATCCACCCACCATGAACGTCTCGGAAGCTATGTACTTTGCGATCCCCATACCTTTAGACAACGAATACCCCGTGATCTTGAACTGGTGAGACCCGTTCACCGTATCCGTCACCGACGTCGAAGACGTTGGAGAACTAACGGAGGATGCCGATGACGAGGATGGCTTCAATGTTTCCAATAGAACCTTCCCCATATGCCCCCCAATAGAACTTTCTTCTTCTTAATTAAGATTGAAAAAGAATTTTCTCGGGAAAAGGGAGGATTTATTGGAGAAATTTGGGGGGTGGATTTCTGGGGTTTCGGAGAGAGAGAATTGGGAGAAGGGGAAATGATTGAAGATTATTCTTCAACGGAAGCTTTTAACGAATAAAAAATTGTTGGGTAAACTATTCTAGAGGCCACTTTTGTTTGATTCTCTTCTGAGTTTGATCAGCCAACTTTCAATCGTTATGTTTCGGTCATTTGTATTGTTGTTGAGAAAGAACCCAACAATTATCGATTTAGTTACAAATGGATCATTAAATGTTAGCTTTCATTGCATTAATGACGTGACATGATAATAAAAAATTAATATCTAATTTAACTCCTAAATTTTAGATAAAATATCAACTTGATCTCATCTCTAAAAAAACCTTCTCATTTACCATCCTATCTACCCTAGCCTCCCAATATCATCATGGACGGATGTACATAAGAATTTGAGGGTGTAATTGACTCTACTTGATTTGTTTGGGTATGATGTTTTTAAAGAATTAATGTATAATTTTTATTAGAAATATTAGAATTGACTCCACTTAATTTGTTGGTGTACGGAGTCAATAATATTTATTTTAGTGGTATAAAAATCTCACATGCCTCATACTTCACGATATAAAAATTCTGACTCCGCCATTGACTATCACCACCATCTTCGGTCTTCATCTGACATTGTCTCTGATGGTGTTCTAACTTACAACCCTCCTCGTATCTTGATTTAAACCTTGATCCCCTTTAGATCCTTAACCCCACTTAAATCCCTAAAAACGCATCCCTATGACCTTGAAACCCAGAAACACTTCGAGTTCGAAACAAGTTCTTTATGTTTTGGGTTTGACCTTGGCGGGTTACAAATGATTAAAGTGGTCATAAATCTCAATGGTGAATGTGTAACCTAAATCGAGGAGAATAACAAAGTTTGGCATCATGTTTATTTGACAGTTGACGATGAAAAATTATAAAGCCTTAGTATTTAGTTTTGTTTTTGGATTTGAGGGGTTTCAAATATTCGACGAGTCTGAACCAACATATTTGTAGAGAACGAAAGTAGTTGAATGACACTACTATTGATTGTAGGTTAAGTTAGACGGTGATTGTTCGACCGTTTATAATGGGATATGGTTGTTGTTTTTTCAATTTGGGTTTAAGGAAGTAAAATTGTAAAAGGAAATGAGGAAGAGAGAGCATTGTTTCAGTGTCATCATCGATCAGGGAAGGTAGCCTGAGCGATGACAAAGAGCAACGACGGAGGGACATGAGGCCCGGGAGGGGCCATGCCCCCAACTCAAAAAAGTTACTTTTATGATGTAGATTTTTTTGAAAAAATTGGATTATTTTCACATTTGCCCCCTCACTTTTGAAATATTTAAGTTTGCCCTCAAACCCCAAATCTTGGTTCTGTCCCTGACAGAGAGGTTGAGATAGTTTTTAGGTTTTTTTGCATAACCACTGGCACCCGACCCATTGGCTCACTAATTCAAATCATGTTTTGCATAGGTCCATTATGGGAGCAACCCTCCCAATCCAGTTTTCCCATTACAATAACAGGATTTGAAACTCCTGATCTTGCTTAAGGACCTTGTAACACCCCCTTCCCGTATTTGTTACCAAATACGAGTCGGTGATATTACAAAATCATTACAGTAAATGCTATAAATTTTAAAAACCTTTGAAAATATTTAAATTGACTTGCGCACAAAATCGGAGCTCCTTTACTTTACAAAAAATAAATTAATTGTTTGATAAATAACAGATTCTGAACCAAAATAGACAAATTTATCACATCTATACATGCCACTAAAATTATTTAAAAACCTCAAGTAGGATGTCATTACTGTAGTAGCTTGATGAAAATTTTCTGAACTTGATGCAACGCCTTACTTACACCAATGTCTTGAACTACCTACGTGTACACAAGCAAAACACACGCTAAGTACGAACTTAATGAGGCATTATAATGTAATCATAAAATCAATAAGTAATTAACTTTAAAAACATAGTATAGATAATTATTATTCAAACCCGTTTCAAATCAATATTGCTTTAAAGCAAGGATGAATAATATCAAAATCATTATGTAAAAGTTCTTTTATATCAATAGCCCAAGCAGTACATATAGAGAGAAACTAAGTATGTGAGTCGTGTAATCCCAGACTACTAGGCCATAAAGACCGAAAATCGATAGACCATATAGGCCGAAAATCAATAGACACATAAAGTGTCGATGTACTCCTAGAGTACTAAGCACCGAAGTGTTGTGTAGTCCCAGACTACTAGGCCATAAAGACCGATGAACTCCTAGAGTTCTAGACACATAAAAGTGTCGGCGCAGCTGTTAGACTATATGGCATGCCAATATACTATAACTGTAACACCCCTTTCTCGTATCCGTACACCGGGAACGAGTTGGAAATGTTAGGATTTCTTTAATAAAAAATCGTGGTAATTTAAAATTTTCAGAAAACTTCTCAATGGTCACCTATCCTCAAATTTCTCTAGCCCATGCACGCTTAACGTTATTTAAAATCGACATAAATTATTTATTCGAGTTCCAATCATAAATCAATTATCTTAGCATGCAACTCATTACCTAAGGTTATTCTTATCCTTGAATCTTTCCAGAAACGCCAATTATCTTGAAACCATAATCAACTTTAAAGGCCAATCACAACTCAAATAGGTTTAGCAAGTATATATGACACTATAATAATCAAACCTCAATTAGGATGTCAATACTGTGATTACTTATTGAGCTTTCCAACATTGATGCAATGTTCTTCTCACTCTCATCTTGATTTACCTACGTGTGTACAATCAAACACACGCTAAGTACGAACTTAGTGAGGCAATAAAGGAAGTTAATAACAATAATTTAAACTTTATTCAACTTCATGGCTACATTTATATAGCATGATATATGCCAATGCATCAACTTTCACTTTCCATTAGTAATTATTTACTACATGTCAATGTCATCAAACTTTCATACTTGTCCATTTATCATAATATGCCATATATGCATAAATGCATCATGATCACTAGATAAATATACCATCATATTAATCATATATCAACATAATATAAACCGGGGATAAATTTCTTACTGATATACTTTCCATTTACTCCGAGAGTTCATATACTCCCTAACCCGTTTACCATTTATTATGCATCCCAAATTAAACCTTGAGGACCCTGGGTACGCGAGTCAAATATGCACCGAAGTGCTAATGCACATAAGGTCGTGCCCACCATCCGCACACATATAAGGATATGCTAACCTCCCGATTTCCGCACGTTTATAAGGCCGTGCTAACCATGCACTAAGTGACCTTTATATACACTATAGTGCTACCCGGATACCCGAATATGCAGCGTGCTGCTGGACTCTATGGCATGCCAACTATACCCTGTCCCTCAATGACTTACTTGGGCATATTTTTCATATTTATTTCATCCATGGCAATGTATATCAACATAATTTAACATTGGGCAGTTCTTAACCGAAATAACATTCATAATATAACATCATATAAACTAGTGATCTAGCATTTATATTCAACCTTTGACATATTTAAGATATGCCAATCATATGGTCCATGACATAAATATAATGACAATAAAATTTGGGTAGGCTCATCGCAAGCCATCCCAATGATGTATAAAACATCCATGTATCATATTATGTATGCATTGCAGTCACCTGGGCCACTTAACACAATGCCTCACTAAGTCCTAGGTCGATCATTTCTTTCATAGTACCTCGAACCTTCTTTGATTCGGACTTGACTTCATTAATCACATGAATAAAATAAAATATTTGTTAGTTTCAAATCTAACAATACCTTAAACATGCTGTCTAATATAATCATTTGAATATAAAATTTCCAAATATTTTTTCTTTCTTCCTTGTACTGTTCAAAAACTCATTATGGTCCTTAGTGACCAATTTGAACTTCCATTAACTCTTCCGAGCTTGCTAACTAACATTTAAATACAAAATGTTTCAAATTCTATTTTCTAACAGCTTGCGCTACCTTCCAAGATTTACTTGTACAAGGCAAAATACACACCGGATCTTAATTTCCTTTATACTGGAGAAACTAGATTCGATAATGGTTCTAACAGTACAATCCACATAAATTAATAAAATCTACAAAAATTATGAAAATTCTTCAAATTCCCGTCACACTATTGTTTTGACAGAAACTGCTCTGTAAATTTTTTGACCTTTATTCGATTAAAAATTCATATCTTTTAACTCAAAACTCGAAATCAGTTTCCGTTTGTTGGAAACGAAACTAGACGAACAAATCTTTACAACGGTGTAAAATTCATCATCTAACCATTTTTGTAGAATTTATGGTGAATTTTCGAAGCCACTGCCAAAATTCAATCTTCTTCATAGCTTTCCATAATTAAACTTCTAATTTATACTAACTTCTTATTTTTTTCTACTTGTCAATTTAGTACCACCACTTGCTTCAAACCATCAATTCATCATCTTCTTCATCAAATAATTATTCAAAATAATTCCCTCTAATTTTTCTTTCTTTGCCAAAATAGTCACTAAAATGCAAAGTAAAGATTCAAACTTCTTAACTTTGCAATTTAGTCCTCAAATCAACATTACTACCTTAATTCTATCATTTTAACTAAAAATCAGATTTAATCCCCATGCAAGAATTCATTTCCTATTTGATCACTTGATTTTTGACAAATTGTCAAAATGGTCCCGAATTCAATTCAACATCGGTTTAGCATTCTAACATCAATTTCACATCTCCAACATCATTAATTACATAAATACACTCCAAATTCATAAAATTCAGATTCAGCCCCTCAACTTTGAAGCTTTCTGAATTAGTCCCTATATATATATTTAACTTAGGGTTTTGCTTCCAATCAACAAATCAAGCTTATTAGATCATTAATCCAACATCACAAACCCTAAGTTAGACTTAAATCCATAAACCCTAATCTTCTCCATACAAAACAAAATATGTAGGGTTTAAATCCTAACTAAATAACATGATTTTAACACCATATAAGCTTGATTCCAACTTAAATTCAACCATGGAATCATAAAATCTCAAAAGCCCCAATTTTGTTCATAAACCCTAATTTCCTTCTCATGTAAAATTTTCATCAATCAAGCATGTATTCCATGAATTAAGTACATCAAAAGACAGAACATGAAGAGTAGAATAACTTTGCAGTTCGAAAGATTACTTGAAAATCGAGTTTCGGGGCTTGAATCAAGCTTCGAAAATTTTCTCCCTTTTTCCCCATATTTTCAAAAATGTGAAAGATGAAGAAGGATTCATCTTTTGGCCTTTTAATTTTAAATATCTCCAATTATGCCACTTGTTTTATATAAATGAATTTTAAATTCATTCAAATAGGGAAATTACAAAAGTGCCTTTTTATCCAACGGCTGAGATTGATTTTATCATCATTCAAGGACCAAGATTTAATCTTTAATTTTCTTCTTCCAAAATGGCCTTTGTAACTTCAAATATTTCAAAATTGCCATCCCTACCAAATGACTAATTTGGCCCCCAACTAGTCTTTATTTACTAGTTTGTTTCAAAATTGTCATTCCATTATAACTAACTAAATTAGTTCCTTCTCAACTGGCCAGTATTTCATAAATATCATTTTATGATTTTCCATGGCTTATGGAATAGCCTCTGAAATTCAATTCAATCTGATTTCCCGATATTCACAAAATACTTCTACTACGATTTTACCTTTACCGAGCTATCGGATCTATTCCAAAAATTCTATATTTCCAAAAATTAAATTTAATATTGAGTTAGTAGTTTACCAACTTTGCCCTTGTGAATTTCCAAAATTACGATCTTGCCATTTTTCATCCAACGTCTCATATTTAGCATGAAAAATCAACTTAAATCCAAGGGTTCATATTCTTCCAACACAAAGAAAATATCTTAGACATGTAAAATGATATAATAAACCTTGGCTTATCATCCTTCAAAATATCCTGGATATATTATTCGATCCGATTATCCGAATATTTTTCTGAACTTTATCGCTTTATAGCCATTAATACAAACTATGTACGAAAAATCCGGGTAATACGGAAACATCATTCTTGGAGTTAAACTATTCATTTATGGGTTAAAATATATAACTTTTGAAAATTACACTTTGGTCCCTAAACTTTTCCAAAGTTTTCACTTTAACCCCAAAACTTTCAAAATTTTCATTTTGGTCACTAGCCAAAATTGGGATATTACAATTCTCCCCCCTAAAAAAATTCGTCCTCAAATTTTTACTACGTACCTGATTAAAAAAGGTGAGGAAACTACTTTCATATATTTTTCTCTTTCTCAAGTTGCTTTTTCAACTTCCAAATTTTGCTAAAGAACTTTAACAAGCAAGATCATCTGATTTCTTAGTCCTTCGACTCCATGTGCCAAAATCTTTACCGATTCTTCCTCATAAATCAAGTTTAGTTGAATCTTTATTCCTTCCGGGGTAATGATATATAAAGGATCTGATCGATACTTCTTGGGCATCGATACATGAAATACATTGTGAATCTTGTCCATTTCCGGAGGTAAGGCTAACTAATAAGCCATTGGACCAACTCCTTTTGCAATCTTCTAAGGCCCAATAAATCTCATACTCAATTTCCCTTTTTTTCCAAACCATAACACCTTTTTCCAAGGTGAAACTTTTACAGAATATTTTATCCTTAACTTCATATTAAATATCTTTTCTTTCAAGATCAGCATATAATATCCATCATTCTAAAGCAATTCTAAAACTGCTTCGAACAATTCTTACTTTATTCTCCATATCTTGAACTGAATCAAATCAAATTCAATCATTTTTTTGTTCTCTTTCTAACTCATTATCATCGGGGATATAAATTATCCCTTGATAATATGAATATCCTTTAGACTTAACACCAAAATCTTTAATTTTCCCTTTTCACCTTGCTGAATTCTTTCCAAACATATCTTATCTTTCATCTATAAATCTTTGATCCGATTTGTCAAAGTAGACTCGAGCGGAGACTATGTAATCGATACACTATTTTCCTCCAAAGATAATTAGGCCTTTAATGCTTATAAGCCAAATAATGACTTTTGTCTAGGTACATCACTACTATATTAGCCTTATTACATCAATACACATCCTAACATGTTATGGGACGTATTATTGAATAAGGCAGAATCTTACTAGATTCATCTTGGACTAATACTAGTGCCACTATCAAATCTTCTTCTACTAGTAATAATATAATTGTAATTTAACCTTAGAGGAACATTCTTTGCTTCTTTAACTAACATCACTTTGAAGCTTCCTCGGGTGATATACCAAGTCGTATAAAACCTCCATCTAATGACTCTTGCAACTAGATGTTTAGCTTTCTCAATATAGTAAAAGCCATTCTGTAGAGTATAATCAATATAGGTTCAATATTGGATTAAATCCAATCCAATCCTAAACTTAGCCTCTCGATCAAGCATCACGCTTTGTGGTTCCTATTGAGCAACCCATTTAAAACTTACAAACAATTGGAATACTCTCACTTACCCTTGATGTTCGGTATTCATAACATAAGTTAAATCATTTTTGCATTGGTAACAATTTCCAATAAAAACTCTGTATGCTCATGCATACCAATTATTACCATACTCACATGATTGGATTTGTGGTTTACTTGAATCTCCAACATTAATTATAAATGTCAATGAGTTCTTAATGTTCCTTATCCCGATCTCTTAGCAGAACTATGTAATAAATTCAGCTTGATATCTTTGCCGGAAATCCTCACCACTTTTAGAAGTGATGTAATGAATAATGATTCACTATTCCTCTTTACGAGCTATGACCTCTATTTAGATATTTTCTCATTCTGAACCCTTTTCATTGCATTCAACATAATTTACTGCTTCATAGAATTTTGAAATACATAGGGCAGTCAATACTTCTTTGTACCTGACCTCTAACCCTCTATGAGCTGTCATAACATGCTCTCTTTTTGTCTGTAGGAAGTAGTTTAGAAGCAAAACAACTTAGTTTATTAAACTTGCACTCGTATCCGTAATAATTCAATTGCCCAAATTAATATGCAAGAGCTCCGTTGCATCTCTAGAATAAACTTTGTTATGGGACACTCAAAGAAAGAACTTCTAGCTAACTGATTTTTGAGTATGTACCGTAACATTACTTTATCAAATACGAGTCTAATCCTTTCGGATGAGATACTACTTTATTTTTTTAGTTTCATCTCGATCATCAATCTGAGTTTCTTCAACTTAACTTTTATATCATTAAACCATAGATTAATAATCATAGGATCTCCATCAATATCTCTCTGAAAATCTAATGTGTCAGAACTCTCAATTATTTTGCAATTGGTGCCTAAGCAGGCTGATTCATAATCAAATATAATGTCTAGAAGAAAAGCTTTTAATCCAGAACATGCATATTATGTTACTCTGGTGCCTCTGCACCATGATAAGCTGAGGGTAGAATATTATCATTAACATGTTCGTGAATCTCTTACTGATTCACTCACCTAAACACCTGACATGATTCTTTTACCCTCATACATTGGAATTCAACTTTATTATCATAATGAAGTAAGCAATTGAATCTATTTGAACAAGTAAAATCATCGATAATTCGACATCATAGTGGCATGTATACACTTTTAACCTTTAACATACTTCGTTTAACTTCGAACAAAGCTAAACCTATACATTTGATACCAATAAATGTAACACCCTTTTCCCCGTATCCGTACATCGAGTATGAGTTGGAACTATTACGACTTCTTTAATAAAAAATCAGGGTAATTTAAAATTTTCAGAAAATTTCTCAATGGTCACCCATTCTCAAATTTCTCTAGCCCAAGCACGTTTAAATTTATTTAAATCGACATAAATGATTTATTTGAGTTCCAATCATAAATCAATTATCATAGCATGCAACTCATCACCTAAGGTTATTCTTATCCTTGACTATTTCCAGAAACGCCAATTATCTTGAAACCATAACGAACTTTAAAGGCTAATCACAACTCAAATAGGTTTAGCAAGTATACATGCCACTATAATAATCAAACCTCAATTAGGATGTCATTACTATGATTACTTGTTGAGATTTCGATATTGATGCAATGTTCTTCTCACTCTCATCTTGATTTACCTACGTGTGTACAATCAAACACACGCTAAGTACGAACTTAGTGAGGCAATAAAGAAAGTTAATAACAATAATTTAAACTTTATTCAACTTCATGGCTACATTTATATAGCATGATATATGCCAATGCACCAACTTTCACATTACATTAGTAATTATTTACTACATGTCAATGTCATCAAACTTCCATACTTGTCCATTTATCATAATATGCCATATATGCATAAATGCATCATGATCACTAGATAAGTATACCGTCATATTAATCATATATCAACATAATATAAACAGGATATAAATTTCTTACCGATATACTTGCCATTTACTCCGAGAGTTTATATACTCCCTAACTTGTTTACCATTTATTATGCATTAATTTATAGCCCAAATTAAACCTTGAGGACCCCGGGTACGCGAGTCAAATATGCACCGAAGTTCTAATGCACATAAGGTCATGCCCACCATCCAAACACTTATAAGGATGTGCTAACCTTCCGATTTCCGACGTTTATAAGGCCGTGCTAACCGTGCACTAAGTGTCCTTTATATACACTATAGTGCTATCCCCGATACCCGAATATGCAGCGTGCTACTGGACTCTATGGCATGCCAACTATACCCTGTCCCTCAATGACTTACTTGGGCATATTTTTCATATTTATTTAATCCATGGCAATGTATATCAACATAACTTAACATTGGGCAGTTCTTAACCGAAATAAGATTCATAATATAACATCATATAAACTAGTAATCTATGCATTTATATTCAACCTTTGACGTATTTAAAATATGTCAATCATATGCTCCATGACATAAATATAATGACAATAAAATTTGGGTAGGCTCATCGCAAGCCATCCCAATGATGTATAAAACATCCATGTATCATATTATGTATGCATTGCACTCACTTGGGCCATTTAACACAATGCCTCACTAAGTCCTAGATCGATCCTTTCTTTCATAGTACCTCGAACCTTCTTTGATTCGGACTTGACTTCATTAATCACATGAATAAAATAAAATGTTTGTTAGATTCAAATCTAACAATACCTTAAACATGCTGCCTAATATAATCATTCGAATATAAAATTTTCAAATATTTTTCTTTCTTCCTAGTACTGTTCAAAAACTCATTATGATCTTTAGTGACCAATTTGAACTTCCATTAACTCTTCCAAGCTTGCTAACTAACATTTAATTACAAAATGTTTCAAATTCCATTTTCTGACAGCTTGCGCTACCTTCCAAGATTTACTTGTACAAGGCAAAATACACATCGGATCTTAATTTCCTTTATATTGGAGAAACTAGATTCGATAATGGTTCTAACAAGTATAAGCCACATAAATTAATAAAATCTACAAAAAATATGAAAATTCTTCAAACTCCCGTCACACTATTATTTTTTGACAGAAACTGCTCTGTAAATTTTTTGACCTTTATTCGATTAAAAATTCATCTTTTAACTCAAAACTCAAATCAGTTTCCGTTTGTTGGAAATGAAACTAGATGAACAAATCTTTACAACGGTATAAAATTCATCATCTAACCATTTTTGTAGAATTTATGGTGAATTTTCAAGTCACCGCCAAAATTCAATCTTCTTCATAGCTTTCCATAATTAAACTTATAATTTATACTAACTTCTTATTTTTTTCTACTTGTCAATTTAGTCCCATCACTTGCTTCAAACCATCAATTCATCATCTTCTTCATCAAATAATTATTCAAAATAATTCCCTCTATTTTTTTTTCTTTGCCCAAATAGTCACTAAAATGCAAAGGTAAAGATTCAAACATCTTAACTTTGCAATTTAGTCCTCAAATCAACATTACTACCTTAATTGTATCATTTTAACTAAAAATCAGATTTAATCCCCATGCAAGAATTCATTTCCTATTTGATCACTTGATTTTGACAAATTGTCAAAATGGTCCCTAATTCAATTCAACATCGGTTTAGCATTCTAACATCAATTTCACATCTCCAACATCATTAATTACATAAATACACTCCAAATTCATAAAATTCAGATTCAGCCCCTCAACTTTGAAGCTTGCCGAATTGTCCCTATATATATATTTAACTTAGGTTTTCCAATTCCAATCAATAAACAAATCATACCTAAGTTAGACTTAAGATCATTAATCCAACATCAAAATATAAACCCTAAGTTAGACTTAAATCCATAAACTCTAATCTTCTCCATCCAAACCAAAATATGTATGGTTTAAATCCTAACTTAATAACGTGATTTTACCATCTTATAAGCTTGATTCCAACTTAAATTCAACCATGGAATCATAAAATCTCAAAAGCCCCAATTTTGTTCATAAACCCTAATTTCATTCTCATGTAAAATTTTCATCAATCAAGCATGTATTCCATGAATTAAGTACATCAAAAGATAGAACTTGAAGAGTAGAATAACTTTGCAGTTCGAAAGATTACCTGAAAATCGAGTTTCGGGGCTTGAATCAAGCTTGGAAAATTTTCTCCCTTTTCCCCATATTTTCGAAAATGTGAAAGATGAAGAAGGCTTCATCTTTTGGCCTTTTAATTTTAAATCTCTCCAATTATGCCACTTGTATTATATAAATAAATTTTAAATTCATTCAAATAGGGAAATTACAAAAGTGCCTTTTTATCCAACGATTGAGATTGATTTTATCATCAATCAAGGACCAAGATTTAATCTTTAATTTTCTTCTTCCAAAATGGCCTTTGTAACTTCAAATATTTCAAAATTGCCATCCCTACCAAATGTCTAATTTGCCCTCCATCTAGTCTTTATTTACTAGTTTGTTTCAAAATTGTCATTTCCATTATAATATAACTAAATTAGTTCCTTCTAAACCAGCCACTATTCCATAAATATAATTTTATGATTTTCCATGGCTTATGGAATAGCCTCTAAAATTCAATTCAATCCGATTTCCGATATTCACAAAATACTTTTACTACGATTTTACCTTTACCGAGCTATCGGATCTATTCCAAAAATTCTATATTTCCAAAAATTAAATTTCCAATAGATTTAAGTTAGTAGTTTACCAACTTTGCCCTTGTGAATTTCCAAAATTACGATCTTGCCATTTTTCATCCAACGTCTCATATTTAGCATGAAAAATCAACTTAAATCCAAGGGTTCATATTCTTCCAACACAAAGAAAATATCTTAGACATGTAAAATGATATAATAAACCTTGGCTTATCATCCTTCAAAATATCCTGGATATATTATTCGATCCGATTATCCGAATATTTTTCTGAACTTTATCGCTTTATAGCCATTAATACAAACTATGTACGAAAAATCCGGGTAATACGGAAACATCATTCTTGGAGTTAAACTATTCATTTATGGGTTAAAATATATAACTTTTGAAAATTACACTTTGGTCCCTAAACTTTTCCAAAGTTTTCACTTTAACCCCAAAACTTTCAAAATTTTCATTTTGGTCACTAGCCAAAATTGGGATATTACAATTCTCCCCCCTAAAAAAATTCGTCCTCAAATTTTTACTACGTACCTGATTAAAAAAGGTGAGGAAACTACTTTCATATATTTTTCTCTTTCTCAAGTTGCTTTTTCAACTTCCAAATTTTGCTAAAGAACTTTAACAAGCAAGATCATCTGATTTCTTAGTCCTTCGACTCCATGTGCCAAAATCTTTACCGATTCTTCCTCATAAATCAAGTTTAGTTGAATCTTTATTCCTTCCGGGGTAATGATATATAAAGGATCTGATCGATACTTCTTGGGCATCGATACATGAAATACATTGTGAATCTTGTCCATTTCCGGAGGTAAGGCTAACTAATAAGCCATTGGACCAACTCCTTTTGCAATCTTCTAAGGCCCAATAAATCTCATACTCAATTTCCCTTTTTTTCCAAACCATAACACCTTTTTCCAAGGTGAAACTTTTTACAGAATATTTTATCCTTAACTTCATATTAAATATCTTTTCTTTCAAGATCAAGATATAATATCCATCATTCTAAAGCAATTCTAAAACTGCTTCGAACAATTCTTACTTTATTCTCCATATCTTGAACTGAATCAAATCAAATTCAATCATTTTTTTGTTCTCTTTCTAACTCATTATCATCGGGGATATAAATTATCCCTTGATAATATGAATATCCTTTAGACTTAACACCAAAATCTTTAATTTTCCCTTTTCACCTTGCTGAATTCTTTCCAAACATATCTTATCTTTCATCTATAAATCTTTGATCCGATTTGTCAAAGTAGACTCGAGCGGAGACTATGTAATCGATACACTATTTTCCTCCAAAGATAATTAGGCCTTTAATGCTTATAAGCCAAATAATGACTTTTGTCTAGGTACATCACTACTATATTAGCCTTATTACATCAATACACATCCTAACATGTTATGGGACGTATTATTGAATAAGGCAGAATCCTTACTAGATTCATACTGGACTAATACTAGTGCCACTATCAAATCTTCTTCTACTAGTAATAATATAATTGTAATTTAACCTTAGAGGAACATTACTGCTTCTTTAACTAACATCACTGAAGCTTCCTCAGGTGATATACCAAGTCGTATAAAACCTCCATCTAATGACTCTTGCAACTAGATGTTTAGCTTTCTCAATATAGTAAAAGCCATTCTGTAGAGTATAATCAATATAGGTTCAATATTGGATTAAATCCAATCCAATCCTAAACTTAGCCTCTCGATCAAGCATCACGCCTGACAGTTCCTATTGAGCAACCCATTTAAAACTTACAAACAATTGGAATACTCTCCCAGCTTACCCTTGATGTTCGGTATTCATAACATAAGTTAAATCATTTTTGCATTGGTAACAATTTCCAATAAAAACTCTGTATGCTCATGCATACCAATTATTACCATACTCACATGATTGGATTTGTGGTTTACTTGAATCTCCAACATTAATTATAAATGTCAATGAGTTCTTAATGTTCCTTATCCCGATCTCTTAGCAGAACTATGTAATAAATTCAGCTTGATATCTTTGCCGGAAATCCTCACCACTTTTAGAAGTGATGTAATGAATAATGATTCACTATTCCTCTTTACGAGCTATGACCTCTATTTAGATATTTTCTCATTCTGAACCCTTTTCATTGCATTCAACATAATTTACTGCTTCATAGAATTTTGAAATACATAGGGCAGTCAATACTTCTTTGTACCTGACCTCTAACCCTCTATGAGCTGTCATAACATGCTCTCTTTTTGTCTGTAGGAAGTAGTTTAGAAGCAAAACAACTTAGTTTATTAAACTTGCACTCGTATCCGTAATAATTCAATTGCCCAAATTAATATGCAAGAGCTCCGTTGCATCTCTAGAATAAACTTTGTTATGGGACACTCAAAGAAAGAACTTCTAGCTAACAGATTTTTGAGTATGTACCGTAACATTACTTTATCAAATACGAGTCTAATCCTTTCAGATGAGATACTACTTTATTTTTTTAGTTTCATCTGATCATCAATACAGAGTTTCTTCAACTTAACTTTTATATCATTAAACCATAGATTAATAATCATAGGATCTCCATCAATATCTCTCTGAAAATCTAATGTGTCAGAACTCTCAATTATTTTGCAATTGGTGCCTAAGCAGGCTGATTCATAATCAAATATAATGTCTAGAAGAAAAGCTTTTAATCCAGAACATGCATATTATGTTACTCTGGTGCCTCTGCACCATGATAAGCTGAGGGTAGAATATTATCATTAACATGTTCGTGAATCTCTTACTGATTCACTCACCTAAACACCTGACATGATTCTTTTACCCTCATACATTGGAATTCAACTTTATTATCATAATGAAGTAAGCAATTGAATCTATTTGAACAAGTAAAATCATCAGTAATTCTGACATCATAGTGGCATGTATACACTTTTAACCTTTAACATACTTCGTTTAACTTCAGAACCGGCTAAACCTATACATTTGATACCAATAAATGTAACACCCTTTTCCCCGTATCCGTACATCGAGTATGAGTTGGAACTATTACGACTTCTTTAATAAAAAATCAGGGTAATTTAAAATTTTCAGAAAATTTCTCAATGGTCACCCATTCTCAAATTTCTCTAGCCCAAGCACGTTTAAATTTATTTAAATCGACATAAATGATTTATTTGAGTTCCAATCATAAATCAATTATCATAGCATGCAACTCATCACCTAAGGTTATTCTTATCCTTGACTATTTCCAGAAACGCCAATTATCTTGAAACCATAACGAACTTTAAAGGCTAATCACAACTCAAATAGGTTTAGCAAGTATACATGCCACTATAATAATCAAACCTCAATTAGGATGTCATTACTATGATTACTTGTTGAGATTTCGATATTGATGCAATGTTCTTCTCACTCTCATCTTGATTTACCTACGTGTGTACAATCAAACACACGCTAAGTACGAACTTAGTGAGGCAATAAAGAAAGTTAATAACAATAATTTAAACTTTATTCAACTTCATGGCTACATTTATATAGCATGATATATGCCAATGCACCAACTTTCACATTACATTAGTAATTATTTACTACATGTCAATGTCATCAAACTTCCATACTTGTCCATTTATCATAATATGCCATATATGCATAAATGCATCATGATCACTAGATAAGTATACCGTCATATTAATCATATATCAACATAATATAAACAGGATATAAATTTCTTACCGATATACTTGCCATTTACTCCGAGAGTTTATATACTCCCTAACTTGTTTACCATTTATTATGCATTAATTTATAGCCCAAATTAAACCTTGAGGACCCTGGGTATGCGAGTCAAATATGCACCGAAGTTCTAATGCACATAAGGTCATGCCCACCATCCAAACACTTATAAGGATGTGCTAACCTTCCGATTTCCGCACGTTTATAAGGCCGTGCTAACCGTGCACTAAGTGTCCTTTATATACACTATAGTGCTATCCCCGATACCCGAATATGCAGCGTGCTACTGGACTCTATGGCATGCCAACTATACCCTGTCCCTCAATGACTTACTTGGGCATATTTTTCATATTTATTTAATCCATGGCAATGTATATCAACATAACTTAACATTGGGCAGTTCTTAACCGAAATAAGATTCATAATATAACATCATATAAACTAGTAATCTATGCATTTATATTCAACCTTTGACGTATTTAAAATATGTCAATCATATGCTCCATGACATAAATATAATGACAATAAAATTTGGGTAGGCTCATCGCAAGCCATCCCAATGATGTATAAAACATCCATGTATCATATTATGTATGCATTGCACTCACTTGGGCCATTTAACACAATGCCTCACTAAGTCCTAGATCGATCCTTTCTTTCATAGTACCTCGAACCTTCTTTGATTCGGACTTGACTTCATTAATCACATGAATAAAATAAAATGTTTGTTAGATTCAAATCTAACAATACCTTAAACATGCTGCCTAATATAATCATTCGAATATAAAATTTTCAAATATTTTTCCTTTCTTCCTAGTACTGTTCAGAAACTCATTATGATCTTTAGTGACCAATTTGAACTTCCATTAACTCTTCCAAGCTTGCTAACTAACATTTAATTACAAAATGTTTCAAATTCCATTTTCTGACAGCTTGCGCTACCTTCCAAGATTTACTTGTACAGGGCAGAATACACATCGGATCTTAATTTCCTTTATATTGGAGAAACTAGATTCGATAACGGTTCTAACGGTATAAGCCACATAAATTAATAAAATCTACAAAAAATATGAAAATTCTTCAAACTCCCGTCGCAGCGCTATTTTGACAGAAACTGCTCTGTAAATTTTATGACCTTCATTCGATTAAAAATTCATCTTTTAACTCGGAACTCGAAATCAGTTTCCGTTTGTTGGAAATGAAACTAGATGAACAAATCTTCACAACGGTATAAAATCCATCATCTAAAATTTTTTGTAGAATTTATGGTGAATTTTCGAAGTCACTGCCAAAATTCAATCTTCTTCATAGCTTTCCATAATTAAACTTATAATTTATACTAACTTCTTATTTTTTTCTACTTGTCAATTTAGTCCCATCACTTGCTTCAAACCATCAATTCATCATCTTCTTCATCAAATAATTATTCAAAATAATTCCCTCTATTTTTTTTTCTTTGCCCAAATAGTCACTAAAATGCAAAGGTAAAGATTCAAACATCTTAACTTTGCAATTTAGTCCTCAAATCAACATTACTACCTTAATTGTATCATTTTAACTAAAAATCAGATTTAATCCCCATGCAAGAATTCATTTCCTATTTGGTCACTTGATTTTGACAAATTGTCAAAATGGTCCCTAATTCAATTCACCATCAGTTTAGCATTCTAACATCAATTTCACATCTCCAACATCATTAATTACATAAATACACTCCAAATTCATAAAATTCAAATTCGCCCCCTCTCCTTTGAAGCTTGCCGAATTGGTCCCTATATATATTTAACTTAGGGTTCTACTTCCAATAAACAAATCAAGCTTACTAGATCAATAATCCAACATCATAAACCCTAAGTTAGACTTAAATCCATAAACCCTAATCTTCTCCATACAAACCAAAATATAAACCCTAAGTTAGACTTAAATCCATAAACCCTAATCTTCTCCATACAAACCAAAATATGTAGTGTTTAAATCCTAACTCAATAACATGATTTTAACATCATATAAGCTTGATTCCAACTTAAATTCAACCATGGAATCATAAAATCTCAAAAGCCCCAATTTTGTTCATAAACCCTAATTTCCTTCTCATGTAAAATTTTCATCAATCAAGCATGTATTCCATGAATTAAGTACATCAAAAGATAGAACTTGAAGAGTAGAATAACTTTGCAGTTCGAAAGATTACCTGGAAATCGAGTTTCGGGGCTTGAATCAAGATTGGAAAATTTTCTCCCTTTTTCCCCATATTTTCGAAAATGTGAAAGATGAAGAAGGCTCCATCTTTTGGCCTTTTAATTTTAAATCTCTCCAATTATGCCACTTGTATTATATAAATGAATTTTAAATTCATTCAAATAGGGAAATTATAAAAGTGCCCTTTTATCCAACGATTGAGATTGATTTTATCATCAATCAAGGGCAAAGATTTAATCTTTAATTTTCTTCTTCCAAAATGGCCTTTGTAACTTCAAATATTTCAAAATTGCCATCCCTGCCAAATGTCTAATTTGCCCTCCATCTAGTCTTTATTTACTAGTTTGTTTCAAAATTGCCATTTCATTATAATATAACTAAATTAATTCCTTCTAAACCAGCCACTATTCCATAAATATAATTTTATTATTTTCCATGGCTTATGGAATAGCCTCTAAAATTCAATTCAATCCGATTTCCCGATATTCACAAAATACTTTTACTACGATTTTACCTTTACCGAGCTATTGGATCTATTCTGAAAATTCTATATTTCCATAATGTTCCTCATATCATCATCCTTCATCCAATGACCTAGATTTAATCTTGAGTTAGTAGTTTACAAACTTTGCCCTTGTGAATTTTCAAAATTACGGTCTTGCAATTTTTCACCCAACGACTCATATTTAGCATGAAAAATCAACTTAAATCCAAGGGTTCATATTCTTCCAGCACAAAGAAAATATCTTAGACATGTAAAATGACATAATCAAACTTGGCTTATCATCCTTCAAAATATCCTCGATATTCTATTCGATCTGATTATCCGAATATTTTTCTAAACTTTATCGCTTTATAGCCATTAATACAAACTCTGTACGAAAAATTCTGGTAACACGGAAATGTTATTCCTGGGGGTAAACTATTCATTTACGGGGTTAAAATACATAACTTTTGAAAATTACACTTTGATCCCTAAGCTTTTCCAAAGTTTACATTTTGACCCTAAAACTTTCAAAATTTTCATTTTGGTCACTAGCCAATAATTGAGATATTACAGTAACTCATACTCCATTATCGATAAAACAAAATAATAGAGCAGCTCATACTCCATTATACCATAAATCATTCTGTAATATATCATCAATATATGATAATAAGATTATCATAAAGAAAACATGATAAGACAGTTTATACCCTATCATGTACAAAACCATTTCTTTTTTCCTGTGAAAATATTATATTTCACATAAAAGTCAATATTACCAATTCGGTAAAATCGTATAGGTCGACTTATCGCAAGTCTTCCTAAATACATTTTAAAACATAAAAATGCACTCACATTGACACTTCTTATCTCAAACTAAATTATGTGTATTAAGAGAACTTCAAGCTTGGTCTTTACTTTATCTACTGAATTTCTGATTTCTTGTGTTTACTTGAGTGCTTCACATTCATCCCTTACATACACAAATTAGTAACACCAATAAGGTACTCATTTTATAATCTGTCAATCTGTTCTACCTTCAAAGAAGTATTCAATAAAATAATCTACAAATTAGAATTTGATTTCATTTGTTCTGACAAAAACTAGATTTGATAAGCTTTTCAACCATATAAATTAATAGCCCAAATTCAACTTGTACGATTTATGACGAATTTTCAAAGTCAAATTCTAGTGCTAAATTTCGGAGCAGACTACTACTCTATTTTTTGACCTTTCACCACTTAAAAATTGATATCTTTTGATATACAAATCGAAATCAGTCATCGTCTGTTTTAAACAAAACTAGACTAAACCAGGAATACAATGATATTTGTCTAGCTTTCTAATCATTTTATGGAATTTTTGGTGAATTTCCAAACTCACTGCCAAAGACTAAAATTCTGGCAGATTTCACAAATCAGATCTTTAACATCTTTCAACCATTCCTACACTTCGAATTAACCTCGAATTAAATTATTACAACATTTTTCCTTTCATTTCAAACCCAAAATATAACTTAAATACTTAAACCTTAAATTAAGCCCTAATTAACCAAATTGTATTCCACCGAGAATACATAAATTTCAACTTCAATCAAGTATGGAAAAGATAAATAAACACTAAATCCTTCATAATCAAGCCTTAATTCAATTGGATCCTTAAACCCTAAATTATCTCTCTTCCATTTCAAATACGTACATCTATCAAAACCATGAAATTTTTATACCAAATGGTAGAGAATTCTATGGAAAACAACTTTGTATTTCAAGACTAATCTCAAATTTCAAGTATTCTAAGGAGAAAAATCACAAAACCCCAAACTTACATTTTTTTTCTTCTCCGTGCTTGCTGCCGACATGCTTGGAGAAAGATTTTCTACATATTTTCGTTGCCATTTTGTTATGCCAAATGGCATTTTTAACGGCTTAAATGAATAAAATATTCATTTTATTGCAAAATAACCATTTTCCCTTTGATCTAACGAATCATATCATGCCACTTGTCAAAATCCCTTATCCAATGGCCTAAATTAATCTCGAGTTAGTAATTTATCAATTTGCCCTTGGACTATATTAATTTCCAATTTGCCTTTGAATAAAATTAAATTTTCATCTTGTCCCTTTAATCCAATGATTAGGATTTAACATGGAAAAATTATCTTAATCCAATGGTCCATATTAATTCTAACATTATAACCATGTATATTGACATTCTTACCCTTCCATCCCATGGCTAATATTACTTGCTTAAATTTATATTCGATCCATTAATCCAAAAATTTCTAAAATTTTTTCAGATAATTTCTTCAAAATCAAAATCCTGGATTAATTTAAAAATCTCATTTCCAACCCACTTCTCGTAGGTGAACTATCTATTTACGGGATAAAAATTATTTTTGGGAAAATTACCATTTTAGTACTCAAAATTTTCAAAAAAAGTTCACTTTGGCCTCCAAACTTTCATTTTATTCATTTTGGTCACTTCACTTTGCACATCAAACTTTCAATCTTATCATTTCAGTCACTAACCAAACTTTAGGGTATTGTAATTCTCCCCCTTAAGAAAATTCGTCCTCGAATTTTAGCACATACTTGTTAATTCTCTAATCAATCCCCCATATGGCTTCTACCACTTTGTGATTCTTTCAAGAATCTTTACTATCGAAATCTCTTTTATTTCTCAATTTTCCTACTTTTGTACTCTCCATGATTCCATAGCCATCATAAGGGATTGTTTGAAATTTTTAAATAATTTTTTCAGTTTTTTAATTTGACTTAAATATATATTTTGGTTTAACTATTGTATCTGACTCAGTGGCAATCAATCTAAATCGAATTTTATAAATGCTCATCATGTGGATAACTCTCTCAATGCAACTTTTTCTATTCACAACGTTAGAGTTTGAACCAATAAAAAAAGATGTTATCCAAATGTATTTCAAGTAATTGTAGTAAAACTTGACATGTTAACCCTTTGGTTTTTTTGTAAATCCAAACATATATAAGTAAAAGTTAATCCCAGTAAAGCCTCATTAAAGGATTGTAGTATTTGAACTCATGACCTTGCTAAGAGACTTAGCACCTCATCCATTAGACCAACTTGGTGATTTAAATATGCATTTAATATCTGAACTAAGGGTCTTTTCTAAATTTATATTCAAAAAACTTTTGTTTCAAATTGATACTTAAACTTTAATTTTATACATTATTTTAATACTTTTATTAACCATTTCGGTCTTTAAAACTTATATTTTCTATCAATTTAATCATAAATTAAAATAATTTAATAAATTTAACTCTTCATATTTTAAAATTTTATTAATTTAATTATTTTATGATATGTCAAATCAAACGAGCCTTATACGGAGAGATTTCAGTTACTCCAAATGCTAAATCTTGTTTGGCGTGTTGAATTGCAGGAAAATTATAACAAATGCAAAGTAATTTTATATATAATTTCAATTTTGCACAACCCACTCAACCAGAATCAAAACCAGCCCAAAAGATGAACTATACAGGCCTAGTTGAAAGTTCAGAAAACAATCCATCGGAAAACTTTAATATTATCATACCGTACGAACGAGTAAAGTTCAAAAACAGAAGGAAAAGAAAGAATCACTTTAAAATTCTTGTGAAGCCGATCCAATGTCCCCCTTCCCTTTACCCATCTTCTCCGGCAACAGATTCTGATGAATATTCTGCAGAACGCCCCGTTAGCAATCGTAACAGTCCCCAAAAGTTTACCCAACTCTTAATGGTTCCTAACAGCCTTGGGCGGATGCACCTTTGTACATGATAGGTCAAGTGACCTACCGTTAAAAAATATGATAAATTAAATGGTAATCACTTAAATTTTTAGGGTATATTTATTTTGGTTACTGAAATCGAAAATTTTTCGTTACAATGACTAAAATTTTAATTTATTTTCGTTATGATCACTGTTGTTAACCCCGTTAAAAAATGCCGACGTGTGCCACGTTATAGTCTTCTTCCCAAAAAGAACCATAATTTTCAAATTTACAGTTATTGTCAAGATCAAAATTTCGATTAACGAAACTATCGTCAATCAATCCCAACGGTGGGAAAGAATTGTTTTGCCAAAAGTTTAACATAGTTTAGTTTCAAGTTGATCTGGTGATTAACATTGGTGAATCAGAACTAACAATCCCAATTGAAATTAAAAATTAACATTTTGATGTTTCATTGTTAACCGTTAGATCAACTTGAAATCAAACTATAATAACCTTTTGGCCAAATGAATCCTTCCCACCGTTGGGATTGATCGGTGATGGCTTCTTTCATCGAAATTTTGGCCTTGATGAATGTTGTAAATTTGAAAATTTTGGGTTATTTGGTGAAAAAAATCTTTAACATGCAACATCAGCATTTTCTAACAACAGTGGACGTAATGAAATCGAATTAAAAGTTTACTGATTGTAATAAAAGATTTTCGATTTCATTGTCCAAAGTAAAAGTGTCATAAAAGTTCAGTGACTACCAGTGTAGTTTACTATAACAATGTTAAGTATTTTTTGTTTAAATGAAAAATCAATCCTTAAATTATTTTAATTTTTTTCTTTGAGCTCCTAAACTATTTTTTGTTAAAACAAGTATGTAAACTATAAAACTATAACTATTTTAAATATATTTGTTAGTCCCCTAAAAAATCTTGATTAAATAGATTGACTTATGTCAAATAATTTAACTAAAATTTTGATTTAAAATTTTCAAAATAATTATAATATGTCTCTGACTATCAACCATGTTTTCTTGCATTGCGAAAATTTTGATCGTTACATGCACAATAACAATTACCCTTTGTCAATACATTATTATAATGGTATAAATTAATTTTAAATTATTATATTAATCGGTAAACTACCAATATTAAATTTTTATATCCGCCCCTGCTAACAGCCAATTGTATATGCCTCGGAACGATCCGATTCTTCTTGTTGTCCCTAGCCGCATTGTCAGCGAGTTCAAGAACATGCAAAATCGTTCAAAAATTTTCGTTAACGGTTCGACGTTATCGAAATGAATAAGAAAAAAGAAAACAAAAAAATGACTTACTTCGGCGGCGAGGTATTCAAGGATGACAGAAAGATAGACAGGGGCACCGACACCAACACGATCGGCGTATGTTCCAAATTTGAGAAAATGGGTGATACGGCCGACGAGACACTGGAGGCTGACTTTCTGAGACCGGAGACGGGTTTGGAGGTCTTGGACTTGCCTCTGCCTCCTTTCGTTGATCATGTTGTTGAACTCATCTTGTGTTTTTTCGAAACACTAGATTATTGTTAATGGAGAATTGGGAATTTTGAGTTTTTTCAGCAGATTGACGAACAATGAGAATCAGAAAATGAGCGTGGGGAAGGTGGAGTTTATATAACTGTATGGGAAACTGGGTTATGAGCAAAGATCTTTATGGCGGTAGTTTCTGATTTTAATTATGTTGGTGATCATCTCAACTCAATTGATAGTTATTTGTGATATAATCAAACTTAAGTAGTGAATCAATCTGCCTGATAATTTGGTTCGCTCGCCACTTTATTTTTACACCGTAAAGCGTCTCATTTGGATAGAGACAAAAAACTTAGGAAGGTTTTTAGATTTTGTTGGTATGCTTATCTCTTTGGAAGTATTTTTTTGTACCTTTGGGTTTTGTATAAGATTCTTGGGGACTAGTCATCATTATTCTCTCTTCTGGATGCATTATATTTGTGATATCTTTCATGAATATTAATAAAAGGGTAAATTACATATTTAGTACCCCACCTATCCTCATGTTTCTATTTTGATACCCAACTATTTTTTTGTCAAAATGATACCTAATGTTATGTAACGCCTCGATTTTGGGCTTAGGAGTTTTGAGGAACGGTTTAGTCGGTCCGGTGGATCGAGATTAGAGATTCGAGTCGGATTTAGGATTTAAATTGGATTAAATATTTTTATTGAAGATAAAAATATGGAAAAATAGTCTAAAATTAGTATTAAATATATAAATGATTTTGGTAAAAACAATTTTGGAAAATGAAATTCAGAAATGGGACATTTTGGGTTAGTGACCAAAATGCAAGTTTTCAAAACTCTTTTTAGTGACTGTAACAGTTTTGGAAATGGGTCAAAACTTTGAATCTTTAAGGAGCTATTAATCCAAAAGGGTTTCATCATATTTCTCCCTCTAATTAACTATTTTTAATTAAGTTTTTAAGAGGTATAAATAGTAGAGAGAATTAATTAAACACATTTTAAAAGAATTTCACATAACTAACTTTGTAACTCCTTTGTCTCAAATTCTCTCCAGCCAAACATATTTACAGCTTCAATTTCTTCAGGTAAAATTAGAATTTCAAAGAGTTTTTGATTTCCAATTGATTTCTAAAGCTTTTACATCAAATACTTATTATTTCTACCTTGATTTTCATGATTTATAAAGCAATTAAGGGAAGAAATCAGCATTGGAGGTAAGAATTCATTCTTCTCCTCTAATGAAAGGTTATTTATTGAAATTCCTAAGTTCTTGATCCATTTTATATGATTTGTATTGGGTTTTGATAAATTAAACTCGGATTTGTGGTTTAATTGATGATTTATGATGAAAAATGTGGAAATTCGTAGTCATCTGTTTTTGCTGAGTTAAGGATTGGTTTATAACTTGATTTTGATGTTTAAAATGATAATGAAGTGAGTTTTGATGATAGAATCCCAGAATCTATTGAATCTCTAGTTTGTTAGTTTGGTAGTTAAGAGATTTTGAGGTGTTGTGGTTAATTTTTGGTTGCTGAAGGTATAAGGTTATTTTAGGTTGTTGTTTTGATGTTAATTGATGTTATTTGAAGGCTGAGATTCGTAGTTGTGGGTTGGGTTAAGGTTTTTGGGGAATCGATTATGTTTTTGGTTGTTAAGATAAAGTGTTGTGGAGGATTATAGTTGGGTGCTAATAATTGTTGTGTTGCTGTGAGTTTGGATGCATTGTAATGCATTGGATTCTTTGTTATGATGTGTTTGAAATAGGGGAAAGTAGTTCAGAAGTGAATCTTAGTGTTGAGGGGTTGCCGAAGGCTTGATTTGACATCGGCAAGGAAGACGTTGCTTTGTCGGTGAGTGAAATGGATAAGAATGGCTTTTCAAAGATTTGAAAAGGTTTAATGGGAGTCTAAACTAGGCCTGATACGCTAGTCTAAGGCTCGGAAGTAAGTAATGTGGATTTCTCTCTCGGTTTTGGTTGCCAAATGATTTATGAATGCACTAGTTAAATGATTGTTTACCTCATGTTTTATGCATGAAATGAGCATGGTTTAATGCTGGGAATTGATATGAAATGATGTTAGATGCATTTGGAAAGTAATGCATGATTTCAAAGATTATTATGAACATGGTTTATGCATGGTTTAGTGCATATTAATGCATGAGAAAACAGTGAGGTATGTTTATAAAAGTGCATTATATTGGCAAGTGATGAATCGAAAATGTTATAGAAATGTTATCGGATATGGCCATAGGATTTAAAGTGCACTATAATAAGTCGCCCGTGGTTGTAGAGGTAATACGAGAGGTACTTACTCCGATCATGTGAACCCAAATGTTGTTGAGGTAACACTTAGATAGCTTTTACTCCAGCCATGAGCTGTAGAGGTTGATGTGTCGAATGTGTTTACTCCAAGTTGGAGGATTAGCCTTGGTAGTGTAGAGGTGGTGTATGTGTTGCACGACTCCATGCCATTGAGCTGTAAGAGATTGCGAGATCTCTTGGGAAATCCGTGTATCCGATGTTAATGATGGTTTTATGGAAATGTTGTTGTTGAGATGGATCACTTGTAAGCCAATATAATGTTTTAAATGTATCATGTTGATGGATTGATTTGGAATAAAGTGTTTACACATGTTTTACTCCTTAAGCTTTGTATATGGGATGTTATGCATGAGAGAGGCTTAAGTATAAGGAATTGCATATGAGATTATGCTGTGGAATCCATGATACATGTTGCATATGGTTTAATATGCTGATTTTTGTAAAGACTAAGTGCATATTTTGAAAGAATGGCATGATTATTTTGAAATGAATTTTAATTGCATTGGATGATGGTTTGTATTTTGAGCGTTCCTCACTAAGAAATGATTGCTTACGCTCTCTTTTATCATCAACGCAGATTGATTGAATGCAAGTGGCCTAGCAAGCAAGAAGGAAATTCTAAGACTTGATTTACCAAAGTATGTTTGGGTTTTAAAGTAGTAATAATGGCAATGTGGCTTAAATGATGTTGGGAGGGTTTGAGTGGTTACTTCTCCATTTCAGCAAGTTTATATTGTTGCTTTGGACTTGTGATAAGCTTGATTTGTTGGATTTTGCATATGGTTCATGCTTTGGTTGCTTGAGTATTATGAAGCATGCCTATAGCTTACCTTTAAAGCATGATGATTGTTTCTTGAGGTATGGTTTATGGTAGTTGATGGTAAATGACCAATGATGATGTTATTTGATTGTTAGAAATATGCTTAAGTGTTAGAATTCCAAAACGAGCCTAAAAACCAGCAAATTTTGACGTTTCAGGTCAGGTATCGATATGCATGTGTCCGTATCAATACATGTAAGTGTTTCCAGGCACAGCGTATCGATACACGGGAGACCGTATCGATACGGGTAAGCATGTTTTTAGGCTTAGCGTATTGGTACACGGGTGACCGTATCGATACGGGTCTACGGTTTCATCCATAGTGTATCGATACACGTGAATGTGTATCGATACGGTTTTGAGCTACTAGAATCCGGAATTTTGAGAAAGCTCAGGCGTATCGATACACTTGCCCGCGTATCGATATGGTCAGTGGTTAAGTTAGGTAAAAGTATGTTTTAAGGTTTCTATTTTCTCTCGTTTTAGTCCCTGAGTGATATACATGCAATTAAATGAGTTTGAATGATCGTTTTGACTTGAAATTTCACCAGTATGCATGTAATTGGTTTAATTGAGGATTGGTAACTTTAATTATGAAATTGGTCCTTCGAAATAATGGAAATTATAGTTGGGTCCCTGCGTGTTATGTATGCAATTGGATGAGTTCGGATGATCTTTTTAAGTTGAAATTTGGTACGTGTGCTTGTAACCTGACAAATCAAAGATTGGTAAAGCAAATTACAAGTTAACCCTTATAGATTTGTAGATTTATGTTTTGGTCCCTATTATTGTAAAGTGACCAATTGGATATCAATTTGATACCCGATTGCGTTGGGTGTTCACTCATTGTTTGTGTGTACATGTAGGGTAATAACCAGCATCTAGATAAGATAAAAGAAAATATGGTCATATTTTTAGAGTTTTCTTCACTGTTTACTTCGATAAACTTAATGTAGCTCGTTCAGTTCGATCTTGCGATTAGGCCGGGTCGAGGGTGTTACATTTGGTGGTATCAAAGCCAGGTTATGATTGTTGGGGGTGGTTTATGGTTGGTTATGTATGTTGGGAAGTTGTTTGAAATGTATGTTGATTGAATTGACTTGATTGTTATACACAGTGATGGATTGTATGTTATATGACATGTTGGGGGTATGATTTGGGACACATTGCCTTATTACTATCGATGGAAAATATTTTGATTTGAAATGGAAGTCTTGGACCCTTGCTTGAATATGGCATAACCGTTTTTATTTTGGTGTTATCATGCCATAGATTCTTTATTTACAATGCCACCAAGGAGAGAATTACGTTTTAATGCGAATGGGGGGCAAGATGATGAGAATAATTTGTGCCTAAGGGGTTGCCACCTCTTCCACCGAATCCACCTGTGGGTGTGGAGCAACTACCACCTGTGCAAGCTGGGCCAGCACTGGGTGATATGACGTCTTTGATACAGGCAATGACGGGAGCGTTCTAGGCTGCGATGGCTGGAGTGCAGGTTCCTGCACCAGCATCGGTTGCTGCTGCTAATTTGGGATTAGCCTTAGAGCGCTTACGTGGACTAGGAGGGGTCGAGTTTAGAGGGTTGTTGCCTAAGGCTTCTGAGGAGTGGTTTGCCACCAGTACGAATCATATTTTAGATCAGATGGGTTGTTCTGATGCTCGTAAACTGGGATGTACTGTATCTCTACTGCAAGGAGATGCGTATAACTGGTGGACTATGATGATTGCAAGTATGGAGGCCGACAATGTAACATGGGAAACCTTTCGATCTGCCTTTCGGAAGAAGTATCTAGGAGCTAAATACTAAGATGAGAAGAAATGCGAGTTCATGGCTTTGGTGTAGGGAGATATGTCAGTATCTGAGTATGAGATATAGTTTGTGAGGCTGAGTTAGTATGCTTATGAGTTGATGCCTGATGAGAGGAGCCGTTGTGACCACTTCTGTTACGTATTGATGCAAGAGGTTAAGACATATATGTTAGCTGCTGAGTATGTTGATTTTGATGTATTGGTTTCGAGAGCTAAGGATATTGAACAGAGTTTGGGTTTGACATCCTATGCTGGAAGATCTGGTCATGGTAAAAGAGCTAGTGATGCTAATGCTGGGGGTGGCCGATATAAGAGGCACCATGATCAGAGATATCGACCCGAGCTTGAGAGAAGAGGTTAGCTAGGGCAGAGTTCCAAAGGTGGGATACCGAGTGTGTTCAGTGTGGGAAGAAGTATTCGGGGGTTTGCTGGAGGTCGGATAGAGTTTGCTGGGGTTCTGGATCTCGAGACCATGTTAGACGCGATTGTCCTCAGATTGGACGAGCTAGGCCAGTTTCTACGCCTGTTGTAGCTAATGCTTGCTAGAGTTGTGGTTCGACTGATCATGTGAGGCGTGACTGCCCAGTGTTAGCTAAAGGTGCGCATGCTACTGCACCTGTTGTGGCTGCCCGGAGAGGTCGAGAGCGTGGACGAGGACATTTTCAGCCGAGAGATGGTGGGCGTAAGACTGTGGCACACACCGTTGCTATTCAGCTGGAGGGTGGTGGTCCCGCGAGGGTGTATGCGCATCACGAAGGATGCAACGATACTGATGTAATTATAGGTACCTTTACTATACAATCTTTGCCGTTATTTTCTTTGGTTGATTCTGGTTCCACCCATTCGTATATTCTTAGTGAGTATGCACAGTTGCTTGATATACCTGTGGAGATTTTAAATGTTGGGGTTCGAGTAACTAGTTCTTTGGGTGAGATGGTTGTAGTTAGAAAGTTATACCAAATGTGTCTTTTGATGGTACAGGACCATGTGTTCGCTGTGGATCTGATGGAATTGCCATTCCATGGTTTTGATGTAATATTAGGGATGGATTGGCTATCCGAGCATAGGGCAGTTGTGGATTTTGAAACCAAACGGATAACCTTACGTCTTGCCGATGATTATGAAGTTGTGGTGGTTGGCGAGAATGCAAAGTTCCTAACCAATGTTGTTTCAGCTTTGGAAGCAAACCGAATGTTGAAACTCGGATGTCAGTCATATTTGGCCTATGTTATGAATCTTGGATCCAAGGATGTGCATGTGCATGATATCCGCATAGTTTGTGATTTTTCGGGGGTTTTCCCTAAAGAGTTACCGGGGTTACCGCCATATAGGGATGTGGAGTTTAAAATCGAGATGTATATTGATTCAGCACCCGTGTCTATTGCACCGTATCGCATGGCACCTAAGGAGTTAAAAGAGTTAAAGACACAACTTCAGGAGTTGCTGGATCGGGGGTTTATTAGACCCAGTGTTTCACCCTAGGGTGCACCGGTGTTATTTGTGAAGAAGAAAGATGGCACAATGAGGATGTGTATCGATTATCGGCAACTGAATAAGTTGACGATTAAGAACAAATATCCCTTGCTACGAATTGACGATTTGTTTGATCAATTTCGAGGTGCATCGATATTTTCTAATATTGACTTGAGATCGGGATATTATCAGTTGAAGGTGAAGGGTGAGGATGTGCCAGAGACTGTCTTTCGTACGAGGTATGGGCATTACGAGTTCTTAGTGATGCCGTTTGTGTTGACCAGTGTACTAGTTATGCTTATGGATATGATGAATCATATGTTTCATGAGTACTTGGACCAATTTATGGTAGTGTTTATTGATGATATTCTTGTGTACTCTCGTACTGAAAAAGACCATGATGAGCACTTACGAATTGTGCTTCAGAGATTGCTGGATAATCAATTATATGCTGAGTTGAGTAAATGTGAATTTTGGTTGAATGAAGTAGTTTTCCTTAAACATATGGTGTCGACTGAGGGAATCTGTGTGGATCTACAAAAGATTGAGGCCGTGGTGAGTTGGAAGCCACCTAGGTCAGTGACGGAGGTGCGTAGTTTCCTTGGGTTGGCTAGATATTATCGCCGGTTTGTAGATGGATTTTCAAATATTGTTGCACCTTTAACCAAGTTGTTGCAGAAGAATATTCGTTTTGAGTGGACGGATGATCGTTAGCAAGCTTTTGAAAAGTTAAAGGAAGCTTTGACGCAAGCTCTTATCTTGATTTAACCTGAGTCAGGAAAAGAGTTTGTGGTATATAGTGATGCATCCTATGTGGGTTTAGGGTGCGTGTTGATGCAAGGTAGGAAGGTGGTGGCTTATGCATCTAGGCAATTGAAGGTGCACGAGCATAACTATCCTATTCATGATCTTGAGCTTGTCGTGGTAGTGTTCGCGTTAAATATTTGGAGGCATCATCTTTATGGTGAGAAGTGTATAGTGTACACGGATCACAAAAGTTTGAAGTATTTTATGTCGCAGAAAGAGTTGAATCTTAGGCAACGACGGTGGTTGGAGTTGCTTAAAGATTATGACTTGACCATTGAGTATCATTCGGGTAAAGCAAATGTGGTAGTAGATGCTTTAAGTATAAAAGCTATGGTTGAGTTGAGAGGTATGTTTGCTCGGTTGAGTGTAACCCATGATGGATGTTTGTTAGCCGAGTTGCAGGTGAAGCCATCACCGTCGCAAATGATAAAGGAGAAACAACCACATGATGATGAGTTGGTACCTCATTTTAGGGATATCTTGGTAGGAAACTATCAGATTTTCATTTTAATGATGATGGGGTGTTGTGTTTTAAGGACGGGTAGTGGTGCCGCAGGATAAGGAATTGAGATGTATCATCTTAACCGAGGCTCATTCTAGCCCTTTTGCTATGCATCCCGATAGTACCAAAATATATCGGGGTTTGAAGGAGGAGTATTATTGGGTTGGTTTGAAGAAGGATGTGGCTGATTTTGTTGTTAGATGCATGGTGTGTCAGCGTGTTAAAGTTGAGCATCAATTTCCTTTCGGGTTGTTGCAACTGTTGAGGATACCAGAATGGAAATGGGAAAGAATCACCATGGATTTTATGTCGAGGCTACTTTTGACACCGACAAAAAATGATTCCATTTGGGTGATCGTGGATCAGTTTATGAAGTGTGCACATTTTCTGCCGGTGCATACGATGTATATTTTGGATAAATTGGTTGATCTTTACATTGCAGAGGTCGTGAAGTTGCATGGAGTGCCTAAGTCAATTGTGTCGGATAGAGATCTGAGGTTTACAGCAAGGTTTTGGGAATGTTTGCATCAAGCCCTAGGTACCCGGTTGTATTTTAGCACTTCGTATCATCCACAGACAGATGGACAGTCTGAGCGTGTGATCCAGGTCTTGGAGGATATGTTGAGGTGTTGTATTATCGAGTTCCAAGGAACCTGGGAAAAGCAGTTGCCGATGGTGGAGTTCGCTTATAATAATAGCTATCAAGCGAGTATTCAAATGGCACAGTATGAGGCCTTATATGGTAGGAGGTGTCGTACGCCTTTCTGTTGGGCGGAGGTTGGGGAGACGTATATTTCTATGCCCCATGTGTTGAAAGACACTTGTGAGAAGGTGAAGCTCGTATCTGATCGCTTGAAAGCTGCATTCGATCGACAGAAATCCTACGTGGATTTGAAGCGTAAAGAAGTGGAGTACGCTGTTGGTGACAAAGTGTTTTTGAAGGTTTCACCTTGGAAGAAGGTGATGAGCTTTGGGCGTAAAGGAAAGTTGAGTCCGAGGTTTATCGGGCCGTATGAGATTTTGAATCGTGTGGGTCCCGTAGCTTATCGGTTAAGGTTGCCACCCGAGTTGGAAAAGATTCATAATGTGTTCCACGTTTCGATGTTGCAGAGGTATCGGTCGGATCCCTCTCATGTTATGCCGATTAAGGATGTTTAGTTGAGTCCGGATCTGACTTATGATGAGGTACCAGTAGAGATCCTTGATACCAGCAGTAAGGTTTTGCTTGGGAAGATGATAGAGCTCGTTAAAGTGTTATGGCGACATCGAGGAGTTGAAGATGCTACATGGGAGAGTAAGTTGGACATTGAAAAGCAGTTCTCGCATCTTTTTCCTCCAGGTAAACTTCGAGGGTGAAATTTCTTAAGAGGGGGAGAGTTGTAACGCCTCGATTTTGGGCTTAGGAGTTTTAGGGAATAGTTTAGTCGGTTTGGTGGATCGGGATTAGAGATTCGAGTCAGGTTCAAGATTTAAATTGGATTAAATATTTTTATTAAAGATAAAAATATGGGAAAATAGTCTAAAATCATTATTAAATATATAAATGATTTTGGTAAAAACAATTTTGGAAAATGAAATTTGAAAATGGGACATTTTGGGTTAGTGACCAAAGTGCAAGTTTGCAAAACTGTTTTTAGTTACTATAACAGTTTTGGAAATGGGTCAAAACTTTGAATCTTTAACGAGCTACTAATCCAAAAGGGTTTCATTATATTTCTCCCTTTAATTAACTATTTTTAATTAAGTTTTTAAGAGGTATAAATAGTGGAGAGAATTAATTAAACACAATTTAAAATAATATCACATAACTAACTTTGTAACTCATTTCTCTCAAATTCTCTCCAGCCAAACATATTTCCAACTTCAATTTCTTCAGGTAAAATTAGGATTTCAAAGAGTTTTTGATTTCCAATTGATTTCTAAAGCTTTTACATCAAATACTTATTATTTCTACCTTGATTTTCATGGTTTATAAAGCAATTAAGGGGAGAAATCAGCATTGGAGGCAAGGATTCGTTCTTCTCCTCTAATGAAAGGTTCTTTATTGAAATTTCTAAGTTCTTGATCCATTTTATATGATTTGTATTGGGTTTTGATAAATTAAACTTGGATTTATGGTTTAATTGATGATTTATGATGAAAAATTGTGGAAATTCGTAGTCATATGTTTTTGTTGAGTTAAGGATTGGTTTATAAATTGATTTTGATGTTTAATATGATAATGAAGTGAGTTTTGATGATAGAATCCCAAAATCTATTGAATCTCTAGTTTGTTAGTTTGGTAGTTAAGAGATTTTGAGGTGTTGTGGTTAATTTTTGGTTGCTGGAGGTATAAGGTTGTTTTAGGTTGTTGTTTTAATGTTAATTGATTTTATTTGAAAGTTGAGATTCGTAGTTGTGGGCTGGGTTAAGTTTTTGGGGAATCGATGATGTTTTCGGTTGTTAAGATAGAGTGTTGTAGAGGATTATAGTTGAGTGCCAATAATTGTTGTGTTGTTGTGAGTTTGGATGCATTGTAATGCATTGGATTCTTTGTTATGATGTGTTTGAAATAGGGGAAAGTAGTTCGAAAGCGAATCTTGATGTTGAGGGGTTGTCGAAGGCTTGATTTGACATCAGCAAGGAATGCGTTGCTTTTTCGGTGAGTGAAACGGATAAGAATGGCTTTTCAAAGATTTGAAAAGGTTTAATGGGAGTCTAAATTAGGCTTGATACGCTGGTCTAAGGCTCGAAAGTAAGTAATGTGGATTTCTCTCTCGGTTTCAGTTGGCTAATGATTTATGAATGCACTAGTTAAATGATTGTTTACCTCATGTTTTATGCATGAAATGAGCATGGTTTAATGCTGGGAATTGATATGAAATGATGTTAGATGCATTTGGAAAGTAATGCATGATTTCAAAGAATATTATGAACATGGTTTATGAATGGTTTAGTGCATGTTAAAGTGATTTGATTAAAGCATGAGAAAACAATGAGGTATGTTTATAAAAGTGGATTATATTGGCAAGTGAAGAATCGAAAATGTTATGGAAATGTTATCGGATATAATTGGCCGGCCATAGGATTTAAAGTGCACTATAATAAGTTGCCCGTGGTTCTAGAGGTAGTACGAGAGGTACTTACTCCGATCATGTGAACCCAAATGTTGTTGAGGTAACACTTAGATGGCTTTTACTCCAGCAATGAGATGTAGAGGTTGATGAATCGAATGTGTTTACTCCAAGTTGGAGGATTAGCCTTGGTAGTGTAGAGGTGGTGTATGTGTTGCATGACTCTATGCCATTGAGCTGCAAGAGATTGCGAGATCTCTTGGGAAATCCGTGTATCCGATGTTACCGATGTTAATGATGGTTTTATGGAAATGTTGTTGTTGAGATGGATCACTTGTAAGCCAATATAATGTTTTAAATGTATCATGTTGATGGATTGATTTGGAATAAAGTGTTTACACATGTTTTACTCTTTAAACTTTGTATATGGGATGTTATGCATGAGAGAGGCTTAAGTAGAAGGAATTGCATATGAGATTATGCTGTGGAATCTATGATACATGTTGCATATGGTTTAATATGCCGATTTTTGTAAGGACTAAGTGCATGTTTTGAAAGAATGGCATGATTGTTTTGAAATGGATTTTAATTGCATTGGATGATGGTTTGTATTTTGAGCGTTCCTCACTAAGCAATGATTGCTTACGCTCTTTTTTATAATCAATGCAGATTGATTGAATGCAAGTGGCCTAGCAAGCAAGGAAGAAATTCCAAGAATTGATTTACTAAAGTATGTTTGGGTTTTAAAGTAGTAATAAAGACAATGTGGCTTAAATGATGTTGGGAGGGTTTGAGTGGTTACTTCTCCGTTTGAGCAAGTTTATATTGTTGCTTTGGACTTGTGATAAGCTTGATTTGTTGAATTTTGCATATGGTTCATGCTTTGGTTGCTTGAGTATTAGGAAGCATGCCTATAGTTTACCTTTAAAGCATGATGATTGTTTCTTAGGGTTTGGTTTATGTTAGTTGATGGTAAATGACCAATGATGATGTTATTTGATTGTTAGAAGTATGCTTAAGTGTAAGAATTCCAAAACGAGGCTAAAAACCTGTAAATTTTGATGTTTCAAGTTAGGGCGTATCGATATGCACGTGCCCGTATCAATACAGGTAAGTGTTTCCAGGCACAACGTATCGATACACGGGAGACCGTATCGATACGGGTAAGCATGTTTTTAGGCTTAGCGTATTGGTACACGGGTGACCGTATCAATACGGGTCTACGGTTTCATCCATAGTGTATCGATACACGTGAATGTGTATCGATACGGTTTTGAGCTACTAGAATCCGAAATTTTGAGAAAGCTCAGGCGTATCGATACACTTGCCCGCGTATCGATATGGTCAGTGATTAAGTTAGTTAAAAGTATGTTTTAAGGTTTCTATTTTCTCTCGTTTTAGTCCCTGAGTGATATACATGCAATTAAATGAGTTTGAATGATCGTTTCAGCTTGAAATTTCTCCAGTATGCATGTAATTGGTTTAATTGAGGATTGGTAACTTTAATTATGAAATTGGTCCTTCGAAATAATGGAAATTATAGTTGGGTCCCTAGGTGTTATGTATGCAATTGGATTAGTTCAGATGATCATTTTAAGTTGAAATTTGGCATGTATGCTTGTAACCTGATAAATCGAAGATTGGTAAAGCAAATTACAAGTTAAACCTTATAGATTTGTAGATTTACGTTTTGGTCCCTATTATTGTAAAGTGACCAATTGGATATCAATTCGATGCCCGGTTGGGTTAGGTTTTCTCTCGTTGTTTGTCTGTACATGTAGGGTAATAACTAGCATCTAGATAAGATAAAAGAAAAAAATGGTCGTATTTTCAGAGTTTTCTTCACGGTTTACTTCGGTAAACTTAATGTAGCTCGTTCGGTTCGGTCTTGCGATTAGGCCGGGTCGAGGGGGTTACATGTTATGTATCATTTCTATTTTAGTGCACGACCGTTAAAAATAAACGGAAGCGGTGACGTGGGTTGGTCAAATAATGATTTTAGTCCCAGAACCTGTACAATATATTAATTTAGTCTAAAATTCTATCAATTTAAATATCATTTTAATTTTTTGGATTAAAAGTATAATTTTTTCTATTTTTTTTCTTATTCTTGTCAAAATTGTTCATATGCTTTTTGGGTTAGAGATTTAGAGATTTGAGGTTTAACTTCACCGACCAGTGAGCCACCACACGTTATTCGACCCACTAGAACCAAACGCTCATGCGCCTCTCGACCTGCCGTGACCTCGTCCGCTAATATAAAAAGGAGGATAATTTTTCTCCTAAGAGATTTTGGTTCAAATCGATTTATCTGCAATGTTTGCGTGCATTGCAAAAAGATTAATAATATGTATGAACATATATTATATTGCACTCACCTTAAGACTATTAAAAAAACTTATTTTAACTAAAAACAAAAGATTAATGGGTATATTAAACTATAAAAGGTTATATTAATGAAATAAGTAAATATTGATGGTTAAATTATTATTGTGGCTTACCAAAATAGAGATCAAATTATGACAATTAAAGTAGAAATATGTAAAATTTAAATTTCAACATAATAGGGGGACTAAAATCACAATTACACCCACTAAGAAACCTCGTTTCACTACCGTTTGGAGAGAGAACCGGTCGCTGGGTCTAGACGTGGCCTTATAAGGGAAAGCAATTTTATATTCATACAACGCATCGTTTTGACACAGCAAAGTTTCTAAACCCTAATAGCTAAAAACCCTAACGTCCATTTTTTGCAGCCAAGTTTCTCAAAGCGAAAATGGCAGAAATCAGAGCGGAAGAGCAGACATTGGCGATCTCAAAAACCTTCTTAATCAAACCTAAGCTAAAACCCAAGCCAAGAACCCAAACCCAAACCCCAGAATCCAAGTACTGGTCTTCTTTCAAATCCACACAAATCCCTAACCTCGTCTCATCCGTCGCTTCCCTTTCCTTTTCCCCTTCGTCTCCCCACCCTTTCGCCGCCGCCTACTCCGCCTCCGTTTCCCTCTTCTCCCCTCTCTCCCTCTCCGGTGGCGACGTTTCCCCTTCCTCCACCATCTCCTCCTTCTCCGACGTTGTTTCCTCTATTTCCTTCCGTTCCGACGGCCTCCTCTTAGCTGCTTCCGATCTCTCCGGTCTCGTACAGGTCTTCGATGTCAAAACCCGGACCCCGCTTCGTCGTCTCCGGTCTCATACCCGTCCGGTTCGTTTCGTTAAGTACCCGGTTCTGGATAAGCTCCATTTGCTCTCTGGAGGTGACGATGCCGTCGTTAAATTCTGGGATGTTGCTGGGGAAAGCGTGGTTTTGGACTTGATGGGTCATAAGGATTATGTCCGGTGCGGTGATTGTAGTCCGGTAAGTCCCGATTTGTTCGTTACGGGTTCTTATGATCATACTGTTAAGGTTTGGGATGTTAGAGTCGAGAATTCAAGGTCGGTTTTGGAAGTGAATCATGGGAAACCAGTTGAAGATGTGATTTATTTGCCTTCTGGTGGGTTAATTGCAACTGCTGGTGGGAATTCAGTGAAGATATGGGATTTAATTGGGGGTGGGAAGATGGTTCATTCGATGGAAAGTCATAATAAAACTGTTACATCGATTTGTGTAGGAAGAATTAGGAAGGAAAATTCGGGGGATGAATCAATGGAGGATAGAATTTTGAGTGTTGGTTTAGATGGTTATATGAAGGTTTTTGATTATGGTAATATGAAGGTTACTCATTCGATGCGGTTTCCCGCTCCTCTTATGTCGGTTGGTTTTTCGCCTGATTGTAGGACTAGAGTGATCGGAACATCGAATGGGATCATATTTGCAGGGAGAAGGAAAGGGAAGAAAAATGTGGAGAGTGGAGGAGGGGGGAATGTTTTGGGTTTTGAGAGTATATCGGAACCGAATAGACGGGTTCTGAGGCCTACATATTTTAGGTATTTTCATAGAGGGCAGAGTGAGAAGCCGATCGAGGGGGATTATTTAGTGATGAGAAGTAAGAAGGTCAAACTGGCCGAGCACGATAAGTTATTGAAGAAGTTCAGGCATAAGGATGCATTGGTTTCGGTTTTGAATAAGAAGAACCGGGAGAATGTGGTTGCTGTAATGGAGGAGTTGGTGACAAGGAAGAAGTTATTGAAATGTGTATCGAATTTGGACGCAGAAGAGCTCGGGTTACTGCTGATGTTCTTGAGTAAGAATGCCACGATGCCAAGGTATTCTAGTTTGTTGATGGGGTTGACAGAGAAGGTTATCGAGATGAGGGCTGAAGATATCCGAAATTCGGATGCTTTGAAGGGTCATATTAGAAATCTTAAGCGGTCGATCGAGGAAGAGCTAAGGATACAACATTCATTGCAGGAAATTCAGGGTATAATCTCTCCGTTATTAAGGATTGCTGGAAGAAGATAAACTAATTAAACTTGTTTCTCTATCACTTGCTTTTGCTTTAAATGCTTGAGAATTTTCATGATATTCAGTTTTGTTTATTTTTTTGGTTTTATTTAAGGAATTGAAGCTATTTTGCTAAGAAATATCATTGTCATTATCACTTGTTTTTCATTTCTAATGCTCTCTTTTCATCACATCTTTTATCCCGCAAAATCACACTCATCGTGCAAATAAATTGTTCGATTAGGGTCTTTTGTTCGATTAGGGTCTTTTTAGAAAAATGATATTCTTTTTTACACTAAGATCATTCCTTGAGTTATACTTAGTTATTATAACACTCATGGAAATGATGGATTTAAAACTTTAAATTTAGCTTCATTTATTATACAAATTGGTACATGAAGATAATAATTTTTTTTTTACCAAATTTATGCTTGAATTTTAGTGTCTTGGTTTAATATTTAAACTTAAAAATTCTCTAATTGGTATTTGATTTTGACGCATTTGATTTTGACGCGATATCAATCATATTCTGCATATTGTAGCGACTATTTTTTTATAAGTCGAAGTGCCGCTACAAAAAATAAAAAAATCGTGTTTGTGGTATATTTTTTGCTTTTATTGAAAAAAAATATTTAAAAAGAGAAATTTTTAGACAAACTTGTAATTTTGAAAAATATGGAGTCGCCACCTGTCATTTGGATTAGGTAGACATGACACCGGAAACAAAATCAGAGATTTTAATTGGGTTCGAGAGTTGATTACGCATGGGGAATGGTTAACACCTCCGCTACGCCCAAAATTGGTACCACATAGATTCGTATCGCATTTATAAAGAAAAAAAATTTGATTTAATTTAACTTAATATTTACTTCCTGAAAAAGCATATTTCGAACATTACATTTGCCTCGATCCACGGTACCAAAGGATATGACACTCGAAAACCGGGATGACACTCCCACTAGAATACCGGGATTAAAAAGCCTAAAACTAAACGTGATAAATGATAAATACGATAAATTACCAAAACATGATTTAATAAGAAGATAAACAAATATTAAACAAAAACATGAGCATGTAATCACAAATAAATAAATATGATTAAAATAAAACATCCACTCATGTATATACAACATATAATAATTATACATTAGTATAAAAATAATATAATAGGTATAATATATATACATAATATAAATTATATAAATGATATTATATATGCAACAAATATCATCATACATAATATATAACATTAGTTAACAAGCATATAACATATATACATATATTAACATCTATACGAGAGAGAGAAATAATCAAATAAAAATAATATTAGCAACATAACTCGAATATAAAACAACATTAAAAAAACATGTATCGAACAACAATGCAATGAAAACATAAACAAATATAAACAAATGACAAAATATAAATTAAAACTGAAATTAAATTAAAGAAACAAGGACTAAGAAGTAATTAATCCATGAAATAAACAGTTTTGAAATTGGTACGAAAGGCTTGATTGAAAATAGTCAAAAGAAAGATGGACCAATCTGTAATTTTCCCTTGAAAGAGAATAAAACAAAATTAAGGATGACATTAAAAACTGATTTGAACTCAGGGGACCATTTGTGCAATTATACCATGCGGCAGATACATTTTAAAAATACAAAAAGGGCGGAGGGACTGCAGAGATGGTTTACCCTTTAAAAAAGCTCATTCAATTTAAAATAGGGACGAAATTAAAAGGATCTCGAAAGTTTCGAGGGCTGATAGAGTAATTTGAAAAAGTGGAAGGACCTAGGGTGCAAATATTTAGGGGCGGAAGGGTTTATTACGATATTAGACCATTTTTTCATCTTCAAAACCTTATAAAAACACCTAACCGGTTACAAACCCAACCTTTAGCCATTTTTTTACTATTATAAACACCCCACCCCCAAAACCTCTAAAGTGTTCATCCAAATGGGTGAGCATTTGGGTTCAAACCCAGAAATCGGCCAAGTGCCGCCGCCAAGGCCACTGTCCGTGTAACACCCTCGACCCGGATGTCACATTTGGGCCTCAAGCACAAACCATTACCATAAAATTCTAACCTAGTTTAGTCCAATCCACAAAATCATTATGAAAATCTTTTTAATTACAACCCAATAAAACATAATAAATATTTAAAAACATATACAATGGAGCTCATTTTAAAATTACATTATAAACCCTTGACTCGATAGTTTGAAAATCCAAATACGATTTACAATATACAATAGGTTCCAACGAATACAAATCCCAAAGACCTAAGTACTGTACTCTGAAGAGACGAGTCGTTGGAATCCTTACTTGATGGTACTCCTCCAAGAACAAACCAAACCTACTAACCTGCGAACGGAAACAACGATTACGAACGCTGAGCTAACAAAGCTCAGTGGATACACCGCCACTCAACCATGCTTCATGAAAATCATAAATAAAACAATGCAACAAGAATGATATCATGGCAAGATAACAATGGCGCTACCATATCCGCCTAAACAAATAGCATTATGAATGCATGATCAAGCACACAGTTCATACAAGAACCTCATACGTTTACCTAGCATCACACAGATAACACCAACAACATTAAATGAGGTCCGCGTCCACAAAGCATCAGAATCCTACAATTGAGTGAGGCCCGCGTCCACAAAGCATCGGGATCCTACACTGCGAGTAAGGCCCGCGTCTACATAGCATCATGATCCTATACTCAAGGGGATGAGGCCCGCATCCACATAGCATTGGGATCCTACATCCATGCTCGAGATCTCTCATCAAGCATCTTTGAATGAGGCCCGCGTCCACAAAGCATCGTGATCCAACATTCAGGAATCTTCAAGGTGTTGCAACACACTTAGGGTATCTATATCCCAACAAGGGATGACTCGACTACCTAGGTGTCCCATCAGCACACAGCAAGGACCCTAGTAACCACACAGCTCTAAACCTCGATACAAGGGTCTCACCACACACAGCTCTAACACCTTTCCCATAGCCTTATGGTTTTTATCAATTATTAAACTACCATATTGAGCTTATCTATTTATTAGTATGTTATGAATGTACACATTAGTCATTCTCATTAATTTAACTTATTATCCGATAAGACTCAACCTTATAGGCGCCCCTTCCGCACACAGCAAGGGCCTAAATTACCACACAACATCAACGATCCACCTAGGATCTCTATGGGTTTCCATCAACTTCTTATCCGATAAGACTCAACCTAGGATCTCAACGTTATTATCCCATCATTCTCATCCGGGGTTAAAAATCTCCATTTCTCACTTTTAATGTTCATTTTACACCTTGACGGACCCATAAGGCCCTTTACCTCAAATTATAGCACCCCCAAACGCAACCTAGAATTTATTGGGAGATTGCCAGCGAGTATCGATACTCCAAGATGAGTATGGGTACTCCACTATAGGTATCGGTACTCCCACGTGAGTACCGATACTCCAATTAGGTTCGAAAGAATTAAACCCCAAGTTGTGGCAATCCACCCCGTACTGGTACTCCCACATACGCGTACCGGTACGCCAAGCCTTTCTTAGGCAAGCAACAGCGCGTACTGATACTCCCCAATGAGTACCGATACCCCCACTAGATTCGAAGGAATTTAACCCAAGGGCGTACCGATATGCTACGTACCGTACCGGTACTCAAAGCTTTTCCAGGCAATGTAACAGTGTGTATCGATATGCTCACTTGCGTACTGGTACACGAAGGCGTCTCTAGAATCCTTACCTTGCAAGGGGTACTAATACACGGGGAGGCGTACCGGTACTTTCCTCACGACTCTTCCCTTATTTACACTAAGGCATACCGATACCCTAGCCCCAGTATCGGTACACGAGCCCAATTTCCGAACTCTAGTGTAGGTTTCACCTAAACACCCCGTTTAACCCCTATAATTAAACCCCAAATCGATCCTACAAGTTATTGTGAAGGTATTAAGTGAGTTTCTACCAATTTTAAGCCTTAGCAACATCAAATCCCCATTTTACCATTAAAGGGGTCAACCTAAAGCTTATCAAACCACAAACCCCAAAACATGTACAAAGCTTATTTTTATGCGTTGCAGGAAATAATAGGAGTTAGTAGTGTACTAACCTCGAATTAGAGCTGAGGAAGAAGCCTTCAAAGACCATTAAATCCAAAACATGTACAAAGCTTATTTTTATGCGTTGTAGGAAATAATAGGAGTTAGTAGTGTACTAACCTCGAATTAGAGCTGAGGAAGAAGCCTTCAAAGACCATTCTCGTTCATCCACACTAACCCCACCAAAACCTCAATCTCCACCATAACTAGCCATTCTTACCTTGATTGGTAGATCTCTCAAAGCTGAACAAGCTTCCCTTCTTGCCCCAAACAAGATTCTTACTTAAACTCTCAAAGATTTGACCTTTAACATGAAGAAGTTTGAGTGTAGATAGGAATGGAAGAGAGAGGGAACAAGGGGGCCAAGATGATCTCACTCCCTCTTTTTTTTGTAGAAATAAAGTCCCACATCAGCTCTTTTGCCTTCAATTATACTTTTACCCATTTGCCCTTCTTATTTTCACCTTAGCCCATCAACAACCCAACAACACAAACCCAAAATCTTTCCTTCAAGCCCAACAAGGCTCTCAAGGCCCAATATCTTGGCCCAAACGCGAAGCCCATGCCTCGGGTTAACCCGACTCTCGAGTTCTGAAACCCGGGTCGTTACAACTCTACCCTCCTTAAAGAAAATTTCATCCTCAAAATTTAGATGGATGCAAGAGAGATGTAACCAAAACAGACCTAACCACCTCACCATTCAAATAGGATCACCTCGATTAGGGAGAGTCCCCCCAATCTACCTTAAACAGAACCATAGCATTAAACCACATGCTCTAAACACTTCTCTTGAAATTTCTCACGACTCTTTTTCAATAGCCAATGACACTTACGACGATCCGCTAAGCATGGTAACACCACTAACCTCGAGCCACGATGTTCAAACATCAACTTAAAGAACTCATCTTCAAGGGATTCTATCTCGGTTAACCAACCTTTCTATTAGCATTCGACAGCCAAAACTAAACTTAGACTTTTTCTACGTCTAAAACACTGCATCATATTCACAAGACATTGTCAGGAACGCATCACACCTAACAACCATATCCCGGTCAAACCACTAAAGGACAAGAAAAACCCTAACAATAAGTTATCAACATCAATTTACCTTGGACTAAAAGCTCATTTCTCCAGACTTGACTCACCAAGTCAGAACCTAGAACTTTACTTTATCCAAACTTACTTTCAACAGGATCGAAAACTACTTACGATTCAACTACTTGGTTCCGAGAGATGGCCACCGCCACTTACGAACTCGCACAAGCAACCCAAAACTAACCATTCTATTTGCGAAGGTGGAAACACCTTTTTCAAACTCTTGACTCGGTCCAAACAATCAGACGCGAAGAGCTATCTGTCTGCTCTCAAAGATCTCTAACTGGCCCATCTAAAAACATTTTTTTTACACCACAACCATTCGGTTACCCTCAACACAGCTATTGATCCACGTTTTCGTTGCGCTACTCTGATGACTTCCACCTTTTTTGCCTTAACCGATAATAACTTTGGTCGAACTTGATTGGCAATCCTCTAACTCCCCGAGATTTAGATCAACAGGTGTACAAGCCGAACAACTATCATCGTGATTTGCCCTTAAGGCCTCAACCATGTCCATCACAACCTTCATTTACCCTCTTCTACGGTATTTTACTCCGACAACAACACGTGAAGCTCTCACATTCTATGGCCACAAGAAGGTCGCCAAACTCACGCGAAACTGACAACGGTCTTCCACTATTGCACTACGGCTCATACATCCAAAGTCACCCTACATATTACTCTCATGCAGTCACGATTCTCAGCGAAACACTTGGCAACGACACCTAATCGGTCGCTTGCACAAGTGTGCCTCCAATAAAGAGTTCGTTAAGTACCATACCACAGGGCGATGGAAACTAACACGAACTCAACCTTACCTTTATCGTCGTTCTAAACCACAATCAACCGGTAAGATTGCTCGTTCACCAAGAGTACCTCCATGCCCTCAAAACACCCACAATTCTAAGACCAGGGACTCTCAACCCTTGTGTCTACCATGTAAGCTAAGAACATCTTGCAACATACATAACCCTCCTCGAGCTAGCACTACGGAGCATAACATTCACTCTAGAGAGGTTAAGGTTCTTCTTATCTAACACTAATAATTGGATTCAAGCAATCTAAAACTTCTCGGCTCCTCACTCACATCATATGGTACCCATGCACTCTCAACAACTGTATACGATAAAACCTTATCTAGCAAAGGATGTAATTCTATTTTACCATCTAAAGCAACAACAAACCCAAGATTTACCAAGATGTACCTTACAAGAACCAGTCTATTACACAACGAAAGAGCTAATCGGCTAACACAATAGCTGAAACCAACACTAAACTTAATTAACTGACTTATCCTCAGTCGCAACGATGTTAACTCTAATCTGAGTAGTAGGCTACCTCGCAACACCTCTCGCTCCAACCCTAGCAGTGGATCTCACAAGACCTCCACCTCGATGACCTGACGGTGCCCTAGCTCTGCCTTTAGCAAAACTCTGATCATGTCGGGAAGTAGCCAACCTCTGAGACTGAACTAATGTATCCTCATCCACAATCGGGCAGTCTCTTGCCATATGCCCAAGTGCTCGGCATTGATAGCAACCCTCTGAAGCAAAAACATACCCCAAGGTGATGTCGGCCACAATGCTCATATGCTGATGGAAGCGATGCTCCAACAAAACCATCAATACTCCCTTCTAGAGTAGGAATCAAAGAGCCTTTACGAACCCTTGAACTAGATTCTCGAACCGACTCTTGGTGACTGATCTGAAGTAACTCTCTTCAAAATCCTCGAAGCACAAAACCCCTCATGCAAATAGGGAGAGGAATCAACGATATCCTGGGTCTTCACATCATGACCTCTAGAATCTTTGAACCGATCAAATGCTACACTCTGAAGTCGCTCAAGTGCCTTCGCACTATTGGCTAACTCGAAGAATGTCCCAAGCAGACTCCCTATCACATACAACTGAAAGTCAACATTCAAGCCTTGTCTAAACCTCTTACACCTCAACTATTTCATGACGACAACTCTATGGCATAACGGCTGAACGCAAAAATTCTTGCTCATAAGCAAACACCGTTCGATCTCTTTGAACCAGATGTAGAAATAGGTCATCACTTCATCCATATGTACCTTACTGATGTATCTCTTCCGAACTTATCTACAAAGATATCCCATGTCAAGAGCGCGGGCTGTAGACCCGACTCTACGGTCTCTTACCATTCGCATGCATTACCTTTAAGAAAAAGGCGATACAGACAGGATTTCCCTTAAGCCTATTCTACGTCATCCTCAGATCCTTCTGAGTATTTCTTAACCATAAATCTGATCGATCATGTCATCCTTTCTCAACCTTTTTTTTCTATAATTAGATTCGTAACAATGATGCTCCTTGTTAAATGTCTAAAAGTACTATTTTAGTCACCCTTTTTATTCATATTATTGCTAGACTTAGGCTCATATTAGTTGCATTATTAGCCATTCATGCATATTTACATTGTTTCCTTGGTGGACAAGCTTGATTTCATATTTTGCTTAATTTTGTGGAAAAAGATACTACTTTGGTGTGTTTTTGTGTGTGTGCAGAATCACTTGCCAAAGCAAGGCAGGAACCAGTTGCTAGGGCAATGCATAAAGGAGATGCCTGAGCTAGTTGCCAGGGCAATGCATGAAAGAGATGCCGAGCTAGTTGCCAGGGTATATGTCGATAAGGGATAAGATGATATGGCAGTTGAAATTGATGACTAGATAAGCCCAAGTTGACGTAGAGCAAAGTTAAATCCTAAAGGAGTTTGATTTCCATGAAAAGGTCAAAGAGAAATTAAATCCCAAAAAGACAGGAGATGATCTAGAAGGAATTTAAATATAATAAAGAATTATATTCTTTATTAGTATTTAATTCCAACTTAACTTCCTCCTCAAGAAGGATTTTGACCTAGCCATCTCCTATTTAAAGGAAACCAAGCCGTCAAACTAAAAGGGAGAGAGGGGAGAGATTTCGACAAGGCTTCAACTATTCTTCATCTTTTTCTTTCTTGTTCAATTAGGTTTATGTTAGGAATTCTTTGTTTTGTGTTTCTTTGGAACCTAGCCATGAAATAAATCTATTTGGCTAAGGTTCTTGTGTTTTGTGGTTGTGAGAAACAATTGGATTTTGTTTAGGTAATAAGAGTTTGCACTTTCAATTCAAGGTTTACTCATTCTTGGTTTTTCTTCTTGTTTGCGAGTGAATTGGGAGAGGATCTCGTAACTTCATCTATTTATCTAATATTGGGAGAGTTAGATTCAAGAAACGAATGAATATGGTCTTTAATCAATCTATTGATGGTGACGATTAATCCGGGCTAGGAATAAGTTAAGGATTTCAACGGCTAAGAGGAGCGCAAGATTGGTTGTTGTTCACCCTTGATTCACGCAGGGATGTATTATCAAGGCATGTACAAATAGTTAGAGTTTCGACTTAGGGATAAGAAGAAACCATTGAAGAATGCTCCATCAAACCTTGAAGTTGCTGCCCACCCGCCCAAGTAGTTGCCTAGGCAACCGTCGATTAATTGCCAAGGCAACCCCGCTGCGCAAGTTGCCACGGCAACTGAGTTGCCCTTGCACTCTTTTACAAAGACGATCCAATCGGCTATCACACCTCAACTCACGATAACCTGGCATATTCTCTCTCATTTGATTACATCTTCTTTTACTTATTTGCTTTCTAGTTTAGTTGTTAGTTAAACTCCTACAATCACCTACTTGTGTTTTTACTTTTTACCGTGCAAGAGATTAGATTCTTAAAGTGGCACCAATCCCTGTGAAGAGGATATCTTTTATACTATAACTTGCGATGTGTACACTTGCACAATTGCGGAGCACTTGTTATGCGCAACAAGTTTTTGGCGCCATTGTCGGGGATTGGCAATAGCAACTTTGTTTTTATTTTCTTGCACTTTTTATTTTTCTTGTTTAAGATTCAAAGGGTTAACAAACTTTGGTTTTGCATTGGTATATGACCAGGGCGAGACCGATTACACCAGAATATCCCTTTGATCCAGAAATCGAACGAACCTTGCAAAGACTCAGACGAAGGTTAAGAGTAGCAATGGCTAATCAAGACGACAATATGAATCAAGATGTTCCAGCATGAGGAGGAGTGATTCTTGCACGAAACAGAACTATTCGAGACTATCTTGAAGAAGATCTTGAGGGACTTAATATACGAGTTATCACTCCTGAAATTGAATCCGACCACTTTGAGTTGAAACTAGTGATGTTCAATATGATAAACATAATTGGTCAATTTGGCGGCTCTGCAACTGAAGATGCACGACAACATCTTAAATCTTTCCTCGAGATTTGCAATTCATTCAAAATACAAGGAGTCACCCCCGATGTTTTACGACTAAGATTATTCCCCTATTCACTGAGGGATAGGGCAAAGCATGGTTGAATAGTATTCCTGCCGGATCAATAGGATCTTTGACCGATCTTTGTCGTGATTTCCTTGCTTGATTTAATCCTACAAATTTGACTGATAAGCTTTGTAACGAAATTACTTCTTTTCGGCAGGCAGATGATGAATCCATGTACGAGGCTTGGGAGCGATATAGAGAACTTCTACACAAATGCCCCCTATACGGATTCCAGTATAGACACAAGTAACAATGTTTTACAATGTTGTGAATACACCAACAATGATGATGCTAGATGCATCGGCAAACGACATACTCCTAGATAAGTTGACGGAGGAAGCAATGCAAATTCTAAACAGGCTTGCCAAGAATGATTATCAATTCGCATATGCTAGAAGAGGAGGAGTTAGACGCCAAGCCACAATACATGAACTGGGATCATCAGACTCAATTTCGGCACAATTGGCCACTCTAACCAAGATGGTCTAGAACATGCAGAAACCAAACAACACACATGAGGTTAAGGTAATGGATTCCTTTTGTTAGTTATGTGGCGGTAACCATGATTCTTCTGAATGTATGCAGAATCTGGAATCCAACTTTTATGTGGGAAATTACAACCGGAACAACAATGTGATGTCTAATACATACAATCTAGCTTGGAAGAAGCACTCGAATTTTTCATGGAGTAATCCCAACAATGCTCTAAACCAGAACAATCAGAATGCACAAGCATCGGGATTCCAGCAGAATATGCCACGGCAACAGTTGCCGCAACAACAACCGACAACATCTAGTTCTTTGGAAAATTCTCTCAATGCTTTTATGTTGAAAACTGAATCTTATATGGCTGAGAATAGTAAATTCATAAAAAGAACCGATGCTTTTATTTATAGGACCAAGATGAGATTGCAAAACCAAAAGGCGGCAATCAAATCATTGGAAAATCAAGTTGGACAATTTGCTCAAAACCTGAATACTAGACCACAAGGAGGCTTACCTAGCGATACTGAAGTCACAAGAGGAACTGACCATGAGCAATGTAAGGCGATCACCACTAGAAGTGGCCAACAACTTAAAGAGTCTCAAGCTCGCTCATCAAACAAAATTCCACAAAAAGAACAAGACGAACTCAGTGGCAAAGCCTCAGATGCTGAACCAGGAATTACCGCGGCAACCAGCAATAAGCATGCCTCGACAACCAGCGATAAGGATGTTGCGGAAACCAACGATAGGCACGCCACGGCAACCCCAGTTGACAATGCCTCGGCAACTCCAGTTGCCTCGGCAATGCCGTCAATCAGGTTCCAAACCAATGAAAGGATCAAAGATATCTGACTTCCACCATCATTCCCACAAAGGTTGAAGGGACAAAAGCAAGAATATCAATTCAAGAAGTTTCTTGATATCTTAAAGCAAGTCCAAATCAACTTGCCATTGGTTGAAGCAATTGAACAAATGCCGAACTATGCCAAGTTTCTTAAAGACATTGTGTCCAAGAGAACAAGGCTAGGAGAGTTTGAAATAGTTGCCGCAACAGAGGGATGCATGGCCATGTTGCACAATCGTATGTCACCCAAGTTGAAGGATCCCGGAAGTTTCACAATACCTTGTACCATTAGAAAACACTATGTCGGGAAAGCATTATGTGACCTTGGAGCAAACATAAACTTGATACCTAAATCAGTTTTCCAGAAACTAGGAATTGGGAAGGCAAGACCTACAACAGTTATGCTACAGCTAGCCGACAAATCCTATGTGCATCCAGAGGGAAAAATCGAAGACATACTGGTAAAAGTTGATAAATTTATTTTTCCCGCTGGCTTTATTGTTTTGGATTGTGAAGCAGATGAGCATGCACCTATCATTCTCGGGAGACCCTTCCTAGCAACAGGGAGAACCTTGATCGATGCTAAAAAGGGAGAACTCACAATGAGGGTGAATGACCAGCAAGTTAAACTAAATGTGTTCCAAACACTAAGGCATGTCGATGATCCGGAAGAATGCCAACTTCGTCATGCCACGACAAAGTTTGACTTCGACGAGGAATTTAGTTGCCTCGGCAACTACATTGCCGATCAAGAGGAACCTGAGGAATATGAAGAACCGATTAATGAGGAACAACAAGAAGAGGCAAATTGGTTAGTCAATCGACCAGGTACATACTTTGAACCACTGGATTACTCAGGTAAGGAAGGTAAACTCGAAAAACCCTCCATTGAACAACCACCGATTCTTGAGTTCAAACAATTGCCAGGGCAACTAAAATATGCTTACTTGGGAACCGATAATACATTGCCTAAAATTATTTCCTCTAAGTTACAGCCTGAGCAAGAAAAGAAGCTGATCAAAATATTGATGCTACACAAGAAGGTAATAGGGTGGACAATTGCCGACTTGAAGGGAATTAGCCCGACAGTGTGCATGCACAAGATTTTGTTGGAAGATGATCACAAACCTTCGATTGGGGCCCAGAGGAGACTGAATCATGCCATGAAAAGGGTTGTAATGAAAGAAATCATCAAGTGTCTTGACACCGACATCATATACCCTATCTTTGATAGTACATGGGTAAGTCCGATACAATGTGTACCAAAAAATGGAGGTATAACGGTGGTAAGTAATGAAAACAATGAACTCATTCCAACCAGGACTGTGACCGATTGGAGGGTTTGTATAGATTATCGAAAGCTAAACAAAGCCACTAGGAAAGATCACTTCCCATTACCCTTTATTTATCAAATGTTTGACCGTCTTGCAGGTAAACCATTTTATTGTTTTCTTGATGGTTATTCAGGTTACAATCAAATTGCCATAGCACCAGAAGATCAAGAAAAGACAACCTTCACATGCCCATATGGTACTTATGCTTTCCGAAGGATGCCATTCAGATTGTGTAATACCCTGACAACCTTCCAAAGATGCATGATGGCACTCTTTTTAGACATGGTCGAAGACTTCCTTGAGATCTTCATGGATGATTTTTCAGTTTTTGGTAATGACTTCGACAGTTGCCTCGGTAATTTAGAGAAGGTGTTGGCAAGATGTGAAGAAACCGATTTAGTCCTTAATTGGGAAAAGTGCCATTTTATGGTAGATGAAGGAATAGTGCTCGGCCACAAGATTTCATCCAAGGGAATTGAAGTAGACAAAGCCAAGGTGGACGTGATCGAGAGATTACCCCCACCAAGCTCGGTTAAAGAAATCAGAAGCTTTCTTGGATATGTAGGTTTTTACAGGAGGTTCATTCATAATTTTTCTAAAATTACTAAACCCTTGTGCAATTTGCTTGAACAGGATAAAGTATTCAATTTTGATTATTCTTGCGCTCAAGCATTCAAAACCCTAAAGAAAAAGCTTACCTCGGCACCCATTGTCGTTCCACCAGATTAGATGCTACCTTTTGAGCTCATGTGTGATGCAAGTGATTTCGCGATAGGAGCAGTCCTAGGCCAACGCACAGGTAAGACCTTTCATATAATATACTACTCTAGTAAAACTCTTAATAGTGCTCAAGTGAATTACACAACAATGGAGAAAGAGTTTCTAGCCATAGTTTTCGTATTTGACAAGTTATGATCCTATTTGATTGGTACAAAGGTAATTGTCCATACGGACCATTCGGTAATTAAATATCTATTTGCTAAAAAGGATGCCAAACCTCGTTTGATTCGTTGGATATTGCTTTTACAAGAGTTTGACATTGAAATTAAGGACATGAAAGGAACAGAAAATTAAGTGGCCGATCACTTTATCACGCTTAGAACGTAATAGGAAGGAGGACGTGGATTTAGAGATATGTGATGCATTCCCGGATGAGCAACTGTTAGTTGCTTCGACAACCATGGATGTGCATGCCTCGGCAACCCTTGATGCACATGCCTCGGTAACCCTTGACGCGCATACCTCGGCAACTCCAGATGCGTATGCCTCAGCAACCATGGATGTGCATGCCTCAGCAACCCTTGATGCACATGCCTCGGTAACCCTTGACGCGCATACCTCGGCAACTCCAGATGCGTATGCCTCGGCAACCACTGATGTGCACGCCTTGACAACCCCAGACGCTTATGCTTCAGCAACCTTTGACGCGCATGCCTCGGCAACCCTTGACGCGCATGCCACGGTAACTCTAGACGCGCACGTCTTGGCAACCATGGAAGCAGTTTCCACGGCAACACACACCTCGACAATACCTTGGTACGAGGATTTAGTTAATTTCCTTGTTTGTGGTATTTTATCTTATGGCCTTACTCACCAAGGGAAGAAGCAGTTCCGCCATGATGCTAAGCATTACTTTTAGGATGAGCCTCTTTTGTTTAAACAATGTGCAGATCAGGTTATACGCTGATGTTTCCCTGAAAAGGAGCAACAGAATGTACTCCAACAAAGCTATTCTTCACCCTATAGAGGACATTTTGGAGGAACTCGTACCGCAGCAAAAGCTTTACAATCCGGTTTGTATTGGCTAACACTGTACAAAGATGCCCAAGAGTTTTAGAAGCAATGTGATCGTTGCCAGAGGACGGGCAATATCTCTAGACGACATGAGATGCCACTCCAAAACATCATCGAGGTGGAATTATTTGATGTATGGGGAATTAATTTTATGGGACCTTTCCCATCTTCATTCGACAACCTCTACATTCTACTTGCCGTCGAATACGTGTCTAAATGGGTTGAGACAACTACAGTTCCCACCAACGATTCTAAGACCATGCAACGATTCTTGCAGAAAAATATATTTACACGGTTTGGGATACCGAGAGTAATTATCAGTGATGAAGGTAAGCACTTTGACAACAAACTCATTGCCAAGATGTTACAATACATTGGTGTATCTCACAATATTGTCACGACATATCACCCACAAACCAATGGGCAAGTAGAAATTTTCAACCGGGAATTGAAGGGTATACTCGAGAAAGTTGTAAATCCCTCTAGGAAGGATTGGTCAGTAAGACTAGATGACGCACTTTGGTCATATCGCACTGCATTCAAAACACCCTTAGGTATGTCCCCCTTCTGACTTGTCTATGGAAAAATATGCCATCTACCGATGGAAATCGAACACAAGGCATATTGGGCAATCAAGACCGTGAATATGGATTGGGAAAGTGGTAGGCAAAAGCGTTTGTTGGACCTCAATGAGATAGAAGAATTCCGTGCACTCGTCTATAACAATTCACAAATCTACAAGGAGAAAACAAAGCAATGGCATGACAAGAAACTATTGCCGCGACAATTCATGCCAGGGCAACTAGTTCTCTTATTCAATTCTCGGCTGAAACTTTTCCCGGGAAAACTAAAATCAAGATGGTCGGGACCATTCGAAGTTGTCAAACCGTTCTCCCATGGTGTCGTGATAATCAAGTCCATCACTGACGAACATGAATTCAAAGTCAACGGAAAAAGACTGAAGGACTACAACGGTGCCCATGTGGAACGTAACAAATAAGTGGTCACCTTAGGAGATGCATGAGCATGCTCTCATTTCGATATTTTCTTTTTTTATTTTTTATTTTTTTGAACTATTTAATTTTTTATTTATTAATTTTGGTTATTTTTTCCTTTTTAGGATAGATTTATTTATTTTCTTTAAGATTAAGACTACATCTTGCTTTTATATTTATCTAATGGTTTTTAAATTTTAAGTTTAAGAATTTCTTTGCACATCTTTATTTATTTTCTTTTATTAGTTTATCTTTGATTTTAATCCTTATTTTATTTATTTTTGAATTGTAGGAAAAGAGTTCAAGATAAAGAAGAATTTAATTCAAGAAGGAAACTTCTTCAATAAGGAAATTAATGGGCTAAATTTAAGGCTTATATTAAGCCTTCAATTTACCCTAAATAAACCCTACATAGCCAGCCAAACCCTTCTCCTTCCCCAAACCCCCTAGCCGTCATCTTCCCTCAATCAAAACCCTTATTTTCTTTCTTTCCAATTAATCTCACCCACCATATTTACTACCTATCTTTTCTATTTAACCCATCACCATTAACTTCCAAGAAACCTATTCCTACTTTTCATCTTGCAACTCTTTAGTTTCTTTTGCTTTCTTTCCTTTGTTTCTACCAAACTCACAACCAAGATCATCAATGGCACCCAAAATCGAATTTTTGGTTCATCCAAGTTCCTCCAAAGAACCAAGATACAAGAAGTTTGCTACACCGGTGGTTCACGAAAGATTTCACTCTAAGTTTGAAAGCCGAAAGATTTGCGAAGAACAAGGCTTTTAATACTCCAACTCTCATCAAGATTTCGGCCTTGAACCATTCATCTTCGAAAGGATTGCACATCAAAAGTGGCAAATCTTTTGCCATCAATCAAAACCGGGTAACATCTCATGGGTAAGAGAATTCTATGCTCGCTCACCTAACCCAGATAATCCTTATGTTTATGTTTGTGACAAGGCTATACTCATAAGCCCCGTAAACATCAACACCTTTTACGGGCTCTACATTGAGAAGGACAAGCATCAGGCCTTTGTTAATCAACTTACGCCCAAGCAACTCGACAAGGTGCTTCAAGAACTCACTCTACTGGAACTCATTGGAACGACGGTAAATACAAGGGCACGGTAAATCGCCTTCAACTTAAGCCCGAGGCAAAATTATGGAATAAGTTTGTTAAAACTTCTTTAATGCCCACCACACACAATACTACCGTTGATACACCTCATCTTTTGCTCATACATTCTATCTTGTATAATCGCATCATTAACATTGGAAAATTTATTTGTGATGAGATTTTTGTATGTAGCACAAAAGAAAAGGGTTCTCTTTTCTTCCCTTGCTTAATTTTCAATCTTTGCAAGGAGATGCATGTCCCAAGTGAGTCCACTGATAAAAAGGCCCTACCAAAGTCTGGTTGGAATCGAGCACAAATCCGAAAGCTAATGGGAGAGGCACCGGTAAAATCCCCAACGCATTCAATTACCGTGGCAACCTCTGCTGCCTCAGCAGCCCCGAATGCCCAAGCAACTGATGCCCAGGCAACTCGGCCAGCAACCCCATGACAACTTGAAGCACTCTTACAACCGTTGGCGAACCGCCTTAGGCAAATTGAAGACTGGCAACTAATGTTCATGCTGTACATGAAAGATCACAACAATGCCATCACCCAAGTTTTCCTGGAAAAGTACCCAGACAGTCGCGTGTCGTTCCCCATCTTTCCTACCGAAATCCTTGCCACGGCAACTGCAACAGATGATGCCGCGGCAACCTACACTGTGCCTACCCAAGCAGTTGCCACGACAACCAACACTGAAGATGTCGCGGCAACCAAAGCTAAAGATGCTCGGGCAACCACTGCAAAAGCCAAAGGTAAAGCACATATGCCCGAATCAACTCGTACTAAATCATTTTCTAATTTTTCAGATTCGGACGAGTCCTCCATTGCACCAACAAAGACCGTACCAATCGAATCCTCCAAGCCCAAGCGAAAGGCCAATGACATTGAGGAAGAGGACGATGAGGACAACCCCGTACGAGGATCGATTCCACCATCGGCAACAAGGAAGCAACCACCGAGTTCAAGCAAGAGAATCAAGACACCGACCAAAAGGAAACTAATCATCCACGACGACGAACTCTCAGAGTAAGTCCTCGTTTGCATTTTACTTTTCTTTATTTTTATTTTTCTTTGTTGCATGCATTGAGGACAATGCCTCACTCGAGTTTGGGGGAGATTGTTATTAGTTAGTTACCATGTTTAGTTGCATTCATCGTAAGTATTGCATTTAAGATACATAAATTGCTTACCATGCCTTTAGTTGGAATAAGAATTGCCTAGATTTGATGAATATCCGATGATGAATTTGCCAATGTACTTAATTGATAGAACTTTTTATTCTAGAATAAACATGGAAACACTTAGAATCGTACTATGATGCTAAACTTGATAAAACACTGTGTGGCTTGATTGATTTAAGGAATTTTAGCGAACTTAGGTTGATAGTTAAAAAATTGGGGGATTAGAATAAAAATTGGATGAATGCTAGAGGTGTCCGAAATTGGCTCTAGTATGTGCTAAAAAATTAATCGCTAGAGGTGCCCGAAATTGGCCCTAGTATGTGCTAAAAATTGATCGCTAGAGGTGCCCGAAACCAACTCTAGTCGAATAAATTAATTAACCTAAGAAAACTAAAAACAAAACACTAGAGGTGCCCGAAACCGACTCTAGTTAAAACATGTTAAAAGAACCCAATGAAGTAATTTGAAAACCTCATGTTTGCATAGAATCCGAAAAATCAACTTGCACACAACTCCGCACACACTCACAAGCATTATAGTTTGATTCCGAGTAACTCATAAGTTTTTCGAAAAATGAAAAGCCAATCATACTTTGTGCCACGGTTCTGAGAATTGAAATCAAGTTCAAAGCTAAGTTTGTGAAAATTGAAGTCTTGGCGGGTAATTATTAGTTTGCATTGCTTGAGGACAAGCAATAGTTCGAGTTTGGGGGTGTGTTAAGTGTCTAAAAGTACTATTTTAGTCACCCTTTTTATTCATATTATTGCTAAACTTAGGCTCATATTAGTTTCATTATTAGCCATTCATGCATATTTACATTGTTTCCTTGGTGGACAAGCTTGATTTCATATTTTGCTTAATTTTGTGGAAAAATATACTGCTTTGGTGCGTTTTTGTGTGTGTGCAGAATCACTTGCCAAAGCAAGGCTGGAACCAGTTTCTAGGGCAATGCATGAAGGAGATGTCGAGCTAGTTGCCAGGGCAATTGTCGATAAGAGATAAGATGATATGGCAGTCGAAATTGATGACTATATAAGCCCAAGATGATGTGGAGCAAAGTTAAATCCCGAAGGAGTTTGATTTCCATGAAAAGGTCAAAGAAAAATTAAATCCCAAAAAGATAGGAGATGATCTAGAAGGAATTTAAATATAATAAAGAATTATATTATTTATTAGTATTTAATTTCAACTTAACTTCCTCCTCAAGAAGGATTTTGACCTAGCCATCTCCTATTTAAAGGAGACCAAGCCATCAAACTAAAAGGGAGAGAGGGGAGAGATTTTGACAAGAGCAATGAGAGATTTCGACAAGGCTTCAACCATTCTTCATCTTTTTCTTTCTTGTTCAATTAGGTTTATGCCAGGAATTCTTTGGAACCTAGCCATGAACTAAATCTATTTGGCTAAGGTTATTGTGTTTTGTGATTGTGAGAAACAATTGGATTTTGTTTAGGTAATAAGAGTCTGCACTTTCAATTCAAGGTTTACTCATTCTTGGTTTTTCTTCTTGTTTGCGAGTGAATTGGGAGATGATCTCGTAACTTCATCTATTTATCTAATATCGGGAGAGTTAGATTCAAGAAACGAATGAGTATGGTCTTTAATCAATCTATTGATGGTGAAGATTAATCTGGCTTAGGAATAAGTTAAGGATTTCAACGGCTAAGAGGAGCGCAATATTGGTTGTTATTCACCCTAGATTCACGCAGGGATGTATTATCAAGGCATGCACAAATAGCTAGAGTTTTGACTTAGGAATAAGAAGAAACCATTGAAGAACGCTCCGACGAACCTTGAAGATGCTGCCCAGCCGCCCAAGTAGTTGCCCAGGCAACCGTCGATTAGTTGCCAAGGCAACCCCGCTGCGCAAGTTGCCACAGAAACTGAGTTTCCCTTGCACTCTTTTACCAAGACGATCCAATTGGCTATCACACATCAACTCACGATAACCTGGCCTATTATCTCTCATTTGATTACATCTTCTTTTACTTATTTGCTTTCTAGTTTAGTTGTTAGTTAAACTCCTACAATCACCTACTTGTGTTTTTACTTTTTACAGTGCAAGAGATTAGATTCTTGAAGTGACATCAATCCCTATTTTTATACTATAACTTGCGACGTGTACATTAGCACAATTACGGAGCACTTATTATGCGTAACACTCCTCCCTTTAGAAAACATGGCTCCCTTCACAACTCTCCTTGGTTAATCTTGCGTCGTCGACCCAACTGACATGAACCGCATTCAGAAGATGGTAGTTGTCTTTCTCACTGCCCTGGGTTTGATTCCCCCGAAACCTTGAAGCTTCCAACACTACACTTGTCATCTAAAGCTAGCTCATGACCAAACAACAAGCGGTGGCCAAGATCATATCTACTCATTTAGGAGACAACTCCGTTGTATCTGTCAACCACGTATTCTCAAGCTTTACTCAAGCATCACCTAGTGCAAAACCAACGATGTCCTTCTGACCACCACTATAAACAATTGTAACAAGCATACATTGCTCGAGATCTCAGGGTATTCAGCCTACTAAGATCATACTTGAGACTTCACAATCATCATATACTTCTGTACATTAGATAAAAATGCATATCTGCCAGGCGAGCTACATCCCCATCATATGGTACCCACTATTAAGGCTCACTTACTACATATGATGAGACCCTCGATCGACACTCTATCATGGGTCAATAAAAAACAAGCCCTCTTATCCATTCCATAAGGGCCGTCTGCCAACACGTAGAATCTCACCACTAGAGGTTCTCACCATGAACCCAAGGCCTTAAGGTAACTTACGGCACATAACTATGATTACTCCTCAAGCGATAGGAGGAGGGCACACCCTCAACTCCTACATACCTTCATAAGCCCAAGCTTAACGTCTGAGATAACTCCGATCTCAAAATCATCCTCAAAAGAACTAGCCAACATCACAGTACTCACAATCGTAATTGAACTATCTTATTATCGCAACCAGCGGCACACGCGAAAACTGGACACACTATCCAAATTCCAGTCTTTAAGAGTACAACTTAGACGCACATGCTTGTATTCTCTAGACACCTATTCTTGACTCCTAACCACTCTGGGTTTTCCTAGAATCAGCAAAACCTAGGCTCTGATACCACTAAATGTAACACCCTAGACCCGGATGTCACATTTGGGCCTCAAGCCCAAACCATTACCATAAAATTCTGACCTAGTTTAGTCCAATCCACAAATTCATTATGAAAATCCATTTAATTACAACCCAATAAAACATAATAAATATTTAAAAACATATACAATGGAGCTCCTTTTAAAATTACATTATAAACCCTTGACTGGATAGTTTAAAAATCTAAATATGGTTTACAATATACAATAGGTTCCTACGAATACAAATCACAAAGACCTAAGTATTGTACTATGAAGAGACGAGTCGTTGGAATCCTTCCTTGATGGTGCTCCTCCAAGAACAAACCAAACCTACTAACCTGCGAACGGAAACAACGATTCCGAACGCTGAGCTAACAAAGCTCAGTGGATACATCGCCACTCAACCATGTTTCATGCAAATCATAAATAAAGCAATGCAACAAGAATGATTTCAAGGCATGATAACAATGGCGCTACCATATCCGCCTAAACACATAGCATTATGAATGTATGATCACGCACACAGCTCATACAAGAACCTCATACGTTTACCTAGCATCACATAGATAACACCAACAACATTAAGTGAGGACCGCGTCCACAAAGCATCGGGATCCTACACTGCGAGTAAGGCCCACGTCCACATAGCATCGGGATCATATACTCTGAGCAAGGCCCGCGTCCACAAAGCATCGGGATCCTATACTCAAGGGGATGAGACTCGCGTCCATATAGCATCGGGATCCTACATCCATGCTCGGGATCTCTCATCAAGCATCTTTGAATGAGGTCCGCGTCCACAAAGCATCGGGATCCAACATTCGGGAATCTTCAATGTGTTGCAACATACTTAGGGTATCCATATCCCAACAAGGGATAACTCGACTACCTAGGTGTCCCATCACCACACAGCAAGGTCCCTAGTAACCACACAACTCTAAACCTCGATACAAGGGTCTCACCGCACACAGCTCTAACACCTTTACCATAGCCTTATGGTTTTTATCAGTTATTAAACAGCCTATTGAGCTTATCTATTTATTAGTATGTTATGAAGGTACACATTAGTCATTCTCATTAATTTATCTTATTATCTGATAAGACTCAACCTTATAGGCGCCTCTTCCGCACACAACAAGGGCCTAAATTACCACACAACATCAATGATCCACCTAGGATCTCTATGGGTTTCCATCACACACAATTTACCTGATATTTATCACGTTTTTAGCCCATTATTCTCATTCGGGGTTAAAAATCTCCATTTCTCAGTTTTAATGTTCATTTTACACCTTGACGGACCCCTAGGGCCCTTTGCCTCGAATTATAGAACCCATGAACGCAACCTCGAATTTATTGGCAGATTGCCCAGCGAGTATCGATACTCCAAGGTGAGCATTGATACTCCACTATAGGTATCGCTACTCCCCTATGAGTATCGATACTCTAATTAGGTTTGAAAGAACTAAACCTCAAGTCGTACCAATACGTTACGTACCGTATCGGTACTCATCATCGATACTAGGATCACCCCGTACCGGTACTCCCACATACGCGTACCGGTACGTCAAGCCTTTTCTAGGCAAGCAACAGTGCGTACCGATACTCCCCAATGAGTACTGATACCCTCACTAGATTCGAAGGAATTTAACCCAAGGGCGTACCGATACGCTACGTACCGTACCGGTACTCAAAGCCTTTCCAGGAAATGTAACAGTGCGTACCGATATGCTCACTTGTGTACCGGTACACGAAGGAGACTCTAGAATCCTTACCTTGCAAGGGGTACCGATACACGAGAAGGCGTAATGGTACTCTCCTCACAACTCTTCCCCTATTTACACTAAGGCGTACCGATACCCTAGCCCTAGTATCGGTACGCGAGCCCAATTTCTGAACTCTGAGTGCGAGTTTCACCTAAAAACCTCATTTAACCCCATAGTTAAACCCTAAATCGATCCTACAAGTTATTGTGAAGGTATTAAGTGGGTTTCTACCAATTTTAAGCCTTAGCAACATTAAATCCCCATTTTACCATTAAAGGGGTCAACCCAAATCTTATCAAACCACAAATACCAAAACATGTACACAGATTATTTTTATGAGTTGCAAGAAATAATAGGAGTTAGTAGTGTACTAACCTCGAATTAGAGCTGAGAAAAAAGCCTTCAAAGACCATTCCCGCTCATCCACACTAACTCTACCAAAACCTCAATCTCCACCATAACTAGCCATCCTTACCTTGATTGGTAGATCTCTCAAAGCTGAACAAGCTTCCCTTCTTGCCCCAAACGAGATTCTTACTTAAACTCTCAAAGATTTGACCTTTAACATGAAGAAGTTTGAGTGATAGATAGGAATGGGAGAGATGGGGAACAAGGGGATCAAGATGATCTCACTCCCTCTATTTTCTGCAGATATAAAGTCCCACATCAGCTCTCTTGCCTTCAATTATGCTTTTACCCATTTGCCCTTCTTATTTTCACCTTAGCCCATCAACAACCCAACAACACAAACCCAAAAGCTTTCCTTCAAGCCCAACAAGCTCTTAAGGCCTAATATCTTAGCCCAAACACGAAGCTCATGCCTCGGGTTAACCCGATTCTCAAGTTTCAAAACCCAGGTCGTTACAGTCTGACATCACCGGCTGTCGCTCACCGGCGGCGGCAAGCCTCAAAATAACCCAAAACAACTCGTTTTCCTTTTTTGAAACCGAAACCAACCATCATTTTGAAGAAACGACCCTTGATTTAACTAGATCTAGGAAAACTGAGACATTTTTTTAAAACCCTCTAAAAGTTTGAACGTCAGTGGAGGAAAAAAGAAGATTAAGAGACGACTATGCATGGGTACCGATCATTGGCGGCCCCAACCTCAGCCACCATGCAAGGTGGCTAGCCGAAACCGAAAGGGTATGCTTTTTTTTTCCTTTTTCATCTTATTTTTTTGAATAGTTGTAAAAAAAGGGAGAGATATGGAGTAATATACCTATATAGGCTTTTTGTTTTTTTATTTCATTCTTGATGATAATACACTGATCTCTTTTCTTAGATATATATTCTGGAATACAAATAAAATAACCTAACATCTACTAATGTTGATGGCTGCCTATATTCTGATCTGACTCTGATGATGATTGCCTTTTTTTCTTTTTGCGCATGCTCGGTTGGTGAGAGCTGGCGGTACGACAAAATGGCGCTCCTGGCTGGACGGCAGGCTATGGGTCAGAACGTACTGCGGCTACCAGTGAGGAAGGTGAAAAAAATCATTTCGGCCATATTTGTTTTGGGCCGTTGGATCAGATCTAATCCAACGACCAAGATCCCTTGGAGATGAACGATCTTGATTTCCTGGGAAGGGTGATGTGGAAGTTTACAATGAAGCCACGTGGCACATGGAATACAACCAGTCAGCGCGTGCATTGCAGTTGCGCGTGGAAGATGAGCAGTCTGCGCGTGTATCACACTCGCGGCCAAATGGAACGTCATGATTGATCTGGAGCCGTTGGATCAAAATCTAATCCAACAGTCCATATTGGGTTGCGCAAGGGAAAGCATTATGGTTAGGGTTTTGTTATCTGATAAGGGTTAGGGTTTTGGGCCAAACAGGCTCGTATTTTATGTAATGGATATTTAATATTGTAACTGAACTAGACTCTTATTTACTTGGATTTTCAAATTTTGGACCTGTTTATTCTTTTAATAACCCAATAACAAAATGGCATATTAATAATAATAATAACCAATAATAACAACGTATACCTACCTTCATAAATATGTATACATACAATATAAAACATAGAAAGAAAAACATTACTCATTAATATTAAAATAGTAGTAACTCATAATACATACAAACCAGAAATACATTTATGTACATACAATACCCATATAGGATACAATACACGCTGCACACATTCACACAATGACATACATTAACATAAATCAAACTTATACACATAATGCTAATAAATCATAGTATCATGATATACTTTAACATTTCCGGACAAAAATGAGTATCTACACATATAACCATTAATAATATTAGCATTTTGATCAATCATTCATGTCCTCAATTTAATTGGTAGTTAAAATAATATGTCAATATGATAATAATTTGAGATTTTTTTCAAGTTTAAGGATCCATCTGAACAAAAAAAGTTCAGGAAATGTGAGAAAGTTATCAACTTCACATATTAATTTTTAGAGTTAATCGCACCACACGTCCCCAAACTATGAGCATTATTTTAAATTATTCCCTAAGCTTTTAAATGTTCTAATTTCATCCTCAAACAATGAACTTCATTCTAAATTGGTCCCTAAACTTTTGAATATTCCATTTTCATCCCCAAACTATGACCCTCGTTCTAAATTGGTCCCCAAACTTTTTGAATTTTTCAATTTCATCCGCAAATTATTGTTTATATCACATCATATTATTACACAATACACATCAGTGTTTCATGACAATTAACAATTTTTATAACGGTTTTATTAACATAAGATATTATTAATATATACTGATAATTTGGGGATGAAATGAGAACATTCAAAAAGTTTGAGGACCAATTTAGAATGATAGTCATAGTTTGAGGGTGAAACTAAATTGCTTAAAAGTTTGGGGACCAATTTAGAATAAAGGTCATAGTTTGAGGATGAAATTAGAATGTTTAAAAGTTTAGGGACCAATTTAAAATGAGTGTTATAGTTTGGAGACATTTAGTGCAATTAACTCTAATTTTTATAATAAACTTAAATTTATTTGTAAAGTGTAATTAATGTAAAATAATTTTGGTTAAACTACATCACAACTCACTTTATTATTAGTAAGATTACAATTGATCACCATATTTTTAAAAGTCAGAATTGATTCACTCGATTAATTGATTGTAATAATCAAGTCATTGTATCGTTAAATCTCAAATGGATATAAATGTTTTTGTTTACATTTTGGTCCCTCAGCTATGAGTAAGCTTACAAATTGGTAAGTCAACTTTCGAATATGAATCCATTTTTTGGGTTCTTTTTTAATTTCTTACAAAACGGTGTAAGGCCAATTCTTCATTGTATTGACTTTCTTTTTGGACAAAAATTCTTCGATGTTTTCTACATTTTATAAATTTATAAAGAAAACAAGAATAATATTTTCTGCTTGAATTGTTGCATTACCATTTGTCCATTAGTTTTAAAATACACCTCAAGAAATATGAAGCAGGTTATTCTATTTCCATTCTATGCTAATGTTATCACGGGTTTTGCTGCAAGGAATTAGAAAAAGAAAATCTAGAAAAAAGTTAACTCACAATTGAAAGTTGAGTGATCAAAATGTAAATCTACTTATAGTTGAATGACCAAAATATAAACTTACTCAAAATAATCAATATTCGTTTGAGATTTAATGACACGATGACCTAATTATTACAATAAATTAAGTGACTCAACTGTGACGTTTTGAAATAAAGTGACCCAATTATAATTTAATAGATTTACCCAATAGTTTTAGATTCCAGTCTAAAAGAAACCGAGTTACGAGAACGATCCGGTCCTTAGAGACCTGTAGACGTGAAGATTAGCCAATAATATCGTCAGATATTTTAGTGACGATCCTAAAACTCTGCATTGCAGATTGTATTTAAGATAGAGTTCTTGCTTCGTTGCAAGCACTCTAGGGTTTTACGATCTGCAAGCATTTAGATTCGATTCTGGGTCTTTTGGCAATGCCTCGGTAAGGGTATTTACAAATTTGTTCGATCTCAACTACGAACAATTTTCATTAGCATTTTGATGGATATCTTTGTTTGGATTCAAATTTTGCAGGTATTACTGTGATTATTGCGATACTTATTTGACCCACGACTCTGTAAGTTTCATAATTCTTTTCTTTTTGGGTCTTTGATTGAATTTCGTGAAAATTAAGCAACTTTAATTCTTCTCTTTTTTGGGTTTAAATTTCAGCCATCAGTTAGAAAGCAACACAATGCAGGTTACAAACACAAGGTAATTCTAGAGATTCTTGTCTTTGTTTCGATTGATCCTGTGAGTTATTACTTTTTTTTTTTGTTGCCCTCTCGGTTCCAAGTCTTTGCCCCAACTATTGGACTGTCATATTGAACTCCTGATTTTGGTGGGGAGTCTTCCAACTGATATTTTCTACCTACACAATGGCTCGAAGACCTGCTTAAGTTATACCAAATTGTTTTTTTTTTTTTTTGCTGATTTGTTTTGTGTAATTTAGGCGAATGTTAGAACTTACTATCAGCAATTCGAGGAGCAACAAACCCAGAGCTTAATAGACCAAAGGATCAAGGAACATCTTGGCCAAGCTGCGGCGTTCCAGCAGGTTGGAGCTGCTTTCAATCAACATTTAATGGCTCAGAGGCCTCGGCTTCCTGTTATGCCCATCCCCGGGGCTGGTCCGTTACCTGTAAATCAATTGATGGTCCCCGGGATGAGGCCCCCTGTTTTGCCAAGACCTGTTCCTGGTGCTCCTGGTAAGATTCGGACTCGATATGTATTAGCATATTTCGTGTTCTTGCTAATGTAGGGTTTCACTATTTGGGTGATAATTTAAATATAACCCATCCCGAATTGATGTTGCGATAGCGAGCTCGATGAATTCTTTGCATGTATGTTTTGTTCGATCAAGCTGTTGTTTTTCACACTTCATCTCATTCCTGGGACTGCACTTTTACCTGTAAATCAACCCATGGTCCTAGGAATCAGTCCCCATGGTCTGCCTCTGCCAAGGCCATTTCCGAATGCTCCGTGTAAGATTTGATATGTATTGGTATTATTCGTGTTCTTGCTGTATGCGGATTTTGTTGATAAACATACTCTATTTCGAATTATGCATGATTGTGGACTGCAAAAACGTTTTGCTTACCTGTTTTGTTACTAATAAAGATGTTTTATATGTTAAGCACTTCATCTAGATTGATTGACTCCGGCATCCTTTCGATCAAGGCATCGGCTTTTCCATTATACTATAGATCTCAGTTACACGCATAAAATGGAAGTATGGAATTAAATGAATATATATATATATATATATATATATATATATATATATATATATATATATGTTTTTGGTGTCATTGCCAGGCTACGCTCCCATTCCAGGCATGCCGCCAATGATGGCACCACCTGGTGCTCCTTTCCCGGGACAAGTCAATGCCCTTCCACGACCTCCTACGTTGGCTCCCCCAACAACAGTTGCTGGAACCGCGACGACAACCACTTCTTCTAACGGAACACCCACCACTTCTGCACCGTATCAGGTCAGTCCTGCTGGCCCAACAAGTGGGGGGGTTTGACAGTGTCAATGCCCATACACAACCTTCTGAAGCTAATCACTAATCTGGTTAAACTCGCATGCCTTGCTTCCATATCTAAAGCAAGGGATTAAGCCCATATATGCCGTTGAACACGAAGCTCTCGATGATTACCGATTCGATAACTTGATAAAAGACAACTTTGACATTGTTTTTTTGGCAATTCCCATTGTAGAAATCCAAACTTAAGTGGGATTATGCAATGGACCGTACACACACATGTTTTATCAGTCTTTGGGCAAAGAAGAAAGGGGGTGACATTATACATAATTACATACACATTCTGATTGTTTTGTTAATAAATTCGAGGTTTTCTCTTACAGGATAGTTATTATGTATAATTTAGACTTGATATTTACTAGAAATCACAACCTTATTTTTACGAGTTGTTCATATAGTTTTTTTCAACATTTTTTATGGTCATATTTTTATTATTTATTGGTATCTTTGATGGTTTCGAGAGAAATGATCGAATAGTGTGACCAGTATACTTAAACGTTTTGAGCCAAAATTAAAAGTTTGAATCACATTTAAAAGTTTGACCAGTCAAATCAACTAATTTATATATTTGATAAACAGAGGATTGTAATAGTGGATTGTGGTGAAATCTCTCAAATTGCAAAGGCTACTAATTAGAGCTTTCTGGAGTTAGAGAATTTGACATAAGAGTTGTAGCTTATACTTAATAATTACAAAAAGTATACAAATAACCTAAATATATTTTTGAAGTAAAACATATTCTCATATATTAAATAACCTTTTTTAAGTATATGAGATTAATACATATACTTCAAATATCATTTAAATTTAATAATTAATTAAATTGTATTAAAAAATAATTATATAAATAAAAATTTAATATATAAATCATTGAAATATGCTTAATAATGTTATATTGAGAAATAATTTTTATAATTTAATTAATATTAATGGATACAAAATATTGATAACTAATAAATTATTCAAACAAATATTAAATATAATTATGTTTTTATGTGTCATTTTGTTTGTTCAAATAATCAAACAATTATCAACTATCAATTAATTTTATCAAATATTTTTATATAATCAACTAATGTAATCCTCTATTAGCTATACGTTAATTGTCAAACAAAGTCGATGTATTTTCTCCCAATTTATTCATTATTATTATTATTATTATTATTATTATATAGTCATTAGAAACCTTTTAAAAAATTCTAGTCATTACCAACAAGGGTTGGGTGCAATGACCATTGTTCTCCCAAAAAGAGAACATGAAGTTAAACTTTGGAAACGATATAGTTAGAAAGAAGAGTTTCGAATTATTATTATGAACCATAAAATGAACATGTACTTTATCAGAAAAAAATCATGTCATTACAAACCTAATTTTATTTGATCAATTCGGTCACTTACCATCAATTCCCAATTCAACCGAACCGACTGTTCTATTATAAGATTTTATATTTTTTAAGCAACGTTCGTGCATGAATTGTATCAGTATCAGTATCATGGATTCATGAGCTATGTCAACTTTAAGATACTTAGGGCCATATATCACGTGCATGAATTGTATCACTATCATGGATTCATGAGCTATTTCAAGAATGTAATCTCTTATAGCACGTTTCTCTCTCTGCTCTTGTAACATATTTTTGCTTTTTCTTTGATATTTACTTTTGGTTATCCAAGTCTTTCCGCTTTTCCTTTTATCAACATGACCGACATTAATGAAGATCTAGCCCGTCTAGCCATCGATGCTAGTGAAGATAATGATCTTCAGATCGAACCAGAGGAGTTTGATTCTCAACCGTCCTATGACTTTTGCTTTGTGGTCAGATTCCTTACTAACAGTATTATCAATGTTGCTTCTATGAAATCAACTTTAGCCAATGTTTGGCCGTCCGGTAGGGGGTATCGCTATCTCGGATATTGGAGACAATAGATTCTTATTTCGATTATTCAACTTTATTGATGCGAATCGTATTGAAAATGGTTGCCCTTGGTACTTCAACAACCATCTTCTTATTATGCATTAGCTTGTTCAAAAATGAAGATCCACTACTTGTTCCTCTGTTTTATGTTTCTTACTGGATCCTTATTCATCAGGTACCTCATGGTTTTATTTCAGAGAAGGTTGCTAAATCCATTGGCAATTTCATCGGCACCTTTCTTGATTATAATTCTTCAGCCGCGTCGTTGGGTTACAAACGGATTATGCAGGTTCGAGTTCGTATTGATTCGAGACTACTCTGAAAAGGAGGGAAAAATTCTCACTCGGCAATAGTAAGTCTCACTATATCCGTTTTGAATATGACAAGTTAACTCTTTTCTGCTTTGTTTGCGGTCTTTTAGGACACGAAGAAAATTTTTGCCCTGTTCGGGTAACCAATGGTGGCCAGGAAATAGAAATGGGTTGGGATGCTTCCTTGCGTGCCGGGCAACTCCACCAATTAGTCATTGGATCACGGATGAACCCGTCAATCACGCTTATTTTTCAGGCAAAATCAATGTAAATTCAAATAAGAATGGATTGGCATTTATTCTTGATAAGATTTTTCTGGGCGTTAATTTAAGGAATCAAAATCCTAATTCAAATGTGTCCAGTCAGACTATCCTGCCAAATATGTCTTTTAGCCCTTCCTCATCTAATCTGGGCTAATATCTTATTATAATCAATAGAAGCTCAGTCCCAAATATGGACTCACACATGGTTACGAAAGATGAAGACGTCCCTATGGACCAAATTGAAAGGTCCAAACGCCCTCGTGTTCAGCATCAACCACCAGGATTTTCTGATACCATAGATTCTAATGGTGACTCTTCTTTTATATCAGCATGCCTTAACCAACAGGCCAGTCGGTCACAATGATGATCCTAAGTTGGAGCGTCCATGGCCTGGGAAGCTACGGGCAATCAGACGCCTCAGGAATAAACTGAGGGAAGTTCGCCCCCATGTGGTTTTCTTGATGGAGACCAAACTTTCTGACTTTAGAATGGCTAGAGTTCGAAGAAGTTGTGGTTTTACACAAGGTTTTGATGTAAGTGCTAATGGCTCTTGTAAAGGGTTATCTTTTGCTTGGACTAATGACGTTATTGTGTCTTTTAGAAGTTTTTCCACCTTTCACATTGATGCTGACGTTACTGATATTAGAACCTCAACAATTTAGAGATTTACGGGGTTTTATGGCAACCCAGTTGATAGTTTAAGGGCAACCAGTTGGGACTTGCTACGCTCTCTAGGTGTTGATCAAAGTTTACCTTGGTTAGTAGCAGGAGTCTTCAACGAGATCTTCCTTTCTACTGAAAAAGGTGGTCGTATTCGATCAAACAGAAACATGGAAACTTTCCGTGATGCACTATTGGACTGTGATCTTGTCGATTTGGGTTTCTCAAGAAGGTGGTACACTTGGGAAAGGGGAAGTTTCTCCCACAACAATGTTCGAGAGAGACTAGATAGAGGGGTTGCTAATCCAGCTTGGTGGGATTGTTTTCTAGATTTTTCAATAAAATATCTAACGCACACCATATCGAACCATTGTCATATTTTGATCTCATTGCATGATACAGATGATCATCACCCACCCAATTTGCAGCGGCCTTTCAAGTTCAATACCAATTGGACTCTAGAAGGATCTACCATTGAAATTAAAGGCCCTTGGTGCGGAATTAGATACATGAAACCAATGCACTAAAGCCTCTCGCCATAGTATTCCTCGTAAGCTTCGAGCACAAGTATCTGATCTCTCGGCTCGTGATCCGGATGATGATGTTCTTGCTGAATTGATGGATATTAAACTTGTTTTGAATTTGGAGGCGGATAAGGAGGAATTGTATTGGGAGCAACGGGCTCACGTCAATTGGCTACAATATGGAGACCGCAATACCACTTTTTTCATAAATGGGCCTCCTACCGAAAAAAAAACACAGTGGATAAAATTATTGATGATTCTGGCAATTGGGTCTCGGATGTTAATGTCATGGTCTCTTCGGCTGATGCATTCTTTAAAACCCTCTTTACGAAATCTGCTAGTACCGAAGGTAGCTCTACTTTCAGTTGTATTGACCCAGTGATTGCTGAACCGATGAATGTGGGCTTGATGGAACCTTTTCGCAAAGAAAATTGTTACAGCAATCGAAAGCATGGCTCCATTAAAAGCTTCTGGCAATGATGGTATTTCGGATTTATTTTTCAGCATTATTGTTAGATTGTATGGGATGAAATTTCGGCTTATTGTCTTTCTATACTCAATAATAATGGCGATTTATCTTCTATCAACAGTGTCAATATCGTTCTAATCCCTAAAGTTGAGAGACCCTCGTCCTTATCACAATTCAGACTAATTAGTCTTTGCAATTGTTGGGAGGCTCGTACAATCAACCGAATGCCAAGAGGGAGTGAACTAGATTTTGAGTGCTTATGGTAGAAGCAATAGGAATTTAAAAATTGACACAAGAATAATAGTGGTTCAAGCTTCTAACCAAGCTCTACATCCACTACATTAGCTTCCCACTAAGGATTTTCCCAAATTCACTATGAATTTCTTTCCTTTTTCTAGGTTCAAGAGGAAACCTTTACAACCTCAAAGCTTATACCCCAAAGCTTTGAGAAAACACTCTTTTACAAGAGAAAAACAAATAGCAGACAAGAAAACCCCCACAAGGTAAATGTGTTTGCACAATTAAGCTCTCACCCAAAACCTAACACTTGAGTTTATATGATAATTTGGCTCACTAGTGTTTTCTACAATAAATATGACAATTTTTGGCTCTAAGACACTTTCTCTATCATTGAATGTTGGCAAGTTATTTTTTGTTCTTCCATGGATGCTTGATTGAGTCTTTTAAACCCTCTAAGGAGTTTGTGGCCGTTACTAGCCGTTGGGGTTGATTTAGAGCCGTTGGAGACTTTAATTCCAGCCATAAATATAGTTTTGGGCTTATCGGTATTGGTACTCGGGGACCGGTTTAAATAAGAAAGAGTCATTGGAGCAATTAATACATTGTGTAACACCCTAAACCCGATGTCACATTGGGCCTCAAGCCCAAACCCATAAATAAAAATTTGCAAACGAGTTTAGCCCAAATCCATAATTTCATAAACCATATTACTTTAAAAAGAGATACAAATATTCAAGCATTACTTTTGCGCTCCAATTTTAAAAATAAATGGAAAATAAATAAAAAAGAGTTACCTATACAAAACATAAGGGTCCTATGAATACACTGCCCCTACAAATCTAAGTATTGTACTCTTCGCATATCGGTTTACTGAAGTCCTACTCTGATGGCTCCTTGCAAGTACGCAGCAACATAAAGACATGCGTAAGGAAATAGCAATTCCAAACACTGAGCTCGAAAGCTCAGTGGATACACCTCTATTATATTATGCTTCATGCAGATCATAAACATAAGCATGTAGTCAAACAATGATTAAGCAGCATGAATATCAAGTGGCGCTACTCTGATCGCCTAAATACATGGAATTAACTTAATCAATCATCCAATCAATTAAGGGCTCACAAGGCCCCACATACCATACCATATGGGAGTGAGGCCGGGTCACATAGCAACGGTACATACACTCCAAGTGAGGCCATGTCACATAGCATCAGAACATACACCCTAGGTGAGATCGGGTCACATAGCATCGGAACATACACCCTACTCAGAATCATCCCTCGAGCACATACGGATGAGGCCCAGGTCATATAGCACCGGTAACCTCCATCCCCTCATCTTATCATGGTATTGTAACGCATTCTTGGGTATCCGAGTCCCATCAACCAAGTGCTCACGTAGCACGACTCAACATTACAATACCATTTCACGAATTACACAAGTCTAAGACCCATTTTATTCTTATTTATTTATATACGGGGTTTGACATCCGGTTTTTCAGTTTTACAATTCATTTCATACCTCTAGAGACCTATTGGGACCTTTACCTCGAATTATGAAACCCCCGAATGTAAACTCAATTCTCTTAGGCAGATTGCCCTGCGAGTACCAATACTCCTATAACACCATTTCCCAGTCTGGTCAAAAACTGGGTCGAAAGGCGTTACCAATGAGAAAAACGATGATCGATGTAACCAATGTTCCATAAATTAATGTCATCGTATTTTTCAACAATAAACGCCATCACAGATTCAATTAATCCAATACGAACTGGATATTATCTATTTAGGACCAATTTTAAACTTTTACAAGTTTTAGGGACTAATTTGAAATTTTAGTATTTTAGAGGTTCTTTTTGAAAATTAACCTTACTGTAATGAAATCAACCTATATTCAATGATCTTACTAATTTTCATGTTACTCAGAGTTCATATATTAGTCCAATTAATCTTCCCGATAGACAGTGACCATTTCGCAAGTTTCCAGAATTATTAACTAACTTACCAGAACCCGTACCGATACTCGGGATGCCGTATCGGTACGCCTATGTCAAGACCGTTAAAACTGTTACAAATCAATGGGCTCATATCGATATAGTGTATATCCGTATCGCTATGTAATGCATATTTCATAACTATCAAAATTCAATGTACAAGACTCGTATCGGTACCGGTTGGCCAAGATGACCCGTTTCGATACGCCCTAAAGACCGTATCGATCTATTTAATTTTCCAGATTCTAGTGTTGACTTTTCATATTGATGCACCCTTTGACGTATTGATACACCATGTTGACCGGTATTGACTATGACCAAATATGCATACCCGTATCGATACGCCATCACCTGTATCAATACGCCCTGCACTAAAATGACAGATTTGTTTTGGTTTTTAATCAATTTAACCTATCAATCAATGTCCAAATCCAATGAAATTTTACCAGCAAGTTATTATCAACATAGTCTACTAGCATGCCAAATTTCATGATCATATGAGTCCATTTACTAACATTTCACTTTTTAGTGCATTATAGGTCATTTTACTAGTTTTACCCATTTAGCAAACAAGCCAAAAACCAAGTTTTTACCACGTTAACCTAAGGGCTAACATATACATACAAAACAGGGCTATTTTAACATGTTCATGCCCTGTGCCACCTTGCTAGGAGTTAAGAGACAAAATAGAATACATGGAGACTTGCTTGGAGTGACTTGAAACTTCTACCACACAATCAAGCTAGGATTCTTCAAAGTCCTGAAATGCATGAGATACACATATGTTAGGCTTTCATAGCCTAGTGAGGTAGTTTCATATCAAATGCATAAACATTACTTAATTAGCAGTATAGAGTACATGAGCATGCATTTATATCATAAGTAAAACATCAAGTGTATATATGTATATCAATTCATATCCTCAACTGTATTATATTTCATATCTTAATTTATACGCATAATAGTATTCCTCCCTTGGAAAAAGTAACCCATGGATATGAGGATCCCACTAAAGACCATAATATATCACATATAGGCCTTAGCCTTGAACCGTAGTTCGAAACCCTTACACAATCCAACCTTTACGCCATATAAAGGTTGTAGCCCCAGACCGTAGTCCAATCCCTTACATGGAGAGCTCAAATAATCCTATGGCATGCCAATTGTATCCAAAGTCCACAATTGTCTAAGGAGTGTATTTTCATTACTTACCAATCTTATGCCTTTAGGCCATATAATATCATACCAATTTACATGGTGAGCCTTGGCTCCATATTTCATATAAGATCATTTGATGTCTCATTAGTTACCATGAAATACCATATAGATGTCAAGAATAAGTCGCATGTATGAATCATTATATTCATAGTTCCATATTATCAATTATTCGTATATTGCATATTTCAAATGTCATAAAATGCACAAAGTCAATATGGTGACCTTACCATAGTGAAGTCCACACATGTATGCTCTACTTGAGCTTTCTACCAAAGATGCGACATAATCAAAATATTCAATGCAATCGGGATGACACCTAGCCATTCCCGAGACGCAACTACACTTACCTAGTTATTGGGAATTCAAGGCTCCTAAATAATGATTCCCTTGCCTTTAGAGGAGCTTGGTTTGGAGGATGGTGATGGTGACTTTTCTTCCACAACTTGCATTAGACCAAAATTAGGGAAAACTTATTAAAATCAAAACCATTGATTCAAAAACAACATTTATTAAAGCTTGTAGATAACATTAACTTCATGATATTGAGCTTCTACTACATGGGTTAAGCTTTGACTTTCAAGACTTTAAATCTTGAATTTAAACTTCAAGAATTCATGGAACTTTTAAATTGATTGAGGGGTTAAACTTACCAATCCAAGAGCTTTCTATTGGTATTTAGAAATCAAAGGAATTCCAAGGATTTGAGAAAGGTTCTTGCTTGAGCTTAGTGTAGACGACAACAATAGAGGAGCTTGCTTAGCTTTGGTGAAAACTTTAGAGAAAGATGGAAGTCTAGCCTCGGTTTGCTATTCTCTTTGAAAGTGTATCTAATACACTTTTTCTTTCCCTTTTAACTCAACTTAGCCGTGCAATTCCCCCCATAAATGGTTGCCTCCCAAGCAACCAATCAAAAGGTTTCCTAGCTTGGAAGTAAACCTTTAATAACATTATCTTGACTTTTCTTCTTTTCCCCAAATTATCAAGTTGCCATCTTTTATGACAAAAAATGGTATTTCCCCATGTGAAGCACCTTAAGCAAGTAGGTGACTTAATCCTAAAGTGGGATATTTACGAGGGTAATCTTTTAACTTTCTAAAGTTTACACTTTTCCATCCAACTTTTTAATTTTTACAACCCAGTCACTATAATACTTTCAATTCTTTCAAAAAGGTTCAACCTCATCAATTAGGCTCAATTGGAATCCATTACATCAAAATTGAGTGCAAGGCTTGAGCTATTACATCAATTGGAAAAATCCGATACAAACTTTTCGATCATCGAAACTTAATTTCAACTAAACCAATTTTCGGGGTGTGAAAACTCTCCCCTTAAGAAAAAGCTGTCTTCAAATTTTTGCATGAACCGAAGAGATATGGATATTGTTTCTGTATTGTCTCTTCCGGTTACCATGTAGCTTCTTCCACTGAGTGGCTTCTCCTAAGTACTTTAACTAGAGGCATGGTTTTATTACAAAGTCTCTTGACTTCTCTTGTGAGGATCTACGCTGGTTCTTCCTTGTATGTCAGATTGGACTGAATCTCCACAGATTCGGGCTCGATCACATGGGAAGGATCGGACCGATACTTTCATAGCATGGATACATAGAAGATATTGTGTATATGATTCAACTCTTCAGGGAGAGCTAGTCGGTAGACAACCGGTCTAATTCTCTCAATTACCTCGAAAAGGCCAATAAAACGAGGACTGAGTTTTCTTTTTTTGCCAAAACGGAGGATCTTCTTCCAAGGTGATGCCTTAAGAAAGGCCTTTTCACCAATATCATACTGAATGTTCCTCATTTTCGAATTTTCACAAGCTTTATGCCGGTCAAATACAGCTTTGAGCCGGCCATGGATGATAGTTACCCTTTCTTCGATTTCTTGAAGTAAGTCAGGGACTAACATCATGTCTTTTCCGAGTTCGGACCAACATATAGGATTTCTAAATCTCCTTCCATAGAGAGCTTCATATGAGGCCATCTTAATCGAAGCTTGGTAACTATTATTGTAGGCGAATTCCACCAATGGTAGTGACTTTTCCTACATATTCCCAAAATCGATGGCACATGCTCATAACATATCTTCTAGGATCTACAAGGAAGAATCAGAATAGGTACACGATACTTATACATATATCAATGGAAAAGAACACAAGTTACCTGAATAACTATCTCATATTATCCATCGGTTTGAGGATGAAAAGCAGTGCTTAGGTGCACTCGAGTTCCTAAAGCCTTATGCAAGGTTTTCTAAAACCAAGATGCAAAATGTAGATTATGGTCAGAAATAATGGATGTGGGAATTCCATGTAGGCATATCACTTATCGAATGTATAACTCAGCAAGTCTAGGCAAGCTGAAGTCCATTCTCACTGGAAGGAAGTGAGCAGATTTGGTGAATCGATCCATAATGACCCAGATGGCATTATTCTTCTTTGGTGTCATTAGAAGACCACGCACGAAGTACATCGTAATATGCTCTCATTTCCATTGTGGTAGCTCATTGGGTTGTAGAAGACTAGTAGGCACCTTGTATTCGGCCTTTAAACGTTGACAGGTTAGACACCTAGCCACAAAGTCTGTAACCTCACGTTTCATGCCAGACCACCAATACAACTCTTTCAGGTCTCTATACATCTTGATGGCTCCAGGATGGACAGAAAAAGGACTGCAATGGACCTCACTAAGGATCTGGTTACGAAGGTTATCATCATCGGAAACACTGATTCAATTTCGGAAGCATAACAAGTCTTCCAAGTTCATTGCAAAATCTAGATCATGTTCGTCCTTGATCCTAGCAATAATGTTCTGTAGCTCTCAGTCAAAATCTTGTAGTGCTTTGATTCGGGACACAATGGTTGACTGAACTCACAATTCAGCCACCAACTTGCCATACTTTTTAAGTCAAAAATAAGCATTTAGAGATCTTAGAGAATAGGGCTTTCGACTGAGAGCATCACCTACAACATTAGCTTTACCGGGATGGTAATCAATAACCAAGTCGTAATCCTTCAGAAGTTTCATCCACCGATGTTGGAGGAGGTTCAACTCCTTCTGATTTAAAAGATACTTTCAACTCTTATGATCCATGAACATATATCATTTTTCACTATACAAGTAATGTCTCTAAATCTTCAAATCGAACACAACAACAGCCAGTTTTAAGTCATGAGTATGATAGTTTAGTTCATGTGGTTTAAGCTGCCGTGAGGCATAGGATATGACTTTGCCTTCTTGCATCAGGACACAGCCTAGTCCCAAGTGGGACTTATCACTATACACAATGAAGACTTTGCCACATAAAGGGGACTTCTTTTCGAAAGAGATTCGTTAAAGGTGCAACAACCATAGAGAACCCTTTAACAAACCTGCAATAGTAGCCTGCAAGGCCTAGAAAGCTACGAACCTCCCTTACATTCTTGGGAGGAATCCAATCCAGAATTGCTTGAATCTTCTTTGGGTCAACCTGAATACCCATAAAAGAAATTACATGGCCCAGAAAGAAACTTCAAATAGCCAGAATTCACATTTACTGAACTTGGCATACAACCGTTTTTCACGAAAAGTTTGAAGCACAATTTTGAGGTGCCCTTCATGTGTGGAAGTATCCTTGGAATAGATCAAGATATCATCTATAAACACAACCACGAACTTATCTAGATAAGGCCGAAATACCCAATTCATCAGATCCATGAAATCTGTCAGTGCATTCGTAAGCCCAAAAGGCTTTACTAGGACTTTATAATGGCCATATCTAGCTCGAAAGACAGTTTTTGGAACATCAGATTCTTTCACCAACATTTGATAGTACCCAAATCGTAGGTCTATCTTAGAAAATACCGAAGTATAATTCAACTAATCGAAGAGGTCATCGATCATTGGCAACGGATACTTATTCTTTATAGTTACTTTATTCAATTGTAGATAGTCAATGCAAAGGCGCATTGACCCATTTTTTTTAACAAACAAAATTGGCGCTTCCCAATGGGAGGAACTCGGTTGGATGAATCTCTTATCCAAGAGATCTTGGATTTGAGCTTTCAACTCTTTTAGCTCAACAGGGGCCATTTTATATGGCGCAATGGAGACTGGTGTAGTCCCCGATTGCACTTCAATCCTAAATTTTACTTCTCAAATCAGAGAGAGTCCCAAAAGTTCGTGAGGAAACACGCCCTAGAATTTATTCACCACAGGCACATTCTCGATCTTAGGATCTTTCTTTACTTTAATTGCACACATAATATCTTTATCATGTTCAGACTTGGCCTTCATGAGAGTTATGCTTTCTTTGCTGAGTCTCCGAAGGTATAACTTCTTCTTCGAATAATCTACCCAGGCCTGATGTTCCGCGAGCCAATCAAGGCCTAGAATAAAATCAAACTCGTAAAAAGGTAGAGCCATCAAATTGGCAGAATATGGGATCCTTTAGATCCTTAGAGGACATACTTTATAGATTAAACGTATAACCATACTATCCCCTAAAGGATTAGAGACAACTATTTCTGAAGTGACAGGTCCAGGTTCTAAGTCATACTTCTCAATCAATAGTGTACTAATAAAGGAATGCGTAGAGCCTAGATCTATCAAAGCATAAATATGTTCAGAGCATAGTTCCACCATGCCTGTAATGACATTTGGGTCATCCTCTTGTTCTCGATCACGAACATGATACATCTATGCTAAAGCTTGCGAGTCACGTCTAATAGATGAAGTATTAGAATTACAAGGTCTTCATGTTGTTCAAGATTGTGCTTGCTTGACTCCCTTTCCTTTAGCAGAGTTATTCTAAGATGCTACTAAGGTAGGAGCATTAGGGTTCTGTGGACACTGTCGGATGAAGTGGCCCATCTCACCATAGAGGTAGCAGGTTTTAGACTATTTACGATATGGCTCGAGATGCTTGTTTTGGTAAAAATTATATAAGGGACTCTAAGAACCTCGTCTTAAATTTCCCGTACTATTAATAGAAATCGTACGAGCAACAGATGTCCCCGGTGATTGAGATTGCAGTATATATCCCACATTCGGTGGTTGTTGTAGAATAGCATACTTCTGGTCATACTGTCTACCCTTCTTTTACGGCAGGAAAGTCTTGGACTCACCTCTGAACCTCTTATCAGATCGGTTTTGATTCCTATTCCTTCTTTCATACGCATTTTGAGAGGCTTCAGTAGCAATAGCTCTGTTGACAAGGTTCTGAAAATCTTCTAACTCCAGAGCAGTAAAAAGATTACGTAATTTATGACAGAGGTTGTCTACGAACGTATGTCACTTCTCCTTCTCAGAACGTATGACCACAGCACCATACCTGTAATATTTACAAAAATTATGGATATATTACTCTACGGGTCTCCTTCCTTGTCACAGATGGGGGAACTTCTTGTGCCTCTCAGCAATGTAGTAGTCATTGATATACTCCTTGTGGAATTCCTGAAGGAAGAAATCCCACGTAACCATACGCTCAAGTATAGTGAGTGTCACAGTGTCCCACCAGTTCTAGGCCTCTTCTGCGATCAACGCTAATGCATAATCTAACTTGTGCTCATTTGGACATTTGAGTTGCTTATTCAGAATTTTTAAGGTGTTTTCTAGCCAGTATTCAGCCATCTTAGGATCATCTTGCTCCTGGCCAGTAAATGTGTAAGCCCGGTATTGATTGAGCTTATCAATCAGGGCTCTCGTAACGGAAGAAGATGCTACAGCAACAGGTTAAGGCAGTTGTTCTTGCCTAAGAGAAAAATCACCTGCTTGATCATTTCAGCCATAGACGTAAGATACTCATGTTGAGCGGAAGGTATCGAAGGAGGATTAGGTGGGTTATTTTGTCCTACCAAATTGGGTTGAGCTTTAGCTTCGACATTATTCCCATGTGTCCAAGAAGAATCCGAGTGTAGTTTTATCCTCCCACGTCCAACATTGGACTCAGATATTTTTAAATCTAATCAGATAGTAATAGTGAATCGTGTCAGTTGCAAGTCACAGATAACATATTTAAATAAAATCCTAGATGGCATATGCACATACAGACCGATGATGAACCTCAGTTTAGTCCTAGAATCGACTAAACTCTAGCTCTGATACCATAAATATAACACTTCTTCCTGGCCTGGTCGAAATCTGGGTCGAAAGACATTATCGATGAGCAAAACGATGATCGATGTAACCAATGTTCCATAAATTAATGTCATCATGTTTTACAACAATACAAAACGCCATCACAAATTTAATTAATCCAATACGAACCGGTGATTATCTATTTGGGACCAATTTTAAACTTTTACAAGTTTTAGGGATTAATTTGTAATTTCAGTATTTTAGAGGTCATTTTTAGAAATTAACCTTACTATAATGAAATTCAACCTATATTCAATGATCTTATGAATTTTCATGTTACCCAGAGTTCATTTATTAGTCCAATTAATCTTTTCGATAGACAGTGACCATTTTGCAAGTTTACATAATTATTAACTAACTTACCAGTACTCGTACCGATACTCGGGAGGCCGTATCGGCACGCCTATGTCAAGACTGTTAAAATTGTTACAAATCAATAGGCCCATATCGATACGGTGTATATCCTTATCGATACGCAATGTATATTTCATAACTGTAAGAATTCAATGTACAAGACTCGCATCGGTACGAATGGGGGACCGTACCGGTACGAGTTGACTAGGTTGAATTGTTTCGATATGCCCTAAAGACCGTATCGATACATTTAATTTTCCAGATTCTAGTGTTGACTTTTCGTATCGATACGCCATGCACTAAAATGGCAGATTTGTTCTAGTTTTTAATCAATTTAACCTATCAATCAATGTCCAAACGCAATGGAATTTTACCAGCAAGTTATTATCAACATAGTCTACTAGCATGCCAAATTTCATGATCATATGAGTCCATTTACTAACATTTCACCTTTTAGTGCATTATAGGTCATTTTACTAGTTTTACTCACATAACAAACATGCCAAAATCCAAGTTTTTACCACGTTAACCTAGGGTCTAACATATACATAAAAAACAGGCTATTTTAACATGTTCATGCACTATGCCAAATTTCTAGGAGTTAAGAGACAAAATAGCATACATGGAAATTTGCTTGGAGTGACTTGCAACTTCTACCAAACGATCAAGCTAGGATTCTTCAAAGTCTTGAAATGCATGAGACACATTTATGTTAGGCTTTCATAGCCTAGTGAGTTAGTTTCATACAATGCATAAACATTACTTAATTACCAGTATAGAGTACATGAGCATGCATTTATATCATAAGTAAAACATCAAGTGTATATGTGTATATCAATTCATATCCTCAATTGTATCATATTTCATATCTTAATTTATACACATCATAGTATTCCTTCCTTGGACAAAGTAACCCATGGATACGCGGATCCCACCAAGCACCATAGCATATCACATATAGGCCTTAGCCTTGAACCGTAGTTCGAAACCCTTACACAATCTAACCTTTACGCCACATAAAGGTTGTAGCCTCAGACCGTAGTCCAATCCCTTAATCCTATGGCATGCCAATTGTATCCAAAGTCCACAATTGTCCAAGGAGTGTATTTTCATTACTTACCAATCTTGTGCCCTTAGGCCATATAATATCATACCAATTTCCATGGTGAGCATTGGCTCCATATTTCATATAAGATCATTTGACGTCTCATTAGTTACCATGAAATAGCATATAGATGTCAAGCATAAGTCCCATGTATGAATTATTGTATTCACAGTTCCATATTACCAATTATTCGTATATTGCATATTTCACATGTTATCAAATACGCAAAGTCAATATGGTGACCTTACCACACTTACCATAGTGAAGTCCACACATGTATGCTCTACTTGAGCTTCTTACCAAATGTGCAACATAATCAAAAGATTCAATACAATCGGGTTGGCACCTAGCCATTCCCAAGACGCAACTACACTCACCTAGTTATTGGGAATTCAAGGCTCCCGAATAACGATTCCCTTGCCTTTAGAGGAGCTTGGTTTGGAGGATGGTGATGGTGGCTTTTTTTCCACAACTTACATTAGACCAAAATTAGGGAAAACTTATTAGTATCAAAACCATTAATTTGAAAACAAAATTTATTAAAGCTTGTAGATAACATTAACTTCATGATATTGAGCTTCTACTACATGGGTTAAGCTTTGACTTTCAATACTTTAAATCTTGAAATTAAACTTCAAGAATTCATGGAACTTTTAAATCGATTGAGGGATTAAACTTACCAATCCAAGAGATTTCTATTAGCATTTAGAAATCAAAGGAATTCCAGGGATTTGAGAAAGGTGCTTGCTTGAGCTTAGTGTAGAAGACAACAATGGAGGAGCTTGCTTAGCTTTAGTGAAAAGTTTAGAGAAAGATGGGAGTCTAGCCTCGGTTTGCTATTCTCTTTGAAAGTGTATCTAATACACTTTTTCTTTCCCTTTTAACTCAACTTAGCCGTGCAATTCCCCCCATAAATGGTTGCCTCCCAAGCAACCAATCAAAAGGTTTCCTAGCTTGGAAGGAAACCTTTAATAACATTATCTTGACTTTTCTTCTTTTCCCCAAATTATCAAGTTTCCATCTTTTATGACAAAATATGGTATTTCCCCATGTGAAGCACCTTAAGCAAGTAGGTGACTTAATCTTAAAGTGGGATATTTACGAGGGTAATCCTTCAACTTTTTAAAGTTTACACTTTTCCATCCAACTTTTTAATTTTTACAATTTAGTCACTATAATGACTTTCAATTATTTCAAAAAGATCCAACCCCATCAATTAGGCTCAATTAGAATCCATTACATCAAAATTAAGTGCAAGGCTTGAGCTATTACATCAATTGGACAAATTCGATACAAAATTTCTGATCACCAGAACTTAATTCTGACTAGAACAGTTTTTAGGGTGTGACAACTCCTATATGTTTAACACCCTCAACGTATATTCGATATTCGAATACACACTAAAGATATTACTAACTGATTTACCCTGATTTTCAGACTTGTAATTTTTTTCTGACAAAGTAGTTTAGTGGTTAACCATTTCTTAGTTTTCATAATCACTACACAGTAAACAACCAACTAAGTTTAAAACCGTTTAAAGCATCTTTTCTAATATTCTTAATTTCTCAAAACTTAGTCATGTTTCTAGTTCATACAAAATAGCTACTTACTTAAATTCAATTCATGCCCCACTAGACTAGGATATGGTGATACTTACTGACAGTGCAGATTAACTTGATTCAATGATGTGTAGCTCCCCCTTTGTTATCTTGTTTAAAGTACCTACATGTGATACACAACACACGTTAAGTACAACTTAGTGAAACATAATCATAATAATATAAACAATAATTATAATAACACAGCTATGCAAGATGGCAAATGATTTTCAATTGTAGTTGATAACATTTTATCATATTTAGAACTGCCTTACTTGTGTAGTTCATTTGTCCAATATAATATCTAAATCACAAGATTTGATCTGTCTTACCAATCTTGTGTGCATTAAGCTTTTTAGCTTAACTACTTGCATAATTGCATTTCAATTATTATAGCCAAAGTATAAAATCAAGCCGTCTGTAATGCAGAATTAATCATGTATCATGACTATCTTAAGAGTCATATCATCTATCAATTCCTTCATAAAATCATGATATCTATGGTTCATGATCATCAAGTAGTCATACTTTCATCACGTAATCAATTGCATATTATACTATGTAACGTGGTTATACTTTCCTTATGCAATTATTTGCATATCATTTCCTTTATCATAGTCGTACTTTCATCATACAATCATTTGCATGTCATATCCTTTTTATATAGCCATGCTTTCATTACGCAATTATTTGCATATCATATCCGTTATCATAGCCATACTTTTATTATGCAATCATCTGCAAATCATATATTTTAATACTTCCCAAAGTACAAAATCATGTGATGCCATGTACGCGAGTCATCATGACACTGTAGTGTCTACGACGCTTTAGCGTCTGTATCGCCGAAGCGATTCAGATGAGTATGTACTCGAGGACGCCCTTTGCTCCTCATACCTTCAACACCGTAGTGCCTACTTTACCTTCAGCACCGTGCCTACTTTACCTTCAGCACCGTAGTGCCTATGACAAGATGCTAGGACTCTATTGGATATCCAACTATACCAAAGATTCTTAGGTGAACCTATGGTATACGAGTCATCTCGACACCGTAGTGTCTATAACGCTGTAGCATTTGATGGTGAGTACGTACTGAGGATGCCCTTTGCTCCTCATACTCGCACTTTTTGTGCTATGTAACACCGTAGTGTTTGAATTCAACTCTGTAGAGTCTATCTCGACCCCGAATAGTCTATCTCGCACCATAGTGCTATGGCGCAGCTGCTAAGACTCTTTTTGGATATCCAATTATACCAAAGACTCTCATACTAGTACTTATGCATAACAATATAATATTTTCTTATTCAATATCCAATCCTTCAATACTATTATCCATAATTCGATAATGGGCAGTTCATACCCAAATATCTAAAATCTGATTTATCTTAGATAAATCATTATGCCATATCAATGTATCGCATATGCCACTTAATACTTCATGCCATTTATATAACTTTGATCAACATATATTTTCATTAATTTTTTCAAGGTTGACTTATTGCAAGTTTTCCTCGTATCACATATATAAAATAAAATAAATAAAAATACACTCATTCATATCACATATATAATAAATAAATAAGAATGCACTCACATGGGCCATTTATTAGCATGCCTCACTAAATTCTACTCGACCCTCTCCTTCATAGTACCCCAAATCTTCTTTTGATTCAGATTTGACTTCATTAACCACATGAATATAAATAAACATTTATTAGATCCACTTCTAACAATATTTCAATCAAGCTATCTAATCATTTAACATAAAAATTTCCATAATTTTCCTTCCTTCCTTATTCTGTCCAAAAATTCATTTTGGTCCTTAATGACCAATTTGAACTTCCAATAATTTTTCCGAGCTCGTTATCAAACATTTAGATACAAAATGTATCAATTCTCATTTTCAGGCAGATTGCACTACCTTCAAAGAAATATTTATATAAAATAATCTACAACTCAGAATTCGATTCTGTTTGTTCTGAAAGAAACTAGATTCAATAAGCTTTTCAACTATATAAATTAATATCCCAAATTCAACTTGTACGATTTATGGCAAATTTTCAAAGTCAATTACAATGCTGGAATTCGGAACAGACTGGTGCTCTATTTTCTGACCTTTCGTCACTTAAAAATTCATATCTTTTGACTCGAAACTCGAAATCAGTTTTCGATTGTTGGAAACGAAACTAGACGAACAAATCTTTACATCGGTATAAAATTCACCATCTAACCATTTTTGTAGAATTTATGGTGAATTTTCAAACTTGCAGCAATAATCCAGTTTTCTACACAACTTCCATAATTAACTTCAACTTTTATACTAACTTCTCCTTACTTCTCTACTTGTCAATTTAATCTCATTATTTGCTTTAAACCACAAGCTTATCACCTTCTTCATCAAATAATTATTCACAATAATTCTCTCAAATTTTCTTTCTTTGCCAAAATAGTCACTAACTGCAAAGGTAAGAATTCAAACTTCTTAACTTTACAATTTAGTCCTCAATTCAACATTACCACCTTAATTCTATCATTACAACTAAAATTCAGATTTAGTCCCTTAACTTTGAAGCTTTTCAAATCGTTCACTTAGCTTCTCTAGGCTCATTTTTCATCCAAACAACATTCTAACATGCTTAAATTAATTTTCCAACATAAGATCTTCATTTCCAAAAATTAACACTTAAATTCCCAAATTCTTCCTACTTGGCAATTTGGAAATCTAAACTTCCCAAGGACTTTATTTTAGTCCTAATGTCATAATCAAGCTTCTAAATTCATAACCTCTTCAAATCCACTAATAAAATAATTTTCACAATATTTTCCCTAAATTTTCAAACATGTCGAAATAGTCACTTTGAAAACTAGTTGAGGATTTTTCATTCCAACATCAAATTCAAGCTTATAGAATCATAAATCTTCCATATTCATCCTTAATTTAAAAACCCTAAATAAAACCCCAAATTCTAGGGTTAGGGTTTGTGTCTTCAAACATGAAATTAATCTAAATTTAAGCTTTATTTCATCAAAACAACATTGAATTCATGTAATTCAAGTCCTAATTTCAACTTAGCACATCAATTCCCTAATTCTTTCTCATCAATAATTCAAGTAGTTCTTCATAACACCATGCAATATTACTACCAAAATGTAGAGAATTGAATGTAGAACAAATTATTATAAAGGATCATACCTTGAATCTTGCTTTAAAGCCTTCAAAATTGCCTTGGAAAATTTTTGTTTATTTTTCCCCTCTTTTTCCTCTTGGTTTCGAAATGATGGAGAGAAAGATGAACAATATGTTCATCTTCTATCTTAAAATGTTACATGTATTGATTAAATTGAATTTTTTATTCAATTTAATCCTTATTCCAAAATTAACCTTCAACTAAATCATAATTTACATATTGCCATTCTAGTTCAATTCCCACCAAATTCCATTCAAATCTAACCAAATTAGAGTAATTCTTTCACATAGAAATTACCATATTGCCCATGGTACTTTCAAAATATTTCAAAAATCGTCATTGTGACCAATTTACCAAATTACCAAAACTAGTCGCTTAAATCACAAATTTTGCCATTTTGTAAAAAACCAACTATTCTAGTTAGAATCCAACTAGAAATATTAAAATATTCATAAAAATAATATTTTATGAATATTCCAACGCTTATGGAACTGTCTTTAAAATTTCATTTCGATCTGATTACCCGATAATCACCTACTATGATTTTCCATTTTTTTTCAAACTATCGGGTAAAATATGAAATTCTCATAATTCTGACTTCCATAAATAAATATTTTTGACCTACAAAATATTCCATATTTATGAATTCAAACTTAAAATTTTGACTCGGCCCAATATACTGATAATTTTACCCGAAATCTATATCAGATAAAATTCTCTTAATAATCCTTAATCGACTATCCATATGAATAATATTAACTCGGATTGATTCCTTTTTATCAGTCTAAAGTACTGACATGAGACATTCCCATTAGGTCACCCATCATATGCCTTGAGCACGCTTAACTTTGCAATTCAATCTAAATTCAATATCTTATACTGCATTTTTATTCCCATACCTGTATTTGATTTTTCTCTATGATCTGTTTAATCCATGTACAGGACAAAATAATTACTGATAAATTCTTCAACACTTGTAAATGACTTTTATAACCTTTTTCTATCATATGGTAAAATTTCATAATTTTTCAATTCGATCTGGGTATCCAAATTCTACTTAAACTTTGACTACAATTTTCCCAATAATCGAAATATCAGATCAAACCAGTAATTCCTCATTCGATCCACACCTATAGGTGTTCTATCTATTTATAAAATAAAACACCTAACTTTTGGGAAATTACAACTTTGGTCCTTCAACTTTTCATATTTCCACTTCTATCACCCAAGTTTTAAAACTTATCATTTTAGTCACTAAACTTTAACCTTAAATTCCCATTTCAAATTTTTCCTTGGATTTTAACCAAATTTTACGAATGTCATATTTTACTCGTTTTCTATCACATGACACTTTAAAACCTTAGAAATTTTCTTTCTACAGTCCATAATTGAAAAAAAAAACTAACTTTTGCATTTGTGTCATTTTAGTCACTAAGTAAGCTTTTAAGCCCTTATCTTAGTACTAAATGAACCTTAATCAACATAGCAAATTTTGGGGTATTACAATATGGGTATCGGTACGCCCCTCTAGGTACCAGTACTCCTCACGAATATCGATACTCAATTTAGGTTCGAAAGAATAAATTCCTAAGCTGTACCGATACGACCACATCCGTATCGATACTTAATATCAGTACGTGAATCACCCTGTACCGATTCCCACCCGTATCAATACCCTCGCCTTTATGTATCGGTACGCAAAAGCCTTCCTCAGGCAATATAATAGTAGTACCGATACGCGCCCTAGCGTACCGATACGCGAAAACACTACTGGAATTCTATTTAAGCTAGGGTGCCGATACTCGAGAATCTGTACCGGTACGTCATTCATAACTCAAATCTTTCTCTAGAGAGGGGTATTGGTACTAAACCACCCCGTATCGGTACGCGAACCCAGATTTCCAGGTCCGGGGTTCAAATTTCTCATCTTTAACCCCCAAACTAACTTGGTAACCCCTAAAAATCAACCTACAATTTATAGAAGGTGTTTAGGGTCGGTTTCTACCAGTTTTACAAGTTATTAACATCAATACTAGATTTTGCCATTAACACCCATCAAGATCACTCAAGCATACTTAAACCACCAAAATGACATACAAAGTAATTATCTTTATGATATGCGGGAAACAAGGAATTGGAAGTGTACTAACCTTCTTCAAAACACCAGCAACCCTTGCTATCCTTGACTTCAAGCTTTGCCCTTGCCTTGAGCCTTAGAGTGCTCACCAAGCTCTTTAACTACACCTAAATGTTGTAAAACGAATTACAACACCGCCAAGAGGTAAAAGAGAACTAAATAAGGTTTATCATAACAAGAAAATGAGATTAAACTCCTCAATCCCATTCTCCCTCACAAAACCCCTTCAAAACCCCAAAGTTTTCATCCAACTCCGAACTTTGACATTCTTACCTCAAAAGATAGATCTCTTGATGCTGAAACTCATTCCCTCAAAAGGCAAAACATGATTCTCACAACAAACTCCAAAGATCCTACTTTTAGTGTGGTGGTTTGAGTGAAAGAATGGGTTTAAGGATGAAAGAGACAATCAAATCAATGTGACCTCACCTATTCTCTGCATATGCAGAAAATTAAAGATACTATGTCTCTCTTTGTCACCCCAAAAGCCCACTTACCAAAATACCCTCATCCTTACTTCCAAGCCCAATCCACAACAAAGAGAAACCCACTAAGGCTCTACATATGGCCCAAAACGCAAGACCCGCGACTCAGATTAACTCGACCTTCAAATTTCAAAATCCAGGTTGTTACACATTGGGTATCGATACCTAATACAGGTGTATCGGTAAGCACCCTAGGGTATCGATACGGTTGAGGCCGTATTGATACGCCAAATGGCTACTGGAATTTGGAGTTATGGGAAAACAAAGGGGCATATTAATACGGGTAAAATGGGTATCGATACCGCTGACAAGGTATCGATAACTGAGTATGGGTATCGATACTCACAACATATTTGTGACACTTTGGCTATTTTAAAAGCATTTAAACATGTCAAAAACCCTCTGAAAACATTTCAAACACATTTTTCAAGTTTATGGACTTTTGAAATATTTTTGCAAATTAGTTTAAGTCCAAAAATATTTTTCTTTAAGTTATATCAAAATCAAATGTTTCAAAAATCTCCCCCTTTTTGATATAACGAAACCACTTAAAAAATTATTTTTGTGAAAACCCCCCCTTAAAAAATATTTTTAGAAAAAGAGAATATTTTTTAAAACAATTAAAGCTCCTCCTTTTTCTTTCTGAAATTGAATTTTTCAAACCTATCCACCCCCTTTTTGTTATATCAAAAATAATTTTAAAAAATTAAGTTTGAAATCACATTAAGTTTAAAAATAGCTCCCCTTAATCAAGCATCAAGTAAATTGTTAGTCCAACAATTCAAGAGAAATTTATTGAATTTCAAAAGAAAAAGTAAAACAACTAAATGTAAGAAATTCAATAAACATGCCATAAATCAAGAATATACCAAGAAGCATGTAAGGCATGGCAAAAATAAAACAAAAATGTCCCTTTTGTCTACGCGTATCGGTACGGTATAGGCCGTATCGGTACTGTTTGATGGTCGTATCAGTACGGTATGGGTGGTACCAATATCGAAGGCACAAAATCTGGTGAAAATGCAGCAAAATCAACTTCAAAGGCCTTACAACTTAATTAAGAGTTCATACAAAGGCTCTATCAAGTTTTAGATATGCATTTTGATCATTTTTGCCACAAAACAACAACATGCTTCTCAAGATAACACATTTAAATATACAAAAGCATAGTTTCACCAAGATTCAACCAAACATTACAAGTTAATGGCCATAAACATAGAAATCAAGCATAGAGGCCAAAAACATGAAACTCATGCAAATTGAGACTCCCCCTAACTATATGCAATTATGCACAACATGGAGTCATACAAAATATGCTTCGATCAACATCAAAATTAGACATGGACAACATGATCAAGCAATTGCATGAAATTAAATTTTACCACTTGAACCAAGGTAGGATATTAAGCCTTCCTTCTCCAAGTGTCATTCCTCCTTTGTGTGTCAAGATCTTCTATAAATTTGACTTTGATCATCAATGGCTCAAGCACACCTACAAAAGACAATCAACCGAATGCCAAGAGGGGGTGAATTGGATTCTGAGTGTTTATGGTGGAAGCAATAGGAATTTAAAAATTGACACAATGATATATAGTGGTTCAAGCTTCTAACCAAGCTCTACATCCACTACCTTAGCTTCCCACTAAGGATTTTCCCAAGTTCACTATGAATTTCTTCCATTTTTCTAGGTTCAAGAGGAAACCTTTACAACCTCAAAGTTTATACCCCAAAGCTTTGAGAAAACACTCTTTTACAAGAGAAAAACAAATAGCAAACAAGAAAACCCTCACAAGGTAAATGTGTTTGCACAATTAAGCCCTTACCTGAAGCCTAACACTTGAGCTTATATGACAATTTGGCTCACGTATGTTTTCAACAATAAATATGACAATTTTTGGCTCTAAGACACTTTCTCTATCATTGAATGTTGGCAAGTTATTTCTTGTTCTTCCATGGATGCTTGATTGAGTATTTTAAACCCTCTAAGGAGTTTGTGGTCGTTACTAGCCGTTGGGGACTTTAATTCTAGCCATAAATACAGTTTTGGGCTTATCAATATTGATACTCGAGGACCGGTATCGGTATCTATCTTAAAGAAGAAAAAGTCATTGGAGCAATTAGTACATTGGGTATCAATACCAGATACAGGTGTATTGGTAAGCACCCTAGGGTATCGATAAGGTTGAGGCCGTATCAGTACGATAACTGGCTACTGGAATTTGGAGTTATGGGAAAACAAAGGGCGTATCGATATAGGTAAAATGGGTATCGATACCGTTAACAAGGTATTGATACCTGAGTATGGGTATCGATACTTACAACATGTTTTTGACAGTTTGGTTATTTTAAAAATATTTAAACATGTCAAAAACCCTTTGAAAACATTTCAAACATATTTTTAAAGTTTATGGACTTTTGAAATATTTTTAAAAATTTGTTTAAGTCCAAAAATATTTTTCTTTAAGTTATATCAAAAATCAAATGTTTCAACAGCAATGTATTATATAAAATCATTGCTAAGGCCATTGTTAACAAGTTATGTGGTTTATTGAATTTATGCATTGATGAGACTCAAGAAGCTTTCATTCCTGTGCAACACATCACCGATAACATATTGGTGACTTATAAAGTTCTATACTCCCCAAAGATGAAACGATTGGCAAGAAAGGCTCTTTTGCACTCAAATTAGACATGAACAAAGTCTACGATAGAGTCGAGTGGTCTTTTATTGAAAATATGATACATTCTATGGGTTTTGATGCCCGTTGGGTCTCTCTTGTGATGAAATGTGTTTCCATTGTCTCCTATAATGTTATTTTTAATGATTTTATTGGGGACAGTTTCCAGCCCTCTAGAGGATTGCGCCAAGGAGATCCGTTGAGCCCATACGTATTCTTGTTTTGTGCCGAGGGGTTGTTTGTCATTCTCAATAATGCTAAGAACTCTAGACAAATTGAAGAAGTCAAAGTCGGACGTCGAGGCGTTTCTCTAACCCATCTCTTCTTTGTGGATGATTGCATCCTCTTTAGAGAAGCTTCGCTAAATTGGGCTACATCTTTAAGGCACTTGTTACGCTCATATGAAGCTGCCTTAAGGCAGAAGATTAATTTTGAGAAGTCATTTCAGTAACAATATTTCCCAACCCAATAGAGATGCTATTGGTGATTTCTTTGGTGTGCGTATTGCCGAGAATTCTGAAAAATACCTTGGACTTCTAACAATGGTTGGAAGGAATAAAAGAGAAGCTTTGGCCGATCTTCGTGATAAATCAAATAAAAGAGCGGATAGTTGGAGAGTTCGTTTCCTCTCAATGGGTGACAAAGAAGTTTTCATCAAATCTGTCCTTCAAGCCATCCCAGTGTATGCCATGCAATGCTTTCTCTTTCCTCTGTCCCTATGTAATGATTTGGAAGTCTTCTACAACAAATTCTGGTGGCGTAATAGTGGGTTAAAAAAGAGATACATTGGTCTCGATGGAGTGATCTTTGTGCATCCAAAGATGTTAGAGGTATGGGCTTTCGTAACCTTGCCAAATTTAACATAGCATTTCTTGCCAAACAAGGTTAACCATATTGTTTACTGGCCAAAGTGCTTAAAGGGCGCTATTTTCCTTTATATCTTCTGAACTGGGCTCTACCCCATCATACACCTGGAAAAGGATATGGGCTGCTAGAGGCTTACTAGAGCAAGGCTTAAACTGGATGATTGGTGATGGTAAATCTGTCTGGTCCTGGGTGATGGGCATATCCAATATGATTCAATCAACACATGGTTAGCCGGGTATTTGATCTTATTGTAATTCTAGTGGTTAAAAATTATTTGGTAATTAGGATTTACTTTAATGAGTAAATATCTATTTTAGGTAGAGATCTTATTGAATAAGGTTTCTTGGTGACCAAGTATTTGGGTCTATAAATATAGACTAGGTTTAACCTTTTGAATTATGAGAGAACAAGAGAATGGGAGAGAGGGGAATTACTCTAGAGAGATGTAACCACTTTTAGGATCTCTACAACTATTGTGCCTACTTTGTAGATATTGGTATTGTAGGGATGTTGGGAAGAGTGTTTTGGTTCCACCGGGTTTTGGGATTACATGGGTTATCATGTATTTGTACTCTTCGAGTTTTCTATGTTATTAGTAGATTGTTCGTTTCTCTCGTCCGTAGAAGTAGGCTATGCTGAACCACGTTAAATCCTGTCTCATGTGCATGTCTTGGTCTATGTCGTTATCGTTTTGGTTATTTTGCAGCATACCAAATTCCTAACAGCTTCATACGTGTGGGACACAAATATTTCATAAACATGAAGCATATTATTCAATGGATACACGTTTGACATAAATACGTTCAATATTTTTTAAATATTACATGGCTGACGATTAAGATTCAAGATTTATGTTCCCACTCCAACCTGGTTTGCTTTAATATTAGGGTAAAGTACACCAATGGTCACCAAATTTTTAAGGAGTATTCATTTTGGTCATCGAATTTTTAAAACTTTCATTAAGGTCACTCAACTTTTATTCCGCTTGTATTTTAGTCCCTCTCGTTAACTTCATTAAAAACGCTGATGTGGCACTTCATCTTTGTGTATGTCTCTATTTTCTTCTTCTTTCTGTTTTTTCTCCATAACTTTCATGTTCTTTCTTCCTCCATTTTTTCCTTCTCTCTTTCTTTCAATTAAGTATTGTGACATTACTTTAAGAGTTTGTAAAAGCAAAAAAAATTGGATAAAGTGGGCTAAATGAACCATATAAACTATTTAATCCTTTTATTTCTAGATTACAATATGATTTTATTCATTTATAGGATAAACAAATGAAAATTTTGATTACATCCATGAAAGTTAAAGCTAAAAAGAAGAAAATCAACAAACCAAATGACACTAAAATCACTATTTTATAAACCTCAGTTATTAGTGGTATTGTAGGAAACTTTTACAATGACCGATAATGGCATGTTGAGCTTATGACCTTGGTCACCAACAAGTCCAATCCTCCCAAAGCTTGCGACATAGTGGTTCATTGTTGCATTAAAGCTTCTCCCATGCCAATGAAGAATCAAGTTGGAGTCACTTTCACATACACCCCATACGGAGCACTCTAGTCGATTTTATTCATTTCTTTGCCGGCAGCAACATTAGTTATTGTTCTTTCAACCGTTTTAGACTAGTTCAGTCTAGGCCTAGCAATGGTAATGGATGGCAGGTTCAAGTCAGCACTACCAATTGTAGGATTACAGTCCCTATAGTTTTGACCAGTGTAATTCAAGACCACCTGACCAGAACCATCGATGCCGCAAAGAAAAGATATATAATCATCGTAAGCTGCAACAAGCAGGTATATAGTAAGAATGAGAGGCACATGAAGATAGAACTACTGTAGAATGACTTACTCGAATCTAAGATCAAACTAGGATCAAGAGCTGAAATAGCATTCACAAAATCACTGCCTATGTCGAATGTTGTTGCTAGAGACTGGTTTACATCAGGACTAGCATAAGCACGATGGGCCATTATGGGGCCACCAAAAGCTGTTGTTGAGACTTGAGAGTACAGATGTGATAGCTGCAGGACTTAAATGAGGAAATTTTTGTTTTACCAGTGCAGCCAGCCCAGCAATATGAGGAGCAACCATGCTTATTCCAAAACTTGCAAATCTTTCATCTAGAGAAGAAAAAAATGGAGGAAGAAAGAACTTAAAAGTTATGGGGAAAAATACAGCAAGAAAAGAAGAAAAAAATAAAGAAAGAAATTAAGAAAGATAATGTGCTACGACATCATTTTTAACGAAAGTTAACTGGAGGACCAAAATAAAGCGAACTAAAAATCGAGTGACCTCAATAAAAAATTTATAAGTTCGGTGACCAAAATAAACACGTCTTAAAAGTTCAATGACCATTAGTGTACTTTACCCTTAATATTAAGATAACATGAATATTTATTATTTATTTGTAACGTAAAATAGCATGTTTTTATAATTTATAAATGCTAATTGTCCTGAGCGTAAATCTTATCATTTAATGCTGGATTTGACATTATTTTAAATAAATCACACTTGAATTGTGATAAAAACAAATTGTCATTGTTATATTCATTTTATTTTACAGTTGATAATGCTTATTCTTTACCGTTGATGGTGATAATTGTTCATATCTTCTATTATTTTTCGAGTTATTTGATTAAGTTTTTTCTAAAAGATATTTATTATCTCAACTTTTCATTTTTTTTTGAGACTCATCTTTACATGTATCCCAACATTTGTAGGTGCATTTTTTAATAGTCTAAAGGTTTATTACAAGATAATATATGTTAAGGGTGAGCGTTCGATCGAGTCGAGTCAAAAAAAATTTACTCCAGTTGACGCATCATATTTTTCAACTCAAACTTAATTTGAAATTTTTTCGATTCGAGTCGAGTTTATGAAATTCGAGCCGAGTCAATTTTTTGAGTTCTTATACAAATTTAATTATAATTATTTATCATATTATAGTACGGTTTGATTCCAATTTAAATGACTTTCACTAATCATATAAGATATGTATACATATATATATATATATATATATATCTTCATATTATTTTTCACATATATAAGTAAGGTTTGTAATGTTATTTAATAAAAAATATCATAAACTTCTAAAATATATTTATAATATTACTTTTAAATAAGAAACTTTTGAGGATAAAGTATTGATGGGAGTATTAATAAGTCAATGAATTGATGTGAAGAAAAAACTTTCTAAAAGATTCAGTTGAATGATCAAATTGAATAAAATGTAAATTTAAAGGACTAAATTGCAAAAAGAATATATTTGTTAAAAATATGAATTGAAGTTATATAAATATTATATAGTGTTAGTGAATCATGTAGTTTAATTTTGGTAAAAAATAGACTTAAAACAAAAGAGGAATTGAAGAAATGGGAAATCATTCAAAGTTGAGGGGCTAAATTGCAAAAGTATAAAATTTAATTTAAAAAATTTGAATTGAAGCTAAATAAGTATTCTACTGTGGTTTAAGAGCATGTAGTTCACATTTGGTCAAAAATTAACTTAAAACGAAGGAGGAACTGAAGAAATGAGGAAATCATACAAAGTTAAGGGGCTAAATTGAAAAATATAACATTTATTTTTAAAAATATGAATCGAAGCTAAATAAGTATTCTACATTGGTTTATGAATATGCAGTTCAAATTTGGTCAAAAATGAACTTAAAATAAAGGAGAAATTGAAGAAAAATGAAATCTAGGACTAATTTTTTGAGTTGGGCAAATTTCAACTCAACTCTAACTCGAAATTTTTCGAGTTACTCGAGTTGACTCGAATAAATCGACTCGAATAACTCAAAATTGAAAACAAAATCGATTTTTTCGAGTCGAGTCGAGTTTTGCTCACCCCTAGTATCTGTTCATGCACATTCTTAACCATTTGACAATGCACACACTTTGCAAACAAAGCGATTGGATTCGGATCTCCTAAGATGAACATCATCCGCTTTTCCACTCCACTGGGACCACTTGTTGAGTTCATTTTTTAAATACTCCTTATATGTATGTGTTTATGACCTACCAAAGATACATACCCACCGTATAACGTATATATGAATAAAACTATAATAATAATAATAATAATAATAATAATAATAATAATAAATAATAAATAATCATGTCGATATCGAGCACATGAGTATCTAGGGACGGAGTTAGAATTAGATAATAGGAGATAAATAATTGTCTTAATTTGAGAGAGATAAGACTAAAATTTAAGAGGAATAAGACTCAATTTGACAAGCATTCAAACTAACAGGGACTAAGATTACCATTAGACAAAAAATTTGGGACGGGCACTAGTCTTAAGACATACAGGGAACTGAATATCCTTTTCAATTCTTCATTGCAAATGAACAAAGTATACAAAACATCAAGTTGAAAGTACAGTCAGAGTCTAACCTGATATAATGGCTCTCTCTGTTCTGATTATTTGGAAGAGGAGGGTAGCAGTTCATACACGGTTTGCTACGAAAGCTTATTCGATACAACATTGACGGTAAATAGAGACGATCCAGACATAAAAATGCAAGCAGTTCGTTTGTGTGGTGAGGCAGATTTGTTGACAACCCTTGTTGCTGAGAAATGATACTTTGCACAATTGACCATAGAATATGTGGCGGTCTATTAACAGATAATATATCGAGGATGGTGAAGCCACACAGGTAAGATGATGAAGAATGGCTATTTTACATCAATTCGAGTGACAAACTTCACAATCCTGCCCTGTGCCTCTGATATTGCTTAACGAAACAGACTCTGCTTGAAAGCTGCAAATCAAACCAACTGAACTACTAGATGTGCTTGCAGAAGAAGGAATTCTACTCGAATAAATATCCTTCTTTGATCCTGAATTCAGCTCAGGCCGTGAATAGAAGTGAAAGGGTCCAATGTAGCCAGTAAAGGCCCAACTGGACAGGAAATTGGTGTGGCATATCAATGAGAGACGGCGCTATGGACTGTATCTCATTGTTCCCACCGGATGATCAAATTTGCATGTGGACCCAAACTTGCAGTGCCCATTCTGCAAGTAGAAAGCACAAGGCTGCACCCCCTGTTTACAGGAATAATAATCGAATTAGAACATTTTCTGAAAAATGAGAAAGCTGCAATGGACTAGTAAATGAATGCGGTTCAAGAAGCAAACGATACTGCATCAAAAACCTCATCCCCACTATTACAAACTAGTGCTACTAAAGCATAAGATCGTACGTGGTTTCTATAAATCTACAAGAAATGTGATCACTAAGATCTTGGTTGATCTGAAATTCGAGGGTGCAATAACTATAATGAGAACTTGCAACTGAATGGCAGATAATACAGAATTTCGGACTGACAGGACAATCAAAGAAAATTGAGGTACTTGAAACATATTAGCCTAACCAAACCTAAATTATGATGCAAGATCTTGAAGTCATCCCTTAAAATCTCACTCTAAATGAGAGCAGTTACCATAACAGAATGTCACCTTAAACAGAAGAAAACAAGACAAAGGATATAAAGTAATGAGAATGTTCGTACTGGACGTAAAGGAAGTCCCATTGGGCTGAGGATGCAATTTGTTTGTGGCACAACCCTGTCTCTAGGATGATGATACCTACAAGATGATCCAAATTTACAGTCGCCGGTCCTCAAATAGTATTGGCATTCAGGTTCACCAGGTCTCTCTGGAAATGTATGCTCCTCGACACTGCTAGGAAAGCCAGTAGAAGAGGGTAATGAAGGATAAGGAACTGCAAGCGAAGATGTTGAAGAAGATAGTTGCGTTAGTCGATAGAGAGAACTTGCTCCAACAGCAGGTTGTGCACCAGGAGAGAGCACTGGGCTTACAGGTGCCTGCACCAAGTAAGCCAAAAATAGATTCAGGAATCTCATATAGTGTTGACATTATCTTTAAAGACAACTGTGCTGATCATCCTACCGAGTAGTGACTCCAACCCTGAATAGGAACCACTCCTGGGGAAAACAGCACAGGACCATAAGCCCCTTGAACGTATGAACCAGGTAAAGGTGGTGGCCTTGCCACTCTCACATTGGTGGATGCCCCCCCATACTGTTCAGGCATTGGGAGTGAAAGAGACTGCACCGGCTGATAAAACTGAGGTGCAGACGATGGCATCGATGTGCCAGTGGGTTGAGGATGATGGAATTTACAAGTAATACCAAATTTGCACTGCCCCGTTTTCAAATAATAGGAGCATTCTTTCTCACCCTGTTAATGGATGCACATCAGGTTGATGTCTAGATGTTTTAAGAATCCACAAAACAGAAATAAAAATTGAGGGGAAAACAAGAAAAGAGATCATCCAAACCGGTCGTAATGGGTATCCAACTATATTCAATGAAACATGGCTTAAGGATCCACCTCCATGTTTTGGATGGTGGAATTTGCAGGATGCACCAAATTTACAGGTTCCGGTTTTTAAATAAAACTACATAGATGCAAAAGAAAAAGGAATAAGTTAAAAAACAGAAAGAAAAGGTATTTGCAGCATTAATAAGCAAAGGAGTTGACTCAAGGAAAAACAAGTTTGTATATTTCAATAAATTAATACCTGGCATACAGGTTCCCCCGGTCGTTCAGGGTACTCCCCTGTGGCTCTTACAGCAGCCTCAACCTAAACAGCATCAAAACCAAATTAAAATAAGGGACTCAACTCTCGCAAAAGACTTAAAGCTGAAAACCAGAAAAATCCAGCCTCAGTTTAAAACCACATGTTAATGAGACGACCAAAGTAAATTCTCTTATAAGATCCAATTCTATCAAGAACTATCCTCCACTCATTTTTAACAATAAATGAAGCAGGCAAAAAAACTTATTTGGATCACGTTATTCTATTTCCTGAGCAATAAATAAAGAGGACTAGAGGTTCAGTTTTTAAGTTGAGGTAGGTCCAAAGGTAGCACAATCCTGTGGTATACAGTCCTCTTTGCTTGCTTCACTTACTACAGGCTAAAAAAATCATTTGGTCCAAATATACGGAATTAACATCTACAACTTGCACAGCCATCTGATAGTTCGGTATGAAACATAGTGTAAGACAAGGGCCAACAGAATGACCAGTGTTAGACAAGGCCTCTAGAATCATTTAAACCCAGAACAGGGGATGTCAATCATAACTTCTAAATTGCAGCATCCAGTTTCTATTAGAAGGAAACAATGCATTAAAAGCGACAAATATATAGCACATGCGAATTAAAAGCGACAAATATACATTATACGAGTGAAATTATCAGAAAAACATAATCATCAATGATGATTGTTATACCCATGTAAGAGTTTTCTTTCAAGGTTGTGGTATAATAGATTATAGCAGGGAAAGGTTGCATCAGTTATGCACTACTATTTCCAAAATGTATCTGTTAAGTTCGATGTTCCGACCGCATTTTTCACCTCCACTGTTCTAAAACATTAAGTTCACTTAGTTATACCCCATTGTTACCAGCAACGGTAAAACTCAGACAAATTAATCAATAACATTACAATGCTGAGCCAAACCCCACATATATAATCAAAATGATGGAGAAAGTTACCGCAGCTCGGTTGCGAGGATGATTGTAACGACAACCATTACCGTATCCACAATACCCAGTTCGCATGTAGTAAACACAGTCAGCAACCCCGGGCCGTTCCGGGTACGATTCGACGCCCCTCACCGACAATTGCCACATCGATTCTGTTTATTTTTTAAAAAAGAAATACGAATAAAAACCCTAATTCACTCTCCACGTTATTAAAAACCCTAAAATAAGCTTAACCAAAGAAACATTGCCAAAATGCGCTAGAAAGCCGAAAAATCTATTCACATTGAATTGAACGAAAACTACCTTCCAAGCCGGTCTCGTGTCCGGCGGGGATCCTTTCGGGTTGATAACCCGATTGGGACCCATTACGAGCCGGGTTGCGACCGTACAACTCCATCGAAACAGGGGTTTTGTGCAGGTACGGCGCACGGGGTCTGTAGTACAGTACCTTACCGAGTTCACCCAAAACAAAATGGAAGGTTCAACGAGAGATGTTAGGAATGCTCTAGAAAGATCGGAAAGAGCTAAATCGAGAGAGGAAATTTGATAAGATGATGAAGAAGAAGAGATTCCTTCACTGTAAGCTTTTGTTTCTTTCGCCCTCTCAAAAAAATGCCGTACGGTTTGGTTTCTGTTAGGGTTAATTACACTATAAGTCCTCAAACTATGTCTTAAATATAAAATTAATCTTTGAACTAATTGAATCCTCAAATTATTAATATTGCTATCATGTGGGTGTATATGGCTCCGTTGGGTTCAATTTCGTTAAAACAAATTTAATAATTTATCACTTTTCAGTTCTGTTCGATTAATCCTAATATAATAATTTTAAAAATTATGAACCATAAACTACCTAAGTATTTCGGTTCAGGTCGATTTTTGATTTTTTAATTTGTCATGCTCGGCCTTATTGTATCATTTATTTTTTTTGTCAGCCTAGCCATTAGCTAATTCGTTACATGCTAGTTTAAAATTGATATTGAATACAATTTATAGTGCATGGATTAAAAAATTTAAACACGTGTGCATTATTATATGAATATTTCAAATCTAACGTATTTTAAAAAAATATTTTAAATTTTGTTGACACTATATTTTGAAACAAGTTCCAGTGATTAAATATCCATTCACAATTTGATAAACATGTTTAAAATATACCTACGTCAAGATTATACTAACATTTAATCATGGATTAAAATATCCCTTATTTTATTTGTTATGTTTTTAATTTTATTCTCTATAATTTTCTTTATTTTAATAAGAATCTCTACTTTTGTGGCACGCATTTTTTCTGCTTTTGTAGCACACTTTTCATTTGTTTTTATAATTCGTTTCATCTGTCGTTTGACACGATTTCAGCATACCTTAGTGATCGTTTGATACTAGTATAGAGATCCTCACGGTGCTAGTTTTCTGATTTGATTCTATCGGTGGTCATAAAAAATATTGATCCCAACTCGTTTGATGGTTTGTTAGCCAATGTAATCAAAACTGTGTAGCGGAGTAATCTGTCTGGTAGTTTGGTGCGCTCACCACTCTTTTTTTATCTCGTAAAGCGTCTCGTTTGACTAGAGACAAGAAAATTCATAAAAGCTTATAGGTTTTGATGGTATTTTAATCTCTATGAAAATGTCTGCTTTTTTACACATTTGTATAAGATTTTTAGTGGACTAGTCATTTTTTCTCTTTTTGATGCATTATATTTTATAATATCTTTTATGATATTTAATAAAATTCAGCTGTCATTGTTTTAAAAAATATTACTACTGTTAAAACTTAATTAAACTTGTTTTAAAATTTTAAGATTCAATTTAAAAACTAGACAATAAGATAGGGGCTTATGAAGCAATCAGCTTATTATTATTTTTATTTATGTATTTCCTACCCGCCAAATAAAGCGCACCTACAAAATTGGTAAAACGGAGCTGGGGTTCAGGGGAAATGATTACCTAATCCCGACTCATTACATTATTTACGGTCTTCATCCATTAAAAATCAATAATTTATTTTTGTTTTTCATATTATTTACATTATTTTTATGTAATTATTCTTTCCTTATTTATATAGAAAAAATAAAAATTTATTTTTTAAAAAATGACATAATAAAAAAAAATAGTTAGATTTTTTAATGATAAAACTCTAAATAATATGATAAGCCGGATGATATAATAATTTTCGAGGTTCAGACATTAAAAGTAAATAGGTAACCGACACTTATAATAATTAAAAAGCTTAAACCAAAAAATAGATCTAAAACTATGTTTTTTTTTTCTGTTTTTAGCCCATAAACTATGATTTGGGCAAAATAGGCCCTTAAACTATCATTTTGATCACTTTAAGTTCTTAAACTATTTTTTGGTCAAAATAAGTACCTAAACTATGTCATTTTTTTTCTTTTAGTCCCCAAAACTATCATTTGGTCAAAAAATCTTTGTGATGTGTCAACATCTTATTAATCGAAATAATTTTCTTTTGACTTAAATAACTATCGGACTTAAAATAACCAGAAATGATAGTTTAGGGGCTTATTTTGATATACGATATTTTAAAATTTAAAAAAACATAAATATTTATATATGTTAGAAAGTGTTATAAAATGATATTTTTGTAACCATAGACTTAAAGTGACCAAAATAATAGTTTAAGGGCTTATTTTTTCCAAATCATAATTTAAGAATTTAAGATGACAAAAAATAATAATTTAAGGGCTTATTTTACCTAAACCATACTTTAAAGGCTAAAAATAAAAAAAAACATAGTTTGAGAGCTGTTTTTTTTTTATTTAAGCTTAACTAAAATTATCCTTCTAACCCTCAGCCTTCGTTCAAGTGCTGTCAGATTGGTGGTGACGTCAGTCCTGCTTCTTTAGATTTAATTATTTCTTACGTCATTTAATCACACCTAAATATTAGGTTAAATTCTTTCACCAGTCTCTGTACTATTTTTAAATTATGAATTTAATCCTTATAATTTGATTTTGCAGTCTTTTGACAACGCTTTTTTTTAATTATATTTTTGAACTTTTGGTTCTGACAAAAGTATTAGCTGTAAATCTATTGAATCAGTTCTTGCTATAAATTCATGTATTATCCGACAATTGTAGATTTATTTTTGGTTTTTCAATTTATTTATTTTTAAATTCTTGTAATTTAGTCATTTTGTTTTTGTGTCATCTGGGTCACGATTATAAAAAAAAAGTATAATAACCAAAACTGATCAAATTAGAGTGTAATATGAAAGTGCTTCGCTGGGACAGTTTATGTAATGATTAAATCAAATTTACTTCAATTGGGTTTAAAATTTGAAAGTTAATAAATTGTGATTAATTGAATAAATTGAAAATTAATCATTTTTAATAATACTAGAATATTTCTCTTGTGGGGTTGGAAGGGGCGATCTCTCTCCCTAAAAATTTAAAATTTATATACGATTATAAAATTTTTTATTAAAAATTTATTTTCGTCCTTTAAAATTTTATAAGTTTGCCCTTAAATATAAAATTATGCGTTCTTTCCCGCCTCTTGTTATATTTTGTAATATCATATTAAAGTTTTAAACATAATACTTAATTAATGTATGATAAATTTTACATAATTAAATGACCTATAGTGTACTTACCTTTTTTAAATTAAAGTCTTGTTCTTCACCGACTTAACATCAACATCTGGATTCTTCTATCAATTAAAACTGATTTTTTTTTGAATAAACTGATTTTTTTTGAAAAAAAAAGAAACTGATTTTTAATTTTTTAAATAAATTACAATAATAATTATCGTAAATAGAAATTCACATTGATAAAAATTCATTTATAGAAATTAGAATTGATTAATCTAATTTTTATTTTTCTTAGTTGCCCTTCTGGCTTTCCAAGACTTTGCTCTGACTAACTCGGACCGACACACACATATGGTCTAGGTGAGTGAGTTTTTCCACGGAAATTTTCTGCATACACAAGGCCTCGAACTCAAGATCTGCTTAAGCGATATCAAGTTACTTATCACTTGGACCAACTCTCATTGATTTGATTAATATAATTTGACATTTAAAAAAAAGACATAGATATATGAGTTAAAATACCTTGACGCAATTTAAACACAAATTTTACACTTTTTGGGATCATTGAATTAGTGAAAAATCGATAAATGAGATTAACATTAGGTGATTAAAAAACATTTGTAGAAAAACCTAACAAGTGGTCATAGTAGAAAAGCTGATGATATTTATCATAAAAGATCATGTTCAGTCGCTTTGTCTACAAAATATATGTATATTATTAAAAAATTAAATATATATATATAAATAAATATTACTTTGTAATCACTTTCAAACTATTAAAAAATATTTTTTTTAAAAAATTAAAGAGTTGGAGTACTGTTAACCATAAGAATTCACGAACTCGTAAATAACACGACACCAAGTGCGTCACATAGAGGCGGAACAACAACAATGCGACGTATGACCCAATAAACTTCAAACATGTAATAAATGTTAAAAAATTCTCAAAATATAATGTAAAATAAATTCATAAAAATGTAAAAATACCAAAGAAAAATTTATGTTAATCAATTTATACATATATTTTTAAAAAGTTTATAAATAAGCTTAATTTATTTTTTAAAATTTAAAATGTAAAATTTAAAAACATTAAAATATATAAAATTCCTAAAAAATATATATATAAAGCCAGTTTTTTTTTTTAATTTTGGATTTTAAAGAACATTTTATGATTCTATTTGAATTCTCTATTTATTTTTAGAATTTTTAATGCTCTTTTATTTCGCTACTTACACATGGCAAAAATTGATGGGTAATTATTCCATGCACAATCGCTACTGTAAACTTTATTTTCATAAGTATCTTAATTTTTGGGGTTTAGGAATTTTGTTTAAGATCTAGTATTTGGGTTTAAGTGTATGAGTTTTTAAATTAGGGGGTATGGTTAGAATCTAGGTTTTAGGGTTATAATTTAGGGTTTATAGGTTAAAACATAAATCTCTAACCACGTTACCCTAAATTCTAAACTCATACACTTAAACCCATAAAACTCTAAACCCTAAACTAAGCCTCTAAACCCTAAAACTAAGGTACTTGTGAAAACTTTTCGTTTTCACCGTCAGTGCATGAGATATTTTTCCAAACTTGATTGGTCTAAGACAATAATTTTTTTAATGAAAATGTCAAGGGACTAAAGCGTAACAAAATTGAAAGTTAAGAGATTAAATTGATAAAAGAAATAGTAAAAAAGGTTAAAGTGATAATTTTGTTAAAGTCAAAGGCCATTTCAGTTATTGACCGTGGATAAATTTTTAGGGAAAACTACATTGGTGGTCACCAAAGTATCACCTTTATCCTATTTTGGTCATTCAATTATTTTTTTGTCAAAATTATCTCTCGTTAAATACCTTTCCTATTTTAGTCACTCGCCGTTAAAAAATTAACAAAAATAATGACATAACTTGGTTTAATAACATTTTTAATCCCAAAATTTATATATTCTATCAATTAGATCCTAATTCAATGCAAATAATTAAATTTAACCTTCATTTAAAATATTTGAACAAATCTTAAATTTTCAGTTCTCTTTTTTCTTCCTCTACTATCCCCAATTCTGACTCATCTGCAGCCACCTTGTTCCAATAAATATTTTATTATCCTTGTAAATTAATCAAAAGATTATAAATAATGAAAAAATTCAAGTATTAAAAAAAACTCAAAATTTTACTGAACCCACAAAAAAATAGTAAAATTCAAAAAGTTGTGAAGAGGATTAACAAAGAAAATATTAGATCTTGAATATTTGAAAAATGATGACTTTTTGTTTCTTGAATAATCAATTAACCAAAGTGGGGAACTCATCAAGGCTGGCTACGGGGTAACGACGGTGGGTTTGAGCGAGTCTCTCTTTCAGTGTGGGCGGATCTGCGACGCGCGCTTCAGTACCAAAGCTAACAAAACAAACTCTTCCCACATTTCATTTAAACTATTTTTCATTTTGATTTTAATTAACAGCACCAAATCAGAGAGTTGAAGTTGCAATTTCAACAAAACCTAAAATCTGAGATTTGTACAAAGTACTGTTAAGAAATAGAGATGGTTTCTTACATTGTAGTTTCATGTCAGATTTATTGCGACAAACATTTTGAACTCTGTCTTAAATGGTCTAAATCCAATCTTTTCTTTTGCTTAAAACGTCTGTTGGTTGGCTTTAAAACAAGATAAAGTGTAAAAATAATTGAGGTGTTCGATTTACGATTAATGGTTCAGGCATCCTTATGTCGGTGTTCATAAGCAATATCACAGGTGTTGGTGACAATATTGACAATAAAAATCAAGGGTTCGAAAATCGGGTGTCTTGCGTATATATAAGCATACATGATTATTGTAAACTTAAGTTGGTTTATCAAGTTCAGAAAAGATAACTGTTTTACAGTTCTCTTTGTTTTACTTTTGCCATTTTGTTCATTTCTCTTTGTATTTTTGTCAAACATTTTATGTTCATTTCTCTTAGTATTTTTGTCAAACATTTTATGTGCATTTCAGTTACAACGTCTAGCACTTACTCTCTACAAAATCACATAGGGTTACCTCTAAATTTATTGAAATCTTGGTGCTTTAAAATTTAAAGAGAACGCAAGGATAAGCAGGTAGTCAACAATGCAAACAATCCAAAAACCAAAAAAGTATAAAAACTCTTGAGCACATCAAGTGGTATTCAAATTCTTATAAAAACATGTTGTTTTGAATATCTTTTTATTTATATGTATATTTTTCTTAAAAGAGATTTCTCTCTCTCTATATATATATATATTATATATATATATTTGCTATTGCTAGGTTGTATGAGTACAAAATATATAATTGAAAGAGAATGTTAAGATGGGTTGAATTGGGGACGTTGCAGAGGCGGAGGGAAGAGTAAAGGAAGAAGAAAGAGATGAGAAATTAGAAAATTTAGGATTTTGTCCAAATATTTAAAAGGATGTTTAATTTAATGAGTTATTTTAAATTAAGACCTAATTGATAGAATATATAAGTTTTGGGGATTAAAAATGTTATTAAACTAAGTCTTGTTATTATTTTTGTTAATTTTTAACGGTAAGTGACCAAAATAGGAAATGTATCTAAAGGAAGGGACTATTTTGACCAAAAAATTAGTTTAGTGACCAAAATAGAAACATTGACATAGTTTAGTGACCACCCATATAATTTTTCCTTTTTTAAAAGGCAATGAAAAGTAAAACAAATGTACAGCAAAACCAGAGAGAGTCGCTCTCTTTCTTTCTCCCATTTTCCATTGATTCTATGTGCGAATCCATTCCAGCAAAAGAGATCGATCGCATCCAAAATAAATCAAATAAAAAACGTAAAAAAAAACCCTTAAAAGAAATAAAATATCGGGCGATCATTGTGTTCAAATGATGCTTTGTTCTTTCTGGAAATTGAACCACTCTAAAATTTTGTTTAGGTGTTTGGATTCGTGGTCGAGTTTCGGTTGATGGGAATTAGGGTAAAAGATCCCATTTGACGGTGGGTTTTAGGGAGTCTTTCAAAATGGTCTGAAAACGACTCGTGAGATTCGAAATATAGAAAATTATGTTTGGGAATTTGATAATTCGGGTGAGATTTACTTTCTTTTTCATTATTTTGTCATCTTGTTGTTGAATGATTTCGTTAGGGTGTAACGATGCGAGGAAGGGACTAGGGTTAGGGCATTGTGCAAGAGAAATGGAAGAGTCTGAGTTTGAAGAAGGAGAAGCATGCTCTTATAACGATGAATATGATGCCACAACCGGCCCTGAGAATGATCTATCTTCTCTCTCTTACATTGTAAGAAAAAAATGGGGACTTTTTATTTCTTTTTAACTGCAAAAAGTTGTCTCTCGTTTTTTCCATTAATGTTTAATTTTGTTGTTGGGTTTTAGATCTAAATTAAGGATTTATACACTGATTAATTGCAGTTTAGATCTTATAACTCAAGTTTAAATGCTTTTACTGTTTAACTGTTTTACTTTCTGTACAAGATATGGTTGGCATTTTGTTTTTTATTCCAACATTGCAAGTTTTGTTTGGTTTATGATGCATGGATCTAGAGAATTTAGTTTTTGAGAGGTTTAGTTAAGTGAATTGAATTGTTTTCTGCAACATGTCTAGCTCAGTCATAAATGAAGGGTTTTGCTTAGTGTGTGTAGGTAGTGGTGTGCTTATGGTTTTAGGGTTTTTGAATTGTCAGATGTGAATTAGGCACATGTTTACTGGAGAAGGCATTGCTCATAACTTTGTTTCAGTGTAATGTTGGCGATGCTTAATTATAGTAATCTTGAATGTAACGTCTGTAATTGAAAGTTCGCGAAGTGAGATTCAAGTGGCATACTTTGCAACTTTTGTTTTAGTGTAAGGTTGGTGATGTTTTATTGTGGTAATTTTTTAATATAACCTTGTCGATTTTATACTTGGAACTTAGGAGAGTAAGTTTCATGCACCTTAGTTAACTTTGAATTGTTGGATGTGAGTTGGACAGCTTACTGGAGAAGGCATTGCTTGTAACTTTGGTTCCATGTAAGGTTGGTGAGGTCTGATTATGGTAATCTTGAATGTAACATTCATAATTGGAAGTTAGCACGGCATTTTTTTATAACACTCGTTTCTGATATATTGCCACCGCTGCACACACACTTGAGGAAGCCACGTGGGGTGAATAAACTTACAGCTATGTCCCACTCAGGGATTGATTTGTCCCAAGACCTATATAAGAATCCGTTGGAGTAGGGAGGTTTCACACTCTGATCTTCTACTTCCCCAAGTCACACATCCCTCTACGTAATCCAATTGCATTACTTCCTTTTTTTTTAGTTTCTGTTGCACTGTAAAGAACTGACCCCTCAAAGCTATTTGGTTATAAATATGCTAATGGGTCCTAGCCTTGTTTTTAATCTCTGATTTCTTTATCATCTTTGTATTAGGATTTTGGTCCTTTCGATACAGACTGCCTTTTTTTATCAGTGAATTTATCCAGTAAAGATTTCTTTTTGATTACTTTGACTGCTGTTTCTACTTATCATTATCCCTGCTTCTATCGGTTTCCATGCGAGGTTGGTGGTGTTTTATTATGGTAAGTTCTGGGAATTTCATTATTGAAAGTTAGGAGAGTAACTAAGATTCAAGCTCAGTAGCTTATAGAATCTCGCTGTAGTATAAATGCTTTTAGAGGATTAGTTTCACGTGGTAACGTTATGATGTAGGACTACATGTTCATAGACCTTTCCCAGGGTGTTATCACTTTTCTGATGCTTGTTTATTCTCTCGCGGTCTCTCCTTGTATTTCATGATATTTGTACTGATGTGGCTCCTGTAATGTTTTTTAAGGATGAGAAAATTCAACATGTTCTTGGACATTTTCAAAAAGATTTTGAAGGTGGAGTATCTGCATAAAATATGGGCAAGTCCGAAGAAAAAGAGAACCATGGTTCTTGTAAGGCCAAGAGTCAACATAAATTGGAATTCATAATTTGAGATTTATGAATATGGGATTCCGGACATTCTTGCAGGGGCGAAATTTGGTGGATATGGATCATTCTTACCTACTTATACACGATCTCCTGGATGCTCTCTGTAGCTGGTGTTTTTTTCTTCCTATGAAGCGGGTTTCGCTAAAAAAACGGGATTTTATGGTGTTTGTGGTTTTTCCGGGTATTTTAAGAATGTCTTCCATGAGGTTTTAGAAAAACTGTATTTTTATCTAAAAATGGAATCGTCACCGGCCACTAAGGTAGGCCGGACACCATAAAACCAGAGATTTGAAAACTGTTGGGTTCGGGAGTCGATTACGGATGGAGAATGATTAGCACCTCACACTGTCCAAAATTGGTACTTTAATAGTTACCGCTTTATTAATATTGAACTTTCCGGATTAAAGTGACGATTAAATTAAAACTTGGTTATAAGTGCGAGTAAATTTTAAGGGCCCCGTTATTCGAGAATAAACCGATAAACCACCATCAATACGCTTGATACTGGCCACGTTTACGCTCGAATAAAAGGGCATTGCATTGACAAAAATATATCATTTATGCAATCTTAGAAAACAAATTATAAAACATATAAGAACATGATATGACACCAATAAAACATCTAGACATAAATAAAACATTAAGTTCAAGGCAATAAACATAGACATGATACTAGAAAAAAAAACAACAAAATAAAAAACTAAAACTTAAACATGATAATTTTGCACAAAACCAAAACAAACATGTAATAAAGGATTTAATTACCTATCATGCTTCAAGATCAAACTAACACATAAATAACATATTTATATACATAAAAAAAGCATGGCATAGATATAACATGATATTAAACTAACAAGAAAAAGCGACATGTTAACATAAAAAAAACAAATACTTAGCTTAGCACATAACACAACTTGTACGCATGATATAACAACATGATATTAAAATTAATGTACAACATCACAACACCGACATGCAATTCAAGACACAAAATGGACATAAAAAACATGATATTAACAAGACTAAACATGCCATGAATTAACATGTAACATAATATACGAAACAAACAAACAAAAAGCATGCTAACATATGGACATGAATATACAAATTAAATTAAACATAACATATAAAATATACATGTATATAATACGAACAAAATAAATTAAAACACACAAAGGCACGATATCACAAAAAAACACATGTAAAAAACATAAAATATAAAAAGCATATAAACACTAGAGAGCAATGTAACCATACTTAAAACAAGTAAAACATAATTATTTAAATCACACAATGAGGACTGAAATGAAATAAAAACAAAATCAGAAAACAAAAATTAAATGAACAAAAGACACATTAAGGGACTTAATTATAAACTGAAATAAACTTGCAAGGACTGAAAATGCAATAAAACTATGGGGCAAGCTCGAAGTGCAAATATCTAAAACGCAGAAGGACTAGGGCGGTAATTTTACCATTTTGAAACTGATTCGGTTTAATTTTAGGACCAAGTTGAAAGATTTAAAAAAGGGAATTGTGGTTGTAATTATACCATGCGGCGAGCCAAAAAACAAAAGAAATGAAAACGCGGAGGGACTAGTGAAGTAATTATACCATTTAAATTTTTTTGAAACTCTATATAAACCTCTTATCCGGTAAAATTTCAACCTTTTCCCCATTTTTTAAGCTCATTTATAAAAAATCCCAAAATCCTCTGCCCTCTCTCTTTCACAAACCCAGAAACATTTCGGCCGCCCCATTTTCCAGAAACCACGGCGGCTTGACCACTCCGGCCGCTACCAAACACCAACGGCCATCACTTTCTGGTTCTAAAAAAACCCAAATCGAAACTCCTCATTCTTTTAAAACAAAAGCCCCCATTTTGCTTTAAAAAATCTGAACCCAAAGGTTTTTTCTTTTAAAACCGAACCCTTTCTTTCGTCGTTTGTTCATTTATTTTTTTTGAAAGTCAGATCCTTAGATCTGTATCGGTAGAAAGGAGGAGGAAGCGATGGAGTATTTGAATGGTACCGATCATCGGCAGCACCCACCTCGGCCGCCATGCAAGGCGGCCAGCCGAAGCCAAGAGGGTAAACGCTTAACTCTTTTCTATTTTTTTTATTTTTGGATGCATGCAAGGAAAAAAGAGAAAAAAATTACCAATAAACTTCTTTTTTTATTTATGGGATGTTGAATCTGAGTACCAAAGGCTTGGTTACAACTGATATATATCATACTCTGATTTTTGTTTTGTTTACATAAACAAGTTATAATAAATGAAAATACTGTTCTTGATGTTGTGATATGATTTCCTTTATTTTTCTGTGTTTTTGGCATGTTTGGACGGTATGGCCAGTGAGGGGAAGTGTACGGAGGTAGCGGGATTAATGGCGGTGAGGCCACGTGGCGGAGGCGTGAGATCTTGGTCAGATCCATTCTTAGCCGTTAGATCAGATCTGATCCAACGGCTGAGATTGCATGAAGATCAACAGTCCATATGGCTTCTGGGGAAACACGAGATGACGACATGTGGCTTGAGGACAGGCGGATGCGAGTGAGAGGATGGGCAGCCTGCGCGTACATCACACGCGGCAGCTGAGAGGTCTTCGAGCTTCGATCATGGCCGTTGGATCTAGACCTGATCCAACGGCTTTCCTTTGGCTGTTGCAAAAAGAAGAGAATAATATTAGGGTTTTATTAGATTAGGGTTTTTAATTAGATTGGGCTGGCAGATTGGGCCTATGTAATATATTACTTGGGTTTTAATATTTGTATATGGACAAGACTCTTAATAAAATTATGGGTTTTAATATTATATCTGATCTGTTTTAACCCATTTAACATGCTAACAATATAGTAATAATAATAATAATAATAATAACTAATATTAGTAATACATTAACATATGTACATACAAGTATTAATACGGACATACATATACAATAATAACATTACACATACACATATAAACTAATAATAGTACATGATATTAATAACCTAATAATAATAACATTAATTCACATGCCACATACGTACATATACTTATACACATTAATGGCATACACGATAATGATGCACATACATGCAACGTGCGAACACGTTAGAACAATCATATTACACAAACGTAATATACATACATACCAGATTAATACATAACATACATATACATGCACTCACACATACCACACACATATTACGTACATATTAATCACACTTACATAATTAGCACACATAGTAATACTATATATGTATACATGCAATAATAATACCTATTAATAATTATACTAATATATTAACACAATATTTACAAACTAGATAAAAATGAGTGATTACAGTTGCCCCTCTTTACTTGTTCTTGTGAAACGATAACAAAGCAAAGACCAAAAGCACTCATTTTTATCCGACTTCCCTGTTTGTAGCTTCAGAATCACGTGTTCTTCTGGAACTCTCCGCTTTTCCTCGGCCAAATCTTCAGGCTCGTAAGTTCTTCCTATATAGAACTTTTTCACCTTCTGATCTTGGAGCTACATGTCCTTCATATATAGAACCTTTATCTTCAAATTTGGGATTCACGCCAAATGGATATCGATATTTCTGGACTCATGCTACTAAGGCTGTTGAAATCTTCCTTCCAATTTGGGGATTCATGCCAAAAATGGCTACCGATCTTTCTGGACTCACGCTACTAAGGCTGCCGCATCATGCCCGAAGGACTTATTGATGGCCCAAAAGACTTATCATTATGCTCAAAAGACTTACTGGTGGCCCGAAGGACTTATCATCATGCCTGAAAGACTTATTGATGGCCCGAATGACTTAATATCTGGCTTCACACTACTATGGCTACCGCCATCTAGACTTACGCTACTATGGCTGCTCATCATGCCCGAAGGTCTTATTGATGGCCCAAAGAACTTATCACCATGCTCGAAAGACTTACCGGTGGCCCGAATGACTTATCATTATGCCCGAAGGACTTACTGATGGCCCGAAAGACTTAATATATGGCTTCACGCTACTATGGCTACCGTCACCTGGCCTCACGCTACTATGACTGCCTTATCATGCCTGAAGGTTTTATTGATGGCCCGAAGGACTTATCACCATGCTCGAAAGACTTACTGGTGGCCCGAAAGATTTATCATCATGCCCGAAGAACTTACTGATGGCCCAAAAGACTTAATATTTGGCTTCACGCTATTATGGCTACCATCATCTGGCCTCACGCTACTATGGCTGTCGTTATCTGGCCTCACGCTACTATGGCTGACTCATCATGCCCGAAGGTCTTATTGATGGCCCGAAGGACTTGTCACCATGGTCGAAAGACTTACTGATGGCCCGAAGGTCTTATTATCATGTATGAAGGTCTTACTGATGGCCCAAAAGACTTAATATCCGACTTTACGCTACCATGGCTACCGTTACCTAGCCTAACGCTACTATGGCTGCCGGCATCTTTCTTTCTTTAATAAAATCTACTTCTTAAAACTCCTTAATAATTCTTCAAATACCTATCTAAAACAAGCAAAATTTGACATGCCTCTATCTATATGATGCATGCAATGTAAAGCTTTCTTTTTCTTTTTTTTTCTTTCTTTTTTTCTTCTTTTTCTTTTTCTTCTTCTTCTGTTTCTTTTTTCTTCTCTTTTTTTCTCTTTTCCCTATTTTCTCCCTCTCTCTCTTTTAAATATGTTTTAAAATCCCATGCCCTGAAAAGTTATTTTTTGGATTTCTCTATTTCCTTTCTTTTTGCAATATGCTTAATTTTGATCTTTATTTTCATCAATCTTTCCTTTATCAACTGAATGCCCGCTCTTGCTCTCTTGCACATGCAACTATCTTTCTTCTTCGGGGTCTCTACCCACTTCACAAATAAGCTCATTCTAATCTCTATATCATTCTTGTATAGGATTCTTACCATTCTTTACGTTCTGCATTGCCCCACTCAATCATGAGCTCAACTATCTTCCAATTCTTTGACCCAACATTCGGAGTATTTGTCAGTTTCATCATCGGGGCGAGCAAAATACTTCCATGCTCTGAATTTAATTTATAAATTCAATCTTCTTGCTGCTTCTTGACGGGAACCATCTCTCGATCCCTATGCTCTAACCCTTTAGAGAATCAATGTTTATCTCTTACCTTTCCTCGTATTTTGTGACCTCATTCTCGTCCCAGTTCGTTCTTCATTTCCTTGAACCAACCAAGGCATCATAGTTGAATCCCGCTTCCTGCTCTTAAGCTGTCTAACACATATATTATTGTCATCATCTTTATCTTATACATTGAGGGGTCGTTTCTCTTGTTAGGTGCCCAATAACATCCGCGACCTTGTGTTCTGAGTCTTATCTATGAAGCAATACATAGAAATATTTGTTGCTTTAAATTGTCAATTTGTTGATTGGCATTCCACTGAAGAGTGTTATTTAGGTTAACATACGGGATCTTGAAATCAAAATCTTAGTGTAACAAATAAAAGAATATGAACTATGGATATCAAGTGCAAGAACATCTTAGATTTAATCGCTCAGCGATCATTTCAAGCATAGCTTGGATCCATAAGGATTTTGAATGTTACGGTGATTCGAGGTTGTGAAGTCTTCCCAGATGACTCGGTTCATCCTCATGATTACCGCGTTGCTACAGAATACTACTCTTTCTCAATTATCATTATTTGCTCTGCCCTAAAAAGAGTGGACTTGTTTGACCACTAGAGCACATAAATATTATTCTAAGAATAAAATTCTAGGTGTGTGTTTTTAATTATACTTATGCTCTTGTTCATTTTTCTTTCTTTTTTCTTTTTCTTTCTTTTTTCATGCATTTATCATTATTTTTGAGGGAATCAACTCATCACAGTCATTTGTCTTGAAGACAACGATGGAGCAAACAACATTACCCCGAGTTACTCGACATAGTCACGATTTGAAAACATTACCATCACTCATGAAGCTAAGGTTTCTTGACTTGGATGGTGTATTGCAACCTTATTGCTTTAGCGGAGTGCCCCAAAATTTCCACACTCTTATCCGAACAAACCTATTACCAGGCTTCGAACATAGGAGTGCTTTTTATTTAATCCACCTAATAATGTTATTTTCTTTTATCCCACACACATGTGTCCTATTTTGATTGTTAACTCTTTATTGCCTAGAAGATTACGCTTAGAGTTTCAATTTCAAGCAACTCTACATGATTAACATTTGGAGCTTTTTCATCCTTGAACGTCATCGAAATAGTAGTAGCCTTACTTTGCTGACCAGAGTCTATTGGGGAGATCAGACCTTATCGTTATCACAACCTCCAAATAAGGTCACATCTTGCAATTGATATCCAGTGTCTTACAACGACAAGAAAAGATACACATCTATGTACTTTTAAGAACATTGTATGTTAAGCGAAATGAGTTCTTCACTAGAATGAAAATCAACAAACATGACGCATGCCCCTTCACAAAAGATCTTTACCACATGTGGGCCACAGGTAGTAAAGTTGATTCCTTTTATTACTTCAAAAAGGTCTTCTAATGCATAGACATCTCTGGTTTTCTTAGCACTTTGTAAACTTGCCCCCCATCCTTGGTTTTCCACTGCTGGATCAGTTCTTGTGTCAAGGTCCCATTATTGATCAACTTCTTGATCTCCCCCAGTAAAGGTCTACAATTTCTGGTAGGATGGCCTGGTGCCCCCATGTGGAATTCACACGTGCTACTTGAGTCAAAGCTATGGGTAGATGGATCAGGTGTAATCTTCATCGGCCTGGGAGCAAAATAGCGACCTTCTACCAAATGAGGTCGTATGTCTAAAATGGATACTCCGAACACTTCCAAATTTGCACTTGTTCGAGGAATTTTTCTTGATGACTCTGAAGTGTTAGTTCATCCTTTTCTTTTACGGCCACGAGGACCTTGGAGGTAACACTATTTACTTCTTTGTCTTCATTTGCCTTCTCTTCAGTTCGGTCCTTAGACTTAGACCATAATTTTCCTTCTTGGATTACATATTTTTTCCTCTCTCCAATTGTCATAAAATCCTCAAATTTGCTTCTTGATCTCTCTAACATCATATCGAAGAAAAGAGAGGGAAGTGTTGCATGGAACATGGGAGTCAACTCTTCTTCTGCTATAGAAGGCTGGACTTGGGTTGCCGAACATCGCTACCTTAGTGCATATTCCCTGAAGCTTTCATTTGGTCTCATTTTCTTGTTATGAAGAAACTATCGACATGGCGCTAAGTCTAAAGCATATCTGTACTGACTCAAGAAGGCATTAGCAAGGTCACCCCATGACCGAACTTGGTTTCTGCTCAAACGGTTATACCACACTGCTGTAGGTCCCGTCAAGCTATCGTGGAAGTAGTGGATCCACAACTCTTCATTCTCCATGTATCCCTCTATTTTTCTGCAAAACATGGTCAAGTAAATCTTCGGGCAGCTAGTTCCGTCATACTGCGCAAATCTGGGAATCTTGAAATCTTGAGGAATGACCAAATCAGGGACTAGGCAGAGTTCCCTCGTATTGAAAACATCTTTTTTTTCTTTCTTCTTTAGCTCATTCTCGATTCTTTCCTCTAACAAGTCAAGCCTCAACTACTTAGTTTGTTCTATTTTCTCAACCAGTTCTACTATCGAACCCCAGAAATTAAATGATGAGGTGCCATGCAATGATAAAATCATTAAACAATGTAAAGGATGTGATGCAAATGCAATGCATGAATGCAATAAGGTATTGATTCCGCAAGTAATTTGTCCCCATAGAACATCTTTCATTCAGACAAAAAACTTTCATTACATCAGGTATTAGGAGTTTATAGATAGCAGTGAGCTCTAGCTCCTAATTTCTTGACCTCATTCAATAGTCCCCCGTCAGCTTTCCCTCACGGTCCAACACTGGATCCATATTCTGGCTTGTCGGCGTTGCTGCATCAGCTAAGTTTGCTACCTGTTGGGCCACTTGTCGCGCTTGAGTCATAACAATCTTCATGTCTTGGTCTTTCTCCTGTATTTTCTGCTCGACCTTTTGTAGCTTGACAGTTACTTATTTGAAACTTTCATACCCAACCCGCTTGTACGCTTTAGCACGAATCTCGCTGGTACGTAAAGAAGTCTTGAACCTTTCTATCTATTCTTTGAGAGCTGCGTTTTCCATTTGAAGGTGTAGCGATATCCTTTCTTCGCTAAAAAACGGGTTTCAATGTGTTAAAGGTTTTCGAAGGTGTTTGTGGTTTTTTCGGTATTTAAAAATGTATTCTATGGGGTCTTAGAAAAACCGTGTTTTATTTTAAAAAATAGAGTCGCCACCGGCTACTAAGGTAGGCCGGACACTATAAAACCAGAGATTTGAAAACTGTTGGGTTCAGGAATAGGTTACGGATGGTGAAGGATTAGCACCCCCACACTGCCCAAAATTGGTACTTTAAAAATTACCGCTTTATTAATATCAAACTTTTCGGATTAAAGTAACAATTAAATTAAAATTTGGTTATAAGTGCGAGTATATTTTAAAGTCCCCGTTATTAGAGAGTAAACCGATGAACCACAATCACTGCACTTGATACTGGCCATGTTTACGCTCGAATAAAATGGCATCGCATTGGCAAAAATATATCTGTTATGCAATCTTAGAAAACAAATTATAAAACATGTATACGAACATGGTACGACACTAATAAAACATTTAAATATAAATAAAACATTGAACCAAAACAATAAACATAAACATATTAATTTTACACAAAGCAAAACGAGCATAGAAAAAAAGTTTAATTAACTATCGTGCTTCAAAATCAACTTATCACATAAATGTCATATTAAAAACACAAAATATGCGTGGCATATATATAACATTGTACTAAACTAATAAATCAAAGCAATGTGGTAACATAAAACTTAATTATTAGCATATGATACAACTTGCTCACATAACATAACAACATGATATTAAAGTTAATGTACAAAACTACCACACCGATATGTAATTTAGGACACAAAATGGACATGACAAACGTGACACTAACAAGACTAAATATACCATAGATTAAATGTGGCGTAGTATACAAAACAAACAAACAAACAAGAGAAGCATGCTAATACACGGACATGATATACAAATTAAATTAAAACGTAACACGTAGAATAGACATGTATATGATATGAACAAATAAATTAATACTCAAAAACAGGATACAACATACTTAAAACATAAATAGACACGATATAAACAAAACATGTATAAATATGATGAGCAACATAAACATGCTAAAAATGATTAAATGAAAAACAAAAGACATAAAATTTTAAAGCATCAAAGGATTAAAATGGAATAAAAACATAATCTGGAAATAGAAATTAAATAAACAAAAGACATATTTGAGGACTTAATTAAAAACTGAAACAATATGGAAATGACCTATTGTGTAATATAACCAAGGGGCAAGCTCAAAGTGCAAAATTCAAAAACGCGGAGTGGCTTAGTGGGTAATTTTACCATTAAAAAGCTGAATTAGTTTAATCAAGGGGTGAAATTAAAAGATTTTAAAAAATGAGGGGGACTGGGCTTGAAATTAACCCAAGGGGCAGGCTCGGTTTGAAAAACACAAAAACGTGGGGGTCCTCAATGCGTAATTAAACCATTTGAAAAAAAAATTAAAACTCTATAATACCCCATAATCCGGCCAATACTAAAACTTTTCCCATTTTTTAAGCCCTTAGGATAAACAATCTATCTCTCTTATTTTTCCTTCAAACCCGCCCCCCAAACCTCTGAAAAACACCCTGGCCACCGCAGTCGGCCGTGCCTGTTTGTCTCAGGCGAGGTTTAGCCGTAAGGCAACCTCAAGCCATCCTAGACCATGGCTTTCGGCCATAAAAGAAAACCCTAAAAGACCAGCTATCCATATAGAAGAACCAGAAACCCATATTTCGCGACTAAAAAAACTCTCTTTTTGAACGGCTCACTACGAAGGGTTTATCACTGGCAGGAAGAGGAACCACCTCAGGTAAACTCTATCTTTTTTTATTTTTTATTTCTTAACATGCATGCGTGAGAAAGAAAGAAAGAGATTTACCCTCGAAACTTTCGGTTTTTTTGTTATTATTTCTGAGAATCTCGAAAATGGGAAAACTGATGGTTTTTGTTCCTAGTTTTATACATATAACCGTTCCCCTTTTGTTTTGGTAGATATGAAAAAATAAAATACATATTTTGCAGATTTGGTTACTGACAAACCTCTATTTTTTCTTTTGATTTTGGCACATCCCTGAGTGGTGGTTGGAGCCGGTGAAGGAAGCATGGTGGAGGCGTTCTCAGGCAGACTCGTTCTCAACTGTTAGATCAGATCTGATCCAACGGCTGAGATTGCCTGAAGAATGGATGGCTCAGATGCAATCTAGAGAGGGTGGGACTGCACGAAATGGTGCCACGTGGCGCTCAGCAGCCGAAAGGTCTTGTGCGTGTGATACATGTGTGCGTGGGGAGCTAAACGGCTTACAAGTGCATCTACGCGGCCAACTAGAAAAAGGTGCTCTCCTTTGACTGTGGCCGTTGGATCTGGATTAGATCCAATGGCTATTGGTTGACTGCGCACAAAAAAGGATTAGGGTTATATATTTTTTTAGGGTTTGGTTAAGTCTGGTTCGGGCTGAAAATGGGCCTTGTAATGTATATTTTTTGGATATGTAATAATATGGACTTGGACTATTAATAATAATAATAATAATATTTTTTCAGTTTTTTATATATTATCTGCTTATAATAATAATAATAATAATAATAATAATAATAATAATAATAATAATAATAATAATAATAATAATAATAATACACATGCACATACAATATATGTACATGCAATCACAAAACTTTAAACACATGACATACAAGCATGCATATACATACACACATGTTCGTACATCACTAATGTAACCATACACACCTTAACACATATACAAACTATTAAAGCATACATGACATGCGAACATACTTACGACCCATATACCATATTAATTATTAATACGTACACATATAATATGTAGTATCCTTGCATCTACACATTAATCACACATGTATACATTACATATATTAATCACACATACATAATATAATATATGTATACAGGCAATAATAGTAAATATTAATAATTACATAATATTTGCGAATTAGCACAAAATTTACGCCAGATAAAAATGAGTGATTACAATTGCCCCACTTTGCTTGTTCTCGTAGAATGGGAACAAAGCAAAGATCATAAGCACTCATTTTTATCCGACTTCCCTATTTGTAGCTTTGGAATCATGTGTTCTTCTAGAACTCTCCGCTTTTCCTCGGTCGAATCTTTAGGCTTGCAAGTTCTTCCTATATAGAACTTTTTCACCTTCCGATCTTGGAGCTACAGGCTCTTCCTATATATAGCCTTTCGCTTTCTCAGGTGGATCCTTCGGACTAAAAGTTCTTCCTATATAGAACTTTTTACCTTGAAATCCTGGAGTTAGGGTTCTTCTTATATAGAACCTTTCACTCTGAAGCCTCAAGTTACAAGCCCCTCATATATAGAACTTTTAACTTTGAGACGGTAAAGCTTGGAGTCTTTCCTATATAGAACTCTTCTTCTTCTTCAACGCTGCAGGTTTCTCCTATATAAAACCTTCTGCGTTACAGATGGATTCTTCCGACTGGGAGTTTCTACTATATAGAACTGCTAGTCTTCAAACCCTGGAGCCGCAAGTCCTTCCTATATAGAATTTTTAGCTTTTGAAATCTTGGAGTTACGGGTTCTTCCTATATAAAACCTTTCACTACGAGGGCTCGAAAATATAGGCTATTCCTATATAGAACCTTTATCTTTGAATTTGGGATTCACGCCAAAATGGCTACTGATCTTTCTGGACTCACACTAATAAGGTTGATGAGGCCTTACTTCAAATTTGGGGATTCACGCCAAAAATAGCTATCGAACTTTCTGGACTTACGCTGCTAAGGCTGCCGAAATATTTCTTCAAATAAATCCACATCTTCAAAATGAATTTGCAGATCAAAGTCATTGGTAATCCATAAGTACCTGATTTAAATAGACAAAATGTTATAATAAATGAGTTAGCATGCTCTTAATCTTAGGGATGCCTAACTATACATGATGCATGAGTGTCAATATTTCAATGCACTTGCTTCTGCAATCCGTTAATCTCGACGCTCTGCTTGCTTTGTATTTCTTTTCTTCTTTTGGGGCAGTACCCCATCTCACTGTTGGGTTCAACCATTTCAGCCTTTCTTTTATGAGTTTCCGATTCTAAGTTTTAAAGCGCCCTTTCGGGTCTTCGCTTTAGAGTTTTTTTAGGTGCCCTTACGGGTTTTCACTTGGGAAATCACTATTGTTGTCTTGAATATTTTCATAGTCCAGTGTGAATGGTGTATGACATCAGTTATCTTATTCTGATGCTCAAAATCTTCTCATCGTCGTGCCTCGACATACATTATGTAAAAAGCTTGAGATCGAAGTTAATTTTTGTTTTCCAATCACATGCGTTCTCAGGGTTAGATCACAATAATGCTCAGAAATCTTTTGTTTATCATAAGTCTATGTTAACCTGTTTGCATGATGCTTATAAAAGCAATGAGAAGACAAGAAATATGATTTTATTGACATTAAGGACTTGGAATAGTTTTAGAAGAGTCATGGAAAACATAAGGACAAGGGAAAGCAGAACATGAAATGCAAAACCCCCAATATCCACTGTATGAATGATGCGTGGTCCTGTCAACCGAAATAGAATCTTTGCCCGGAGCTCCTTCTTCTGGTACCCTTAAGGAAAATTCTTCTTGCCGGAGGCCCAATCTCAAAATTCATCTGATCCGCCCTTAACGGGTTTTTAACTCAGATCCTTCTTTTGCTTCAAGATGCCCTTTTTCGGGTTTTCGCCTCAAGCTTTCCCCTTTTTTTTTTCTTTTTTTTCTTTTTTTTTCACCTAAGGCGCCCTTTACGTTAAGATCAATGCTCCACTCGAAAAGGCTTTCTTAACGATATATGGTCTTTCCCAGTTAGGCATCCACTTCCCTCGAAAATCTTTCTAAATTGGGAGGATCTTCTTAAGCACCAGATCTCCCTCTCGGAATTCTTTCGGATGCACTTTCTTATCATATGCCCGCATCATTCGTCTTTGATACATTTGACCATGGCAGATAGCTTTCAACCTCTTTGATTCATCTAGTTTTACTTCATTTAGAACCCGAAGTGGCAGAATCTTAACCTCAATAGGTAGTACTGCCTATGTGCCGTATACTAGAGAATAAGACGTTACCCCTGTTGATGTGTGAACAGATGTCTGTAGGTAAACAGAGCAAATGGCAGCTTCTCATGCCAAGTGTCTGTCGTCTTCGCAATGATTTTTATTATGTTCTTGTTTGCCACTTCTACTGCCCCATTCATCTTAGGACGGTAAGTTGTGGAGTTATGGTGTGTTATTTTGAACAGGTTGCACACCTCAGTCATTAATTTGTTATTTAGGTTAGAGGCGTTGTCGGTGATAATCCTTTCTGGCAACCCATGTCGACAAATAATTTTCTTCTTTAGCAACTTGTAAACCGCCGTCCTTGTGATATTGGCGTAAGATGCTACTTCCACCCATTTAGTGAAGTAATCAATGGAAACCAAAATAAAACGGTGCCCGTTGGAAGCCTTCGGATGAATCTGCCCAATGGCATCCATGCCCCATGCTGCGAACGGCCAAGGCGAGTTTATGGTGTGTAAAGGTAAATGAGGAGTATGGATCTTATCAGCATATATCTGGCACTTATGACACTTTTTGGCGTAATCGATGCAATCTCCCTCCATAGTTGACTAGAAATAGCCATATCTCATGATTTTTTGGGCTATTGACAGACCATTGGCGTCTATTCCACATAAACCATCATGCACTTCTACCAAAATTTCCTTCGCCTCCCGAGCATCTACACATCTCAACAAAGTTTGATCATGGCCTCTTTTGTATAGAACCTCTCTGTCCAAAACATATCATGTTGCCATCTTCCTGAGTGTTTTTCGGTCATTTTCGTTTTCTCTTTGGGATACTTTTGAAACTTGATATACTGCAAGATATCGTAATACCAAGGGTTGCCATCTATTTTTTCTTGCACATTATAGCAGTGAGCCGACCTTTCAAAGGTCTGCATCTCGATTGGCTTTATTTTTGCTCTCGTATTTTCTTTGAACATGAAGGCTAGGGTTGCCAAGGTGTCTACCATCTGGTTGTCTTCTCTAGGAAGATATGTGAAACTGATCTTTTCAAATTCTTTAATGAGCTATCGGATCAATTAGTAGTATTTGACTAGCTTCGGATCCCTAGTTTCCCACTCTCCTCGTAACTGATATATCACTAAGGACGAATCTTCGAATACTCGAAGTTCTTTGATCTTTCTTTCGATGGCTGCATTCAGTCCCATGAAACAGGCTTCGTATTCATCTATATTGTTTGTGCAAAATAATTCTAGCCTGCTGGTGAAGGGATAGTAGACGTCTTCTGGAGAAATTAGTACAACCCCTATTCCATGACCAAGGGCATTAGAGGCTCTATCAAAGTAAAGCTTCTATGAGCCGCCATCTGAAACAACGCCTTTCTCAATTATAATGCACATCAAGTCCCTATCCGAGAAATTGAAGTTCAACAATTCATAATTATCTGAAGCACGACTAGCTAAGAAATCTACTATGGCGCTTCCCTTCACGTCTTTCTGGCTCACATATACAATGTCGAACTCGGATAACAGCATCTGCCGGCAGGCCATCCTCCCCGTTAATGCTGGTGCTTCTATTAGAAACTTCAAGGGGTCCAATTTAGATATCAACCAGGTAGTATGGTATAACAAGTACTGCCTAATCCTTTTGGTAGTCCAAACCAAAGCACAACATAGCTTTTGAATTAGAGGGTACCGTGTTTCGCAATCAGTGAACTTCTTGCTTAGGTAGTAGATGGCTCTCTCATTCTTCCCAAACTCAACATGTTTCCCCAACACGCAACCCATCAAATTTTCAAAAACTTTCAGGTAAAGGATCAAAGGTTTTTTGGTACCGGTGCTACTAAGATTGGAGCATTCGTCAAGTACTTCTTAATCTTCTCTAGAGCTTCTTGACATTCTTCATCCCAGACCCCGGGGTTATTTTTCTGAAGTAGTCTGAAGACAGGGTCGCACTAAGATTGGTAGGTCCTAGATGGCCTTTATTTTTCTGGGCCATTTCAATCCCCTTCCTACTCACTACAAATCCCAAGAGTTTTCCAGATGTGACCGCGAATGTGTATTTAGCCAGGTTGAGCTTCAGTTGGTATTTTCGTAGTCTTTGGAATAGATTTCTCAGGTTTTGAAGGTGCTTTTCCTCGATTCAAGATTTAGCGATCATATCATCCACGTATACTTCTATCTCTTTGTGCATCATATCATAGAAAAGAGTCACCATTGCTCTTTGATAAGTCGCCCATACGTTCTTGAGTCCGAAAGGCATCACCTTGTAATAGAACGTGCCCCACATAGTTACAAATTTGGTCTTCTCCATGTCTTTTGGGTTCATCGTTATCTGATTGTATCCTGAGAAACCATCCATGAATGAGAACCATGAGTGTCCCGCGGTATTGTCAACCAACGTGTCAATATGTGGCAAAGGGAAATTATCTTTAGGGCTTGCCCGATTTAGATCCCTGTAATCTACACATATGCAGACCTTCCCATCCTTCTTTGGTACTGGTACGATGTTTGCAACCCACTCAGGGTATTTAGCAACTTCCAGAAAACCAGCATCAAACTACTTTTTCACCTATTCTCTGATTTTTAACAGCATGTCAGTCCTCATTCTTCTGAGCTTTTGCTGGATTGGTTTGCATTCTGGCCTCGTTGGCAACTTGTGCACCACTATGTCTGTATTCAACCCCGGCATATCTTGATAAGTCCAAGCAAAGACGTCCTTGAACTCTTGGAGCAGGGCTATCAGTTTACGCCTGGTTTCTGAGGAAAATGTAGTCCCGATTTTCACTTCTCTTCTCTCCTCATTGGTTCCCAAGTTTACAATTTCTGTTTCTTCTTGGTGGGGCATGATTTGCCTTTCTTTATTGGCCATCATCCTTACCAACTCCTCAGGAACCTCGCACTCTGCCTCGTCATCCTCCTCTTCAATTTCTGTTGAGATCTTTGGGCGTTCGAAATCTACCTCAGGATTGGATTCAGAATCATTCATACAGTTAATTATGGGGACCCTGCATGAAATGAGAACGAATGTATTGGGAAGAGAATAATTTTAAATGAAGTGAATAAATATGAACAAGAAATGAATGAATTGAGTAAATGAAATGTTTGCCATTTGAAAAATGTGGAAGATATTCTTTCATTGCAAACAAAAAGTTAACATAGGTACCCTATACAAAAGATCCCCATTATCTATGGGCAGAAACCAAAGGGTTAATTCTGAGCATTACTCTGATCTGGCCCTAAAAACTGCAGGTAGATCAACGTAGCTTCAGTTATCGAGTGTTTCCCTGGGACGGCAAGGGCGGATGCTGGTCAACACGGTGCTGCCATCGTCATCTTCAGCTATCATGTTGATGAACATCCCTTCAAGTGATTCACTGAACATCTCGTTCTGGTTAAGTGTGTCATTTTCTCGAATTGCTTCTTCTACTTTCTGTCATGTACAATCAATTCCTCCAAATACCAAAATATCTTTTACATAAGGGAAATACATCGGTCTCCATAGAATGTCTTTTTCCATGAGTCTGGCCCTCTTTTGTTCTTCTTTCCTTCTATACTCTTCTCTCCTCTGCTAAATACTTGGTTTGTAGCCAAGCCCAAAATGATCTTTCTTGGTGATGACGCTTCTGGGTCGTAGACTTCCTTGCAATCTCCTTCCTAGCCCTCTTCCTAATTTGGCTCATCGGCCCAAAGTTTCAGAAATGGTCATCTTAGTGCAGTTAGATAACCTGGGGCAGAGGATCCGATTACCTTCCGCCACAAATGTCGCATTTACAAGCTCTAACACTCAAAAAGAGCATTCCACGAAATCTTCATCGTTCTAGATGTAGGGGGCATCTGATGTTACCGAAGCGATGATCTCTTGCTTAGCCTTTACAGTGACCAATTTGCCTTCGATCAAAAATTTCAATTTCTGATAGAGTGATGAGGGGACGGCTCCTACAGAGTGGATCCAAGGCCTTCCCAATAAGCAACTGTAGGTTTGCTTTACGTCCATCACCACGAAGTCGATTGTGTACTCTGTCAGCCCGATTAATAAAGGTACCTCAATTTTTTCAAGTGTTCCCCTTTGAGTACCGTTAAATGCTCTCACAGAGTTATGATAGGGTTTCATGTGGGAATCATCTACCGGCAGCTTTTGCAGAGTCACCATCGATAGTACGTTTAATGCTGACCCATTATCAATCAGTACTCCTGGCAACACATACCCTTTGCAGTGGGTCGTGATGTTGAGAGCTTTGGTGGACCCCATACCTCCTTCCGGGATCTTGTCATTGCTAAATGTGATGTGGTTGTATGCGATGATATGCCCCACTATTCTGTCCAGCTTAGACACAGAAATGTCACCGGGTACAAATGTTTGATTCATCACCTTAACGATGCCTCACGATGCTTTTTAGAACTCAAAAGCAACTCCAACACCATAATCCTTGCTGGTTGCTTTCGCAGTTGCTCCACTACATTGTATTCACTGTGCCTCAGAAATTTCAGAAATTCTTGTGCTTGAGCCTGAGTTACAGGCTCATTAATCTTTGGAGGGGGCTCATCGCCAAATATCTGAGCAAGACTATTCGATGTACCCTCGCCCTTATCTTTTGTAGCTTCGACAAACTTTAAAGCTTCCGAAGAGTAGCACATGCCGCTCCTCGTAAAGTGTCCTACCTCGTTGACATTTCATCTTTCTTTTTCTGTTCATCTTTCTGTGTTGTCTCTTCTTCTACCCTTTGTTCCTCTTCCTCACTAGGTTTATACTTCTCTGGTATAGTCATGTTGGCCGTATAATTCCAAGGGGTCCGCCACATGTCTTTGAATAGAAAAAAGGCTGGTGCTGAGATGATGATTTTAGGGGCTACCTTTGCAGCTTCAGCTTGAGATGAACTCGCTTCCTTTGGTCTGGATGGGATGAAAAAGGGTCTATCTATTCCATACTTGATGTTGAGGCTATCTGACGCACATACATCTAACTCATTCCTTCCTGCAACTTCCTCAACGAACTCTATCTGTTTGCTGTCCATCAACTATTGAACCAATCTCCTAAATTCTTCACATTGCTAGATTTCGTACCCCCCGTCCTGGTGGAACTCGCAATAGGCTCTACATCCTTTCTACACCACTACTATTCCTCTGTCAATCAGGCGGGCCGTACATAACTGTTGGAACACCCATCGAAAGGGAGACTTAATTTCTGACACATTCTCATTAGCCTTCCTAGCAGAGCATTCCTTGATAGCGTTTACTTCACGGCTCCTGTGATTAGGCAATGGATTAGCGGCCACATTTGGTTCCTCAAATTTCAATACCCAAAAATTAATCAAACTCTGTACGAGTTTCTTGAATGCGAGGTAATTTCCTGTGGGGTGACCATGGGCGCCACCATGATAATTGCAACGTGCGTTAGGATTATACCATGACAGAAACGAAGGTTTAAATGGATTAACATAGTACGGGCAGACCAAATCAGCTTTATGCAACTGAGAATAAAGCTCGGAGTATGAATCTGGCAACAGAGTAAAGGCTACTTTCTGTTTTCCTTTCTTGGAGCTCTCTCTTCTCTTTAGTTCTGAGCTTTCCCTGCAGATGCTTGCGGCTGAGAGACCGTGAAGTTCTTTGGAGCATTGTAAGTACTCGTAGCATTTACATCATTCTCCCTATTCTTGTTGTATTTTTGAGAGCTATCCCCACTATTAATCCTGCCACTCTTAATTGCCAATTCGAGAGACTCCCCAATCCTGATCAAATCAACAAAGCTCTGAGTCATATTATTGATGAGGTGGTCGAATATTGTCCCCTTTAGAGTATTCATGAACAAGAGCGTAATCTCATGTTCAGGAATTGGTGGCTGGATCTGAGTGGTCACCTCTCGCCACCTCTGGGCGTATTGTCGCAGACTCTCGTTAGACTTTTGCCTCATATTTTCCAACATGATCCTATTGGGGGTTATATCTGTCACATGTTTGTACTGCTCAATGAACTTCTTCGAAAGGTTCTTCCAGGTCTTGATGTTTGCCCGGCTTAATTGGGTGTACCACCATGTTGCTACTCCAGTTAGACTATCTTAGAAACAATGGATTAAAAGCTTTTTGTCCTTGACGAAGGCGACCATCTTTCGACAATACATGGTCACATGCGCGGAAGGACATGAAGTTTCATCATACTTGTCAAATTCTGGAGTTTTGAATTTTGGCTGTAAAACAAGGTTGGATACCAGGCTCAGATCACTAGCTTTATTCCCTGGTTCATCTGTGGCTTGTAGTGCTCTAAATTTTTCTTTCATAAGACGGAATCTTTCCTCCTATTTCTTTTCCACTTCCGTTCTGATTTTCTCGACCAAGTTCAGATCTGGCACCTCTTCTTCATAGAATGCCTATGTATCAATGGGATGGCTTTCAGATGCCCCTGCCTGAAGACTAGCAGATATCCCGACAGGGTCAATATGTACTCTTTTTGACAGACTTGACGTCATTGGTTGAACCTTGTTGTGAGATGTGATACCTTCTGGCTCCTGGGCGACTTCGTCTGTAACATTTTCTTTCCCAAGGCTTTTTGCTAGCAATGTAGTTATGTCGGATACTATCGCAGCTTGTGATTGAGCAATCTGCTCGCTGAGGCTCCGTTTGGCTTCATCGAAACATACTTCCAAATATTTCTGCCCCTTTTCCAAACTAACTATTATGTCTTCCATTAATTTACTTTGGAACCGAGTAAAGTATGGATGCGGAATGGTTGTGGCTTATATTACAGTTTAACTGCCACAATATTTACACTATTAATATTTTTGAAGAGAAAGATGAATGCATGTATATTGATGCAAATATCATGATGCACTGTAAGAATTATGCAAATAAAGGTACTGATTCCGCTCGTAATCACCCTTTTGAACTACTTTCATAGGAATTAAAGGGTCCAAATTACAAAATATCAAAATAGAGTTCTGCACATAAGCCCTAGCTCTATCTCCTAACTTTTCGATATCCCTGAGCAGCTTGATGAACCTAGGTGCTTCTTTCATGTCTGAGGTTATGAAAGGTCGAAGAGCTTCGGCTTCTGCAGATAAATCCGTCAAATGTCCCGCAACTTGTCGTATCTCCCCCATCATGGTCATGTAATACTGGTCTCTATCTTGAATCATCTGGGAGGCATCACGAAGTCTTTGCCGCCAATAATTGTCTCCACCTGTTGCAGCTTCTTTGATTACCCTAATTCTCCCCTTATAATCCTGAATGATTGTCTCGAGTGACTCAATGCGGGCCCGTAACATACCAATTTCACGCTTCCTTTCTTGTAGTTCGATGAAACCATTCCTCTGACGATAGGTCTGAAAAGAGTGCTCCAACTCTACCAATCTCCCCTCTAACTTGGCGTTCTGATCTTGGCTCTGACTCAGGCTTTGAACAGTGTCGTTGTACAAGTTTTGCATCTATAGTAGCCTATTCCTGTTCCCCATGGATTTTCTCTTCCAAACGGTAGTGTTTTCTCTTTCACAGATGATTGCTTGCTTGCCTTTTTCGGTCTCTTGCCTAGCTCTTTCTTTCTCTTAGTTAATGGCGTCCTTAAAAGATCGTCTTTCACTCTCGATGGCTAATTTATAGCTTTCTATCCCCTTATCAATTGCTCGCTTGCCTGTCTCTCGTTCTTCTTCAACTAAACGCATACCGTTCATCATTTTCTTCTCCACGGCTAGAAATTGGATTTGGCTAGCATTCTGCACCTTTGCTTGGAGTTGGAGAGTATCTTTATGATAAAGGGCATTCTTCTCACTCAGATCTGCATTCAGCTTCTTCAGTTGCCTGATGGTCTCATCTCGTTCATCTACATTTAAACATGCTTTGTAGAGTTTATCCATATGCTGAGTCTGTAAAGACTCCATCTTCTTCTTAACCTCATCGAGTTTATTTCGCAGAATGTCAGCCTCGGACGGTACTATCCTCATATGCTCCTCAAGTGACATGGTTGGTTCTTGGTCGGGTTCTAGAATCTTGTCGTTAATCCTTAGGCGTCTCCAAAGATCTAATCAAGGGTAATCATGGGCTTGGTATCTCCTTCTACTCTGATCCGATAACAGTGATCCTAAGTCTCATGATGGTCTGAACCTTCGCCCTTGAAAGGAAACTCTCTTCGACTTAAACCGAAAGTGTCTGGAACAAACTGTCGCGATCCGAATTGTCGGGACACCAAAAGTGGATTGTTATGCGTAATAAGTGCTCCGCAATTGTACAAGTGTACACATCGTAAGTTATAGTAGAAAAGATATCGTCTCCATAGGGATTGGTGCCACTTCAAGAATCTATTCTCTTGCACTGTGAAAAGTAAAAGAAAACACAAGTAGAAGATTATAAGAGTTTTAACTAACAACTAAACTAGAAAGCAATAAGTAAAAGAAGATGTAATTAAATGAGAGAGAATAGGCCAGGTTATCGTGAGTTGAGGAGTGACAGCCGATTTGATCGTCTTGGTAAAAGAGTGCAAAGGCAACTCAGTTGCCGTGGCAACTTGCACAGCGGGGTTGCCTTGGCAACTAATCGATGGTTGCCTGGGCGACTAGCTGGGAAACTACTTGGGCGTCTGGGCAGCAACTTCAAGGTTCGACGGAGCGTTCGTCAATGGTTTCTTCTTATCCCTAAGTCGAAACTCTAGCTACTTGTGCATGCCTTGACAATACATCCCTGCGTGAATCAAGGGTGAACAACAACCAATCTTGCATTCCTCTTAGCCGTTGAATCCTTAACTTATTCCTAAGCCGGATTAATCTTCACCATCAATAGATTGAATAAAGACCATACTCATTCGTTTCTTGAATCTAACTCTCCCGATATTAGATAAATAGATGAAGTTACGAGATCTTCTCCCAATTCACTCGTAAACAAGAATAAGAACCAAGAATGAGTAAACCTTGAATTTAAAATGCAAACTCTTATTACCTAAACAAAATCCAATTGTTTCTCACAACCACAAAACACAATAACCTTAACCAAATAGATTTAGTTCATGGCTAGGTTCCAAAGAAACACAAGATAAAGAATTCCTAGCATAAACCTAATTGAACAAGAAAGAAAAAGATGAAGAATGGATGAAGCTTTGTCGAAATCTCCCTTGCCCTTGATCTTGTCAAAAATTCTCTCCTCCCCCCCTTTGGAGTTGACAGCATGGTCTTGAATTTATAGGGTTAGGTCAAAGTCTTTTTTTGAGGAGGAAGTTAAGTTGGAATTAAATTATCTTTAAAGAATATAATTCTTTATTATTTTTAAATTCCTTCTAGAACTTCTCTTATCTTTTTGGGATTTAATTTCTCTTTGATCCTCTTTATTGAAATCAAACTCCTTTGGGATTTATCTTTGCTCCACGTTATCTTGGGCTTATCTAGTCATCGATTTTGATTACCATATCATCTTATTCCTTGTCGAAAATTGCCCTGGAAACTAGCTCGGCATCTCCTTCATGCATTGCCCTGGTAACTAGCTCGGTATCTCCTTCATGCATTGCCTTGACAACTGGTTCCAGCCTTGCTTTGGCAAGTGATTCTGCACACACACAGAACACACCAAAGCAGTATCTTTTTCCACAAAATTGAGCAAAATATGAAATCAAGCTTGTCCACAAAGGAAACGATGCAAACATGCATGAATGACTAATAATGCAACTAATATGAGCCTAAGTCTAGCAATAATAAGAATAAAAAGGGTAATAAAAATAGTACTTTTAGACACTTAACACACCCCTAAACTCGAACTATTGCTTGTCCTCAAGCAATGCAAACTAATAATTACCAGCCAAGACTTCAATTTTCACAAACTTAGCTTTGAACTTGATTTCAATTCTCAGAACCGGGGCACAAAGTATGATTGGCTTTTCATTTTTCAGACAACTTAGGAGTTACTCAGAATCAAACTATAATGCTTGTGAGTGTGTGCGGAGTTGTGTGCAAGTTGATTTTTCGGATTCTATTCAAACATGGGGTTTTCAAATTACTTCATTGGGTTCTTTTAACCTATTTTAACTAGAGCCGGTTTCAGGCACCTCTAGTGTTTTGTTTTTAGTTTTCTTAAGTTAATTAATTTATTCGACTAGAGCTGGTTTCGGGCACCTCTAGCGATCAATTTTTAGCGCATACTATAGCCAATTTCGGGCACCTCTAGTAATCAATTTTTAGCGCATACTAGAGCAAATTTCGGGCACCTCTATTATTCATCCAATTTTTATTCTAATCCCCCAATTTTTTAACTATCAACCTAAGTTCGCTAGAATTCCTTAAATCAATCAAGCCACAACAGTGTTTTATCAATTTTAGCATCATAGTAAGATTCTAATTGTTTCCATGTTTATCCTAGAATAAAAAGTTCTATCAATTAAGTACATTGGCAAAGTCATCATCGGATATTCATCAAATCTAGGCAATTCTTGTTTCAACTAAAGGCATGACAAGCAATTTATGTATCCTAAATGCAATACTTAAGATGAATACAACTAAACATGGTAACTAACTAATAACAATCCCCCCAAACTCGAGTTAGGCATTGTCCTCAATGCATGGAACAAAGAAAAATAAACATAAAGAAAAGTAAAATGAAAACGAGGACTTACTCTGAGAGTTCGTCGTCGTGGATGATTAGTTTTCTTTTGGTCGGTGTCTTGATTCTTTTGCTTGAACACGGTGGTTGCTTCCTTGTTGCCGATGGTGGAATCGATCATCGTACGGGGTTGTCCTCTTCGTCAATGTCATTGGCTTTTCGCTTGGGCTTGGAGGATTCGATTGGTGCAGTCTTTGTTGGTACAATGGAGGACTAGTCTGAATCTGAAAAATCAGACAATAATTCAGTACGAGTTGATTCGGGCATAGGTGCTTTACCTTTGGCTTTTGCAGTGGTTGCCGGGGTGTCTTTAGCTTTGGTTGCCGTGACATCTTCAGTGTTGGTTGCCGTGGCAACTGCTTGGGCAGGTACAATGTAGGTTTCCGCGGCATCATCTGTTGCGGTTGTCGTGGCAACTACTTCATTGGTTGCCGTGGCAAGGATTTCGGCAAGAAAAATAGGGAACGGCACGCGGGTGTCCAGGTACTTTTCCAGGATGACTTGGGTAATGGCATTGTTGTGATCCTTCATGTACCGCATGAACATTAGTTGCCGGTCTTCAATTTGCCTAAGGCGGTTCGCGAACGGTTGTAAGAGTGCTTCTAGTTGTCCCAAGGTTGCTGGCCGAGTTGCCCGGGCATCAGTTGCTTGGGCATTAGGCGTTGCCGAGGCGGCAGGAGTTGTCGCGGCAATTGAAGGCGTTGGGGATTTTACCGGTGCCTCTCCCATTAGCTTTTGGATTTGTGTTCGATTCCAACCGGACTTTGGTATGGCCTTTTCATCAGTGGACTCACTTGGGACATGCATCTCCTTGCAAAGATTGGAAATTAAGCAAGGGAAGAAAAGATAACCCTTTTCTTTTGTGCTACATACAAAAATCTCATCACAAATAGTTTTTCCAATGTTAATGATGCGATTATGCAAGATAGAATGTATGAGCAAAAGATGAGGTGTATCAACGGTGGTATTGTGTGTTGTGGGCATTAAAGAAGTTTTAACAAACTTATTCCATAATTGTGCCTCGGGTTTAAGCCGAAGGTGATTTACCGTGCCCTTGAATTTACCATCGTTCCAATGAGTTCCCGTTAGACTGAGTTCTTGAAGCACCTTGTCGAGTTACTTGGGCGTGAGTTGATCAACAAAGGCTTGATGCTCGTCCTTCTCAATGTAGAGCCCGTAAAAGGTGTTGATGTTTTTGGGGTTTATGAGTATAGCCTTGTCACGAACAAAAACATAATGATTATCTGGGTTAGGTGAGTAAGCATAGAATTCTCTTACCCATGAGATGTTACCCGGTTCCAATTGATGGCAAAAGATTTGCCACTTTTGATGTGCAATCCTTTCGAAGATAAATGGTTCAAGGCTGAAATCTTGATGAGAGTTGGAGTATTCAAAGCCTTATTCTTCGCAAATCTTCTGGCTTTCAAACTTGGAGTGAAATATTTCTTGAACCACCGGTGTGGCAAACTTCTTGTATCTTGGTTCTTTGGAGGAACTTCGATGAACCAAAAATTCAATTTTTGGATGCCATGGATGATCTTGGTTGTGAGTTTGGTAAAAACAAAGAAAAGAAAGCAAAAGAAACTAAAGAGTTGCAAGATTGAAAAGTAGGAATAGGTTTCTTGGAAGTTAAGGGTGATGGGTTATATAGAAAAGATAGGTAGTAAATATGGTGGGTGGGATTAATTTTGGAATAAAGAAGAAAGAGGTTTCGATTTAGGGGAAGGGTGACGGCTAGGGGGTTTATTTAGGGTAAGTTGGAGGCTTTATATAAGCCTTAGATTCAACCCCTTAATCTCCTTGTTGAAGAAGTTTCCTTCTTGAATCAAAATTCCTCTTTTATCTTGAACTCTTTTTCCTACAATTCAAAGACAAATAAAATAAGGATTAAAATTAAAGATAAATTAATAAAAGAAAATAAATAAAGATGTAGTTTTAATCTTAAAGAAAATAAATAAATCTATCATAAAAAGAAAAAAATACCGAAATTAAATAAAAAAAACATATATAGTTCGAAAAAAATAAAAAAGAAAAAGAAAAAAAAGAAAATATCGAAATGAGAGCATGCTCATGCATCTCCTAAGGTGACCACTTCTTTGTTATGTTCCACATGGGCACCGTTGTAGTGCTTCAATCTTTGTCCATTAACTTTGAATTCATGTTCGTTAGTGATGGACTTGATTATCACGGCACCATGGGAGAATGGTTTGGCAACTTTGAGTGGTCCCGACCATCTTGATTTCAGTTTTCCCAGGAAAAGTTTTAGCCAATAATTGAATAAGAGAACTAGTTGCCCTGGCTTGAATTGCCGCGGCAATAGTTTCTTGTCATGCCATTGCTTTGTTTTCTCTTTGTAGATTCGTGCATTGTTATAGACGAGTGCACGTAATTCTTCTATATCGTTGAGGTCCAGCAAACACTTTTTCCCGGCACTTTCCCAATTCATATTCACGGTCTTGATTGCCCAATATGCCTTGTGTTCGATTTCCACCGGTAGATGGCATGTTTTTCCATAGACAAGTCGGAAGGGAGACATACCTAAGGGTGTTTTGAATGCAGCGCGATATGCCCAAAGTGCGTCATCTAGTCTTACTGACCAATCCTTCATAGAGGGATTTACAACTTTCTCGAGTATACCCTTCAATTCCCTGTTGGAAATTTTTGCTTGCCTATTGGTTTGTGGCTGATATGCCGTGGCAATTTTGTGTGATACACCAAAGCGTTGTAACATCTTGGCGATGAGTTTGTTGTCGAAGTGCTTGCCTTCATCACTGATAATTGCTCTCGGCATCCCAAACTGTGTAAATATATTTTTTTGCAAGAATCGTTGCACGGTCTTGGAATCATTGTTGGGAACTGCAGTTGCCTCAACCCATTTAGACACGTAGTCGACGACAAGTAGAATGTAGAGGTTGCCGAACGAAGATGGGAAATGTACCATAAAATCGATCCCCCATACATCAAACAATTCCACCTCGATGATGTTTTGGAGCGGCATCTCATGTCGTCTAGAGATATTGCCCGTCCTCTGGCATCGATCACATTGCTTGTAAAACTCTTGGGCATCTTTGTACAATGTTGGCCAATACAAACCGGATTGCAAAACTTTGGCCGCGGTACGTGTTCCTCCAAAATGTCCTACATGGGGTGAAGAATGGCATTGCCGGAGTACATTCTGCTGCTATTCTTCAGGGACACATCGGCGTATAACCTTATCTGTATATTGTTTAAACAAAAGAGGCTCGTCCCAAAAGTAATGCTTAGCATCATGGCAGAACCGCTTCTTCCCTTGGTGAGTAAGGCCATAAGGTAAAATACAACAAACAAGGAAATTAACTAAATTCGCGTACCAGGGTATTGCCGAGGCATGTGCTGCCGTGGCGAGTGCTTCCAAGATTACCAAGGCGTGTGCGTCTGGAGTTACCGAGGCATACGCGTCCATGGTTGCCAAGGCGTGCGTGTCAGTGGTTGCCGCGACGTGCGTATCAGTGGTTGCCGAGGCATACGCGTCTGGAGTTGCTGAGGCGTGCGCGTCAAGGGTTGCTGAAGTGTCGAGGGTTGTCGAGGTGTGGGCATCCATGGTTGCCGAGGCGTGCGCATCCATGGTTTTCGAGGTGTCAAATAGTTGTTCATCCGGGAATGCATCGCATATCTCTAAACCCGCGTCCTCCTCCCTATTGTGTTCTAAGCGTGATAAGTGATCGGCCACTTGATTTTCTGTTCCTTTCTTGTCATTAATTTCAATTTCAAACTCATGTAAAAGAAATATCCAACGAATCAAACGAGGTTTGGCATCCTTTTTAGCAAATAGATACTTGATTGTTGAATGGTCCGTATGAACAATTACCTTTGTACCAATCAAATAGGATCGAAACTTGTCAAATGCGAAAACTACGGCTAGTAACTCTTTCTCCGTTGTTGTGTAATTCACTTGAGCACTATTAAGAGTTTTATTAGCGTAGTATATCACATGAAAGATCTTACCTGTGCGTTGGCTTTATTGATCCGGGTCTAATAGAGGACTGCTCCTACCGCGAAATCACTTGCATCACACATGAGCTCAAAAGGTAGCGTCCAATCTGGTGGAACGACAATGGGTGCCGAGGTAAGCTTTTCCTTTAGGGTTTCGAATGCTTGGGCTCAAGAATCATCAAAATTTAAGACTTTATCCTGTTCAAGAAAATTGCACAAGGGTTTAGTAATTTTAGAAAAATCATGAATGAACTTCTTGTAAAAACCTGCATGTCCAAGAAAGCTTCGAATTCCTTTAACCGAACTTGGTGGGGGTAATCTCTCGATCACGTCCACCTTGGCTTTGTCTACTGTAATTCCCTTGGATGAAATCTTGTGGCCGAGCACTATTCCTTCATTTACCATAAAATGGCACTTCTCCCAATTAAGGACTAAATCGGTTTCTTCACATCTTGCAAACACCTTCTCTAAATTACCGAGGCAACTATCGAAGTCATTTCCAAAAACGGAAAAATCATCCATGAAGATCTCAAGGAAGTCTTTGACCATGTCTGAAAAGAGTGCCATCATGCATCTTTGGAAGGTTGCTAGGGCGTTACACAATTCGAACGGAATCCTTCAGAAAGCATAAGTACCGTATAGGCATGTGAAGGTTGTCTTTTCTTGATCTTCTGGTGATATGGCAATTTGATTGTAACCTGAATAACCATCAAGAAAACAATAAAAGGGTTTACCCACAAGACGGTCAAGCATTTCATCAATAAAGGGAAATGGGAAGTGACCTTTCCTAGTGGCTTTGTTTAGCTTTCGATAATCCATACAAACCCTCCAACCAGTCACAGCCCTAGTTGGAATGAGTTCATTGTTTTCATTACTTACCACCATTATGCCTCCATTTTTCGGTACACATTGTACCAGACATACCCATGTACTATCAGAAATAAGGTATATGATGTCGACGTCAAGCCACTTGATGATTTCTTTCATTACAACCCCTTTCATGGCATGATTCAGTCTCCTCTGGGCCTCAATCGAAGGTTTGTGATCATCTTCCAACAAGATCTTGTGCATGCATACTGTCGGGCTAATTCTCTTCAAGTCGGCAATTGTCCACCCTATTGCCTTCTTGTGTAGCATCAACATTTTGATCAGCTTCTTTTCCTGGTCAGGCTATAACTTAGAGGAAATAATTACAGGCAATGTTTTATCGGTTCCCAAGTAAGCATACTTTAGTTGCTCTGGCAACTGTTTCAACTCAAGAATCGGTGGTTGTTCAATAGAGGGCTTTTCGATTTTACCTTCCTTACCTGAGTAATCCAGTGGTTCAAAGTATGTACCTGGTCGATTGACTAACCAATTTGCCTCCTCTTGTTGTTCCTCATCGATCGGTTCTTTATACTCAGGTTCCTCTTGATCGGCAATGTAGTTACTGAGGCAACTAAATTCTCATCGAAGTTAAGCTCTGCCGTGACATGGAGAAGTTGTCATTCTTCTGGATCATCGGCATGCCTTAGTGTTTGGAACACATTTAGTTTAACTTGCTGGTCATTCACCCTCATTGTGAGTTCTCCCTTTTCAACATTGATCAAGGTTCTCCTTGTCGCTAGGAAGGGTCTCCCGAGAATGATAGGTGCATGTTCATTTGCTTCACAATCCAAAACAATAAAGTCATCGGGAAAAATAAATTTATCAACTTTTACCAGTATGTCTTTGATTTTTCCCTTTGGATGCATATAGGATCTGTCGGCTAGCTTTAGCATGACTGTTGTAGGTCTTGCCTTCCCGATTCCTAGTTTCTGGAAAACCGATTTAGGCATCAAGTTTATGCTTGCTCCAAGGTCTCATAATGCTTTCCCGACATAGTGGTTTCTAATGGAACAAGGTATTATGAAACTTCCGGGATCCTTCAACTTGGGTGGCATGCGATTGTGCAACATGGCCATGCATCACTCTTTACGACAACTGTTTCAAACTCTCATAGCCTTGTTCTCTTGGACACAATGTCTTTAAGAAACTTGGCATAGTTCGACATTTGTTCAATTTCTTCAACCAATGGCAAGTTGATGTGGACTTGCATGAGGATATCAAGAAACTTCTTGAATTGATAATCTTGCTTTTGTCGCTTCAACCTTTGTGGGAATGGTGGTGGAAGTCGGATATCTTCGATCTTTTCATTGGTCTGGAACCTGATTGATGGCATTGCCAGGGTAACTGGAGTTGCCGAGGCATCGTCAACTGGGGTTACCGTGGCGTGCCTATCGTTGGTTGCCGAGGCGTCCTTATCGCCGGTTACCGAGGCATGCTTATTGTTGGTTGCCGCGGTAATTCCTGGTTCAACATCTGAGGCTTTGCCGCTGGGTTCGTCTTGATCTTTTTGTGGAGTTTTGTTTGGTGAGCGAGCTTAAGCCTCTTTAAGTTGTTGGCCACTTCTAGTAGTGATCACCTTGCATTGCTCATGGCCAGTTCCTCTTGCGACTTCAGTATCGCTAGGTAAACCTTATTGCGGTCTAGTATTCAGGTTTTGAGCAAATTGTCTGACTTGATTTTCCAATGATTTGATTGCCGCCTCTTGGTTTTGCAATCTCATCTCAGTCCTGTTAATAAAAGCATCATTTCTTTTTATGAAGTTACTATTCTCAGCCATATAAGATTCAGTTTTCAACATAAAAGCATTGAGAGAATTTTCCAAAGAACTAGATGTTGTCGGTTGTTGCTGCGGCAACTGTTGCCGTGGAATATTCTGCTGGAATCCCGATGCTTGTGCATTCTGATTGTTATGGTTTAGAGCATTGTTGGGATTACTTCATGAAAAATTCGGGTGCTTCTTCCAAGTTGGATTATATGTATTGGACATCACATTGATGTTCCAGTTGCAATTCCCACATAAAAGCTGGATTCTGCATACATTCAGAAGAATCATGGTTACCACCACATAACTCACAAAAAGAATCCATTACCTTGACCTCCTGTGTGTTGTTTGGTTTTTGCATGTTCTGGACCATCTTGGTTAAAGTGGCCAATTGTGCCGAAATTGAGTCTGATGATCCTAGTTCATGTATTGTGGCTAGGCGTCTAACTCCTCCTCTTCTAGCAGAGGGGAATCGATAATCATTCTTGGCAAGTCTGTTTAGAATTTGCATTGCTTCCTCCGGTGACTTATCTAGGAGTATGCCGTTTGTCGAGGCATCTAATATCATCCTTGTTGGTGTATTCACAGCATTGTAAAATATTGTTACTTGTGTCCACACTGGGAATCCGTGTATGGGGCATTTGTGTAGAAGTTCTCTATATCGCTCCCAAGCCTCGTACATAGATTCATCATCTGCCTACCGAAAAGAAGTAATTTCGTTACGAAGCTTATCAGTCAAATTTGTAGGATTAAATTGAGCAAGGAAATCACGACAAATATCGGTCCAAGATCCTATTGATCCCGCAGGAATACTATTCAACCATGCTTTCGCCCTATCCCTCAGTGAATAGGGGAATAATCTTAGTCGTAAAACATTGGGGGTGACTCCTTTTATTTTGAATGAATTACAAATCTCGAGGAAAGATTTCAGATGTTGTCGTGCATCTTCAGTTGCTGAGCCGCCAAATTGACCAATTGTGTTGATCATGTTAAACATCACCGGTTTTAATTCAAAGTGGTCGGCTTCAATTTCAGGCGTGATAACTCCTGAATTAAGTCCATCAAGATCTTCTTCAAGATAGTCTCGAATAGTTCTGTTTCGTGCAAGAATCACTCCTCCTCCTGCTGGAACATCTTGATTCATATTGCTGTCTTGATTAGCCATTGCTACTCTTAACCTTCGTCTAAGTCTTTGTAAGGTTCGTTCGATTTCTGAATCAAAGGGATATTCTGGTGTAATCGGTCTCACCCTGGTCATATACCAATGCAAAACCAAAGTTTTTTAGCCCTTTGAATCTTAAACAAGAAAAATAAAAAGTGCAAGAAAATAAAAACAAAGTCGTTATTGCCAATTCCCGACAACGGCGCCAAAAACTTGTTGCGCGTAATAAGTGCTCCGTAATTGTGCAAGTGTACACGTCGCAAGTTATAGTATAAAAGATATCGTCTCCACATTGATTGGTGCCACTTCAAGAATCTAATCTCTTGCATTGTAAAAAGTAAAAGAAAACACAAGTAGAAGATTATAGGAGTTTTAACTAACAACTAAACTAGAAAGCAATAAGTAAAAAAAGATGTAATTAAATAAGAGAGAATAGGCCAGGTTATCGTGAGTTGAGGAGTGATAGCCAATTGGATCATCTTGGTAAAAGAGTGCAAGGGCAACTCAGTTGCCGTGGCAACTTGCACAACGGGTTGCCTTGGCAACTAATCGATGGTTGCTTAGGCGACTAGCTGGGCAACTACTTGGCGTCTGGGCAGCAACTTCAAGGTTCGGCGGAGCGTTCTTCAATGGTTTTTTCTTATCCCTAAGTCGAAACTCTAGCTACTTGTGCATGCCTTGACAATACATCCCTGCGTGAATCAAGGGTGAACAACAACCAATCTTGCGCTCCTCTTAACCGTTGAAATCCTTAACTTATTCCTAAGCCGGATTAATCTTCACCATCAATAGATTGAATAAAGACCATACTTATTCGTTTCTTGAATCTAACTCTCCCGATATTAGATAAATAGATGAAGTTACGAGATCCTCTCCCAATTCACTCAAACAAGAATAAGAACCAAGAATGAGTAAACCTTGAATTGAAAGTGCAAACTCTTATTACCTAAACAAAATCCAATTGTTTCTCACAACCACAAAACACAATAACCTTAGCCAAATAGATTTAGTTCATGGCTAGGTTCCAAAGAAACACATGATAAAGAATTCCTAGCATAAACCTAATTGAACAAGAAAGAAAAAGATGACGAATGGATGGAGCTTTGTCGAAATCTCCCTTGCCCTTGATCTTGTCAAAAATTCTCTCCTCTCTCCCCTTTGGAGTTGACGACATAGTCTTGAATTTATAGGCTAGGTCAAAGACTTTTTTTGAGGAGGAAGTTAAGTTGTAATTAAATTATCTTTAAAGAATATAATTCTTTATTATATTTAACTTCCTTCTAGAACTTCTCCTATCTTCTTGGGATTTAATTTCTCTTTGACCTCTTTATGGAAATCAAATTCCTTTGGGATTTAGCTTTGCTCCACGTCATCTTGGGCTTATCTAGTAATCGATTTTGACTACCATATCATCTTATTCCTTGTCGAAAATTGCCATGGCAACTAGCTCGGCATCTCCTTCATGCATTGCCCCGGCAACTAGCTCGACATCTCCTTCATGCATTGCCCTGGCAACTGGTTCCAGCCTTGCTTTGGCAAGTGATTCCTCACACACACACAAAATACACCAAAGCAATATCTTTTTCCACAAAATTGAGCAAAATATGAAATCAAGCTTGTCCACCAAGGAAACGATGCAAACATGCATGAATGACTAATAATACAACTAATATGAGCCTAAGTCTAGCAATAATAAGAATAAAAAGGGTAATAAAAATAGTACTTTTAGACACTTAACACGGATCACAAGCAATTCAACCGTATAGCTCTAACATCATCAGCCAGTCATAATCGCCACAGCTGCATAAGAAGTAACTAACCCTGCCGAGCCACGGAACTCTCCACACTATGCCTTCGTCTTGAATGTTCTTAAAGATCCGGGTCTATTTCTTCCTGTTCAAGTCTTCTCGCCATTCATTCGCTAAGTACTCCTGTAAAAGTAAAAAATCTCGAAATGATATTCCTGGTAAAACCCTTGTTGGTGTCTTCCACATATGGCTCTGGATCCAAACCTGTAGTAGCTGTGCACACCCTCTGAAACGTCCCTCTTCATGTTTTCGGCTTGCGTTCAGAGAAATGAAAGTTTCGGTTAAAATTGCCAGTACTGGATTCACCTTCCGCTTTAGACGCTCAAATAGATCTAGGATGGCTACATCGATGTTTCCGAGGACCCTCAAAAAAATGACCAAACCATATATCCCTAAGGCGAATAGGTCCATCTTCTTTACTTCATTTGGGTGTGCTGGTATGATGTCTCGGATACTCTCCCATACAAAGGCTAGACTATCTCCTCGTATCTAAATCAGGCCATTAACCTAATCGTCACTCATCCCGACAAAAGTTTTGAGCTTCGAAGGGTAATTCTGGTTCCTCGACGGCTTTGCATAGATCCAATCTTTCTGAACATTCTTCTAGTTAAGTAGAGCCGTGTATTCTTCTACCGTAGGCATCACATCTTGCCCGTTGAAAGTAAAGCAACAAAAAGCGGGATTCTAGAACTAGAAAATTGCTTAGAGTAAAGGCTGGTTGACTCGGACATACATCAACTGTGCTATGTCGCCATAACTATCACAGAATACGTCTTGTAGTCTTCGATCCCATCCTTCCCAAATCCTTTTAAGTTCTCACAGGTCATTCTATTGAAGGCTCACGTAGGTGTACCCTGACACTATGTGCTCGCTCGGAAAACTATTACCTTGAGTTCTATGATTGACTTCTGACCAATGTCTGACGGCTGAGTTGAGTTCGTCCTTCTTAAGATACCTTTTTTCCATGATGAAAGATTTTCTGATCGGGCAAACCACTTGATCCAGTACCTTTATGTAATGCAGATGCAATGATATATGCAAAAAAACAAAACAAAAAAGAAAATGAGTCAGTACCGGATAAAATCAACAAATACATAAATAAAAAGGGCAAGTTAAATAAGATAAACAAACAAAACAACCCTATTTACATCCCGTCTAAAACGCCTAGTTTATCCGCATGGCTCTAAAGGGTGGGTCTTTTATGTTCTCTACATGTGGTGTTGGTGCTAGGCGGTACCCGAATTGTCCTTGCTGTCCTCTACTAAGAGTAGCAAAGCCCCCGATTATCACCCATTATAGGCTCCTTTCAACCGGGTTCAATTCAGGGGGACCCATTCGCTTATGCCCCTACGAAGGAACGATATCCTCACGAAAGCATAAGGTACTCGAGCTCCGAAGGTACTTTGCTAGGCCCATACGGAGGAACGATATCCTCACGAAAGCACTAGCGTTTTCCCCTACTTAAAAGGACGGGTTTATATGCCAAATTTTAAATGCGTTAAAATAAACGCGCAATTACAACCGAATGTTAATTTAACAGTCACTTTAATCCGGAACTTCCGATATTAATAAAGAGGTAATTATTTAAAAAGCTCGACTCTCATTTGTTTTTGAAAAACAAAAATGTCCCCAGCAGAGTCGCCATCTGTAGAGATATCCTTTCTTCTCTAAAAAACGAGTTTCAATGTGTTAAGGGTTTTCGGAGGTGTTTGTGGTTTTTTCGGTATTTAAAAATATATTCCATGGGGTCTTAGAAAAACCGTGTTTTATTTTAAAAAATGGAGTCGCCACCGACCACTAAGGTAGGCCGGACACCATAAAACCAGAGATTTGAAAACTGTTGGGTTCGGGCGTCGGTTACAGATGGGGAAGGATTAGCACCCCCACACAGCCCAAAATTGGTACTTTAATAATTACCGTTTTATTAATATCAAAATTTTCGGATTAAAGTGACGATTAAGTTAAAATTCGGTTATAAGTGTGAGTATATTTTAAGGGTCCCGTTATTCGAGAGTAAACCGATAAACCACTATCACTGCGCTTGATACTGGCCACGTTTACGCTCGAATAAAAGGGCACCACATTGACAAAAATATATCCGGTATGCAATCTTAGAAAACAAATTATAAAACATGTATACGAACATGGTACGACACTAATAAAACATTTAAATATAAATAAAACATTGAACCAAAACAATAAACATAAACATAATAATTTTACGCAAAGCAAAACGAGCATAGAAAAAAAGTTTAATTAACTATCGTGCTTCAAAATCAACTTATCACATAAGTGACATACTAAAAAAACAAAATATGCAAGGCATATATATAAGTACTAAACTAATAAATCAAAGCAACGTGGTGACATAAAACTTAACTATTAGCATATGACACAACTTGCTCACATAACATAACGACATGATATTAAAGTTAATGTACAAAACTACCACACCGATATGTAATTTAGGATACAAAATGGACATGACAAACATGATACTAACAAGACTAAATATGCGATAGATTAACATGTGACGTAGTATACAAAACAAACAAACAAGAGAAGCATGCTAATACACGGACATGATATACAAATTAAATTAAAACGTAACTCGTAGAATAGACATGTATATGATATGAACAAATGAATTAAAACTAAAAAACATGATACAACATACTTAAAACATAAATAGACACGATATAAATGAAACATGTATAAATATGATAAGCAACATAAACATGCTAAAAAAATGATTAAATGAAAAACAAAAGACATAAACTTTTAAAGCATCAAAGGGATTAAAATGGAATAAAAACAGAATCTGGAAATAGAAATTAAATAAACAAAAGACATATTTAAGGACTTAATTAAAAACTGAAACAAAATGGAAATGACCTATTGTGTAATATAACCAATGGGCAAGCTTAAAGTGAAAAATTCAAAAACGCGGAGTGGCTTAGTGGGTAATTGTACCATTAAAAAGCTAAATTAGTTTAATCTAGGGGTGAAATTAAAAGATTTTAAAAAAGGAGGGGGACTGGGGTTGAAAATAACCCAAAGGGCAGGCTAGGTTTGAAAAAAAATAGAAACGCGGGGGTCCTCAATGCGTAATTAAACTATTTTAAAAAAATTAAAACTCTATAATACCCCATAATCCGGCCAAAACTCAAACTTTTCCCATTTTTAAGCCCTTAGGATAAACACTCCCTCTCTCTTATTTTTCCTTCAAACTCGGCCCCCAAACCTCTAAAAAATACCCCGACCACCGTAGTCGGCCATGCCTGTTGGTCTCAGGTGAGGTTTAGCCATAAGGCCACCTCAAGCCATCATAAACCATGGCTTCCGGCCACCAAAGAAAACCCTAAAAGACTAGCTATCCCTCTAGAAGAACCAAAAACCCTTATTTCGCGACTAAAAAAAACTTCCTCCCTTTGAACAGCTCACCGCAAAGGGTTTATCGCCGGCAGGAAAAGGAACCGCCTCAGGTAAACTCTATATTTTTTCTATTTTTTATTTCTTAACATGCATGCGTGAGAAAGAAAAAAAGAGATTTACCCTCGAAACTTTTGGGTTTTTTTGTTATTATTTCTGAGAAACTCGAAAACTGGAAAACTGATGGTTGCTGTTCTGAGTTTTATACATATAACCGTTCCCCTTTTGTTTTGGCAGATATGAAAAAATAAAATACATATTTTGTAGATTTGGTTACTAACAAATCTTTTTTTTTCTTTTGATTTTGGCACATCCCTGAGCAGTGGTTGGAGCCGGTGAAGGAAACATGGTGGAGGCGTTCTCTAGCAGACTCGTTCTCGGCCATTGGATCAGATCTAATCCAACGGTTGAGATTGCCTAAAGAATGGACGGCTCGGAAGTAATATGGAGAGGGTGGGACTGCACGAGATGGTTCCACTTGGCGCTCAGTAGTCGAGATGGTGCCACATGGTGCCACACTGCACGAGAGGGTGGGGAGCTGAACGGCTCGCGCGTGCATCTACGCGGCCAACTGGAAGGGTGCTCTCCTTTGATCGTGGCCATTGGATCTAGATCAGATCCAACGGCTCTTGGTTGACTGCGCACAAAAAAGGATTAGGGTTAGATTTTTTAGGGTTTGGTTAAGTCTGGTTCGGGCCGAAAATGGGCCTTGTAATGTATATTTTTTGGATCTGTAATAATATGGACTTGGACTGTTAATAATAATAATATTTTTTTCAGTTTTTTATATATTATATGCTTATAATAATAATAATATTAATAATAATAATAATAGACACATGCACATACAATATATGTACATGCAATCACAAACCTTTAAACACATGACATACAAGCATGCATATACATAGACACCTGTTCGTACATCACTAATGTAACCATACATACCTTAACACATATACAAACTATTAAAGCATACATGACATGCGGATATACGTACGACCCACATACCATATTAATTATTAATACGTACACATGTAATATGTAGTATACATGCATCCACACATTAATCACACATGTATACATTACATATATTAATCACACATACATAATATAATATATGTATATAGACAATAATAGTAAATATTAATAATTACATAATATTTGCGAATTAACACAAAATTTACCCCAGATAAAAATGAGTGATTACAGAAGGGCTTGAGATGCCTCCCCTTTCTGCTGCAGACTTGATTTTAAGATCTCGTCCATAGCCAGACTGCTTTCCAACTCACCTTGGAGGATGTCGCGTTGGCTCTCAGCTTCTTTCAGCTTCTGTGACAATGATCTGGCTTTAGTTTTACTAGTCTTGCATTTATGCTTCCAACATGCCAAATCGTTCTTCAACTGAATCATGCCATTAACCCATTCTTCAGAGGTGTCACCCAGACCGACATTCTTGAATTCAAAGTGCAACTTCTGGTACTCGTCTTGTATACTCTTCGGTTTTTTTCTCAGATCATACCTCTCCTACTTGAGCTGTTCGTACTCAAATGCAAGTTCATATTCTGAGATGATTTTACTCTCGACTCCTGAATTTGTCTCACTTGAGTGTCCCACTTCCTGTGTTACCCAAACCTTGGACTGGGCACTGACCCTTTTTCGACTTTGCCCCTCTGGCAATGGTTGGCTCATTGTAGAATCGGGGTTGTCCATCTTTGAAACCCAAAACTCCCATCCTGATAAGATCTTGAACTCTGTTCTTCAGGGCTTCACAGTTCTCAGTGTGATGACCCGAACCCCCTATATGGTAGCTGCACCAGATACAACTGTTGTAACCCTTCGGATAAGAAGGTCTTTTTGGTACAGATTTCACCGGTATGATAAGATTTCTTTCAATGAGCAACGGAAGCAGCTCGGTGTACCTCATAGGTATAGGACAATCCCTCTTCACGTCATTTGATTATCGGGCTTCTCCTAGTTTTGCCTCTGTTTCCCGGGTATCTGCCCTAGATATGCCATATGTCTGTTTCTTGAGATTGATCACAAAAGGATTCAACTTGTCGTATTTAACGGTGTTGTCTATATTAACATTATGTTCTATATTGTGATCCTTGATCGATTCTTCTTTAAGTTCGACAGGATGCTAACCTTTCATCATAGCATTTATCTGGTTCATCATCTCGGCCATTTGCTTCTTTAACTCTTGTACTTCACCTCGCTCGTTACCAGGACTGACACTGCTTGCCGAATCTGACCTGAAGTTTCTGAACGATCCTTCTTCTATTGTCCCCGATCTAGCCTTGGGATTGATCTCTAAAACTGGACCCTCTATCGTCAGGTCAACGAACCTTTGGTCCATCATGAACAATTTCTATTATGGGAGAAACCACTCGGGAATCAATACCCTATGTAATGCGAATGCGATGACATATGCAAAAACAAAACAAAAAGGATCCGAGTTAGTACCGGATAAAAACAATAAATACATAAGCAGAGGGCAAATTAAATAAGATAAACAAACAAAACAACCCTATTTACATCCCGTCTAAAAACACCTGGGTTATCCGCATGGCTCTAAAAGGGTGGGTTTTTTATGTTCTCTACATGCAGTGTTGGTGCTAGGAGGTACCCGAAATGTCCATGCTGTCCCCTACTAAGGGTAGCAAGGCCCCCGATCATCACCCATTATAGGCTCCTTTCAACCGGGTTCAATTCAGCGGGACCTATTCACTTATGCCCATACGAAGGAAAGATATCCTCACGAAAGCATAAGGTAATCGAACCCCGAAGGTACTTTGCTAGGCCCATACGTAGGAACGATATCCTCATGAAAGCACTAGCGTTTTCCCCCCACTTAAAAGGATATATGCCCAATTTTAAATGCATTAAAATAAACGCGCAATTATAACCAAATGTTAATTTAATCGTCACTTTAATCCGATATTAACAAAGCGGTAATCATTAAAAAAGCTTGACTCTCTTTTGTTTTTGAAAAACAAAAAATGGTCCCCAGCGGAGTCGCCATCTGTAGCGGGTGTTTTTTCTTCCTACGAAGCAGGTTTCGCTAAAAAACGGGGTTTTGAGGTGTTTGTGGTTTTTTCTGGGTATTTTAAGAATGTCTTTCGTGGGGTTTTAGAAAAACTGTGTTTTTATCTAAAAATTGAGTCGCCACCGGCCACTAAGGTAGGCCAGACACAATAAAACCAGAGATTTGAAAAATGTTGGGTTCTAGAGTCGGTTACGGATGGGGAAGGATTAGCACCCCAAACCACCCAATATTGGTACTTTAATAATTACCGCTTTATTAATATTAAATTTTCCAGATTAAAGTGACGATTAAATTAAAACTTGGTTATAAGTGCGAGTAAATTTTAAGGGCCCCGTTATTCGAGAATAAACCAATAGACCACCACACTGCGCTTGATAATGGCCACGTTTACGCTCGAATAAAAGGGCACCGCATTGACAAAAATATATCAGTTATGCAATCTTAGAAAACAAATTATAAAACATATAAGAACATGATATGACACCAATAAAACATCTAGACATAAATAAAACATTATGCCAAGGCAATAAACATAGACATGATACTAGAAACAAAAACAAAAACTTAAACACGATAATTTTGCACAAAACCAAAACAAACATGTAATAAAGGATTTAATTACCTATCATGCTTCAAGATCAAACTAACACATAAATAACATATTTATATACATAAAAAAGCAAGGCATAGATATAACATGATATTAAACTAACAAGAAAAAGCGACATGTTAACATAAAAAAAAACTAATACTTAGCTTAGCACATAAAACAACTTGTACACATGATATAACAACATGATATTAAAATTAATGTACAACATCATAACACCGACATGCAATTCAAGACACAAAATGGACATAAAAAATGATGTTAACAAGACTAAACATGCCATGAATTAACATGTAACATAATGTACGAAACAAACAAACAAAAAAGCATGCTAACATATGGACATGGATATACAAATTAAATTAAACATAACATATAAAATATACATGTATATAATACGAACAAAATAAAGTAAAACACGCAAAAGCACGATATCACAAAATAACAATGTAAAAAAACATAAAATATAAAAAGCATATAAACACTAGAGAGCAGTGTAACCATACTTAAAACAAGTAAAACATAATTATTTAAATCACACAATGGGTATTGGAATGAAATAAAAACAAAATCAAAAAACATAAATTAAATGAACAAAAGACACATTAAGGGACTTAATTATAAATTGAAATAAACTTGCAAGGACTGAAAATGCAATAAAACCATGCGGCAAGCTCGAAGTGCAAATATCCAAAAAGTGGAAGGACTAGGGCAATAATTTTACCATTTTGAAACTGATTCGATTTTATTTTAGGACCAAATTGAAAGATTTAAAAAAAGGGACTAGGGTTGTAATTATACCATGCGGCGAGCCAAAAACAAAAGAAATGAAAACGCGGAGGGACTAGTGAAGTAATTATACCATTTAAATATTTTTGAAACTCTATATAATCCCTTTATCCGGCAAAATTTCAACCTTTCACCCATTTTTTTAAACTCGTTTATAAAAAATCCTAAAATCCTCTGCCCTCTCTCTTTCACAAATCCAAAAACACTCAGGCCGCCCTTTTTTCCAGAAACCACGACGGCTTGACCACTTCGGCCGCCGCCAAACACCAACAGCCACCACCTTCTGGTTCTAAAAAACCCAAATCGAAACTCCTCATTCTTTTAAAATAAAAGCCCTCCTTTTGCTTTAAAAAATCTAAACCCAAAGGTTTTTCTTTTAAAACCGAGCCCCTTTCTTTCGTCGTTTGTTCATTTGTTTTTTTGAAAGTCAGATCCTTAGATCTGTATCGGTAGAAATGAGGAGGAAGCGAGGGAGTATTTGAATGGTGCCGATCATCGGCAGCACCCACCTCGGCCGCCATGCAAGGCGGCCGGCCGAAGCCAAGAGGGTAAACGCTTAACTCTTTTCTATTTTTTTATTTTTGGATGCATGCAAGGAAAAAAGAGAAAAAATTACCAATAAAGTTCTTTTTTTATTTCTGGGATGCTGAATCTGAGTACCAAAGGTTTGGTTACAACTGATATATATCATACTTTGATTTTTGTTTTGTTTACACAAACAAGTTATAATAAATGAAAATACTGTTCCTGATGTTGTGATCTGATTTCCTTCATTTTTCTCTATTTTTTGGCATGTCTGGACGGTATGGCCGGTGAGGGTAAGTGTATGACGGCAGATGGATTAACGGCGGTGAGGCCACGTGGCGGAGGCGTGAGATCTTGGTTAGATCCATTCTTGGCCATTGGATCAGATCTGATCCAACAGATGAGATTGCATGAAGATCAACGGTCCAGATGGCTTCTGGGGAAACACGAGATGACGACACGTGGCTCGAGTCACACGCAGCATATGGACTAGACTCTTCGGGCTTCGATCATGGTCGTTGGATCTAGACCTGATCCAACGACTCTCCTTTGGCTGCTGCAGAAAGAAGAGAATAATATTAGGGTTTTATTAGATTAGGGGTTTTAGTTAGATTGGGCTGGCAGATTGGGCCTATGTAATATATTACTTGGGTTTTAATATTTGTATATGGACTAGACTCTTAATAAAATTATGAGTTTTAATATTATATCTGAACTGTTTTAACCCATTTAATATGCTAACAATATAATAATAATAATAATAATAATAATAACAACTAATATTACAATTACATGTACATACAAGCATTAATACGGACATACATATACAATAATAGCATTACACATACACATATAAACTAATAATAGTACATGATATTAAGAACCTAATAATAATAACATTAATTCACATGCCACATACGTACATATACTTATACACATTAATGACATACACGATAATGATGCACATACATGCAACATGCGAACACATTAGAACAATCATATCACACATACGTAATATACATACATACATACATACCATATTAATACATAACATACATATACATGCACTCACACATACCAAACACATATTACGTACATATTAATCACACGTACATAATTAGCACACATAGTAATACTATATATGTATACATGCAATAATAATACCTATTAATTATTATACTAATATATTAACACAATATTTACAAACTAAATAAAAATGAGTGATTACACTCTCATCTGAGTCCACCAAAAGTTAAGAGCTGCAATGCACCTAGATCTCCTAACAAGATACAAGTGGAGGTAAGAGTTTTTCTCTGTCTCTTTTCCTCCCTTGGAAGTATAGTTCATTTTGTATAAGGGAGGAATCCTTTTCAGGACCTTGGTTGATTTGAGAAGTCCAAGTTAAAGTAGCACCTTTTTTGTTTTGTTATATTGGATGATCGTCATCCTACAAATTTTGTAACCCTCCCTGCTTTAAAGGCATCATCTGCGAATGATTTGATTAAGCAAGACGTCAGCATAACATCGACTCATGGTCATGAGCTTGCCTCTAGGTGCAAATATGCAGCAGACAAGAAAGCTGCCAATATGCCGGACCAGAAAACATTGAAGCTACGAATCAAAGTGGGTTCAGATAACTTGTTGACAAGAAAAAATGCTGCAATTTACAGTGGTCTTGGCCTTGATGTCTCACCATCTTCCTCGTTAGATGAGAGCCCATCTGAAAGTGATGTATCGGGAGACTCAAGAGCCGTTATTTGAATCTCCAACCCGTATTATTCGGGTAAATCCTCCATTTAATATGTATTCTTCTTCTCATATAAAGAATGTTTTGCTTTTGCTCCAATCTTGTATTTTCTTACATCTGATGAACTTGCATTGATCAGAATGTTTTCTTTTTCTGGATATTTTGAGCAGTTGATAACTTCCTTCCCGGTGCCTGGGGAAGCCCTATTGTCACCTCTCCCTGATCATCTACTTAACTTGATTGTAAAAGAAAAAACTGTAAAAGAGAATGGATCAAATTCTGGAAAGGGCAATCACATATTATTGGGAGACGTGGAACCAAATTCCGTGGAGAAAAAGGACTTCACAGTAGAAAGGAAGGGTGGCAGTAAAAGAGAAATAAGAATGGCAATGGTATTTTGTCAAAGAAGGAAGTAGATATTGACACATTGGCTTGTAAGGAGCTTGTTTCAAAATCATTGAAGCTTACGCTTTTGCCTAATTCACATTCTGCTGTTGACAAGGTAAAAGATAAGAGCATAGCAAGAAATAAAGGTGTCCATTATATAACTATGGAGGAGTCGGTGGAGCCAATACTTGCACAAAATATTGGCTTGGAGAATCTAAGGGGTAGTTCAGCTCAAAAGGTTCTGGATGATAATTCAGGCTGTGCGAGAAAAGATTATATTAAAGCAGAAAACACTTGTGATTCTGTCAAAGCTGAGTCTAATACTCTAAAAAGTAGCAAAGCTCTAAAGAGTGAACCAGTAGATGCTCTTAGGAAGAAGAGCAGTCAGGGAGCTGCATTGCATGAGCAAGACAATAGGAAATTGCCCCTTTCCAAGGAGCATACCTCTTCTGGTGGAAAAAGCAAACCAAAAGGCAGTCTAGCTGTTGAGGTACCAAAAGAAAGCTTGAGGGCTGGTTCTTCTTTGATTCTGAAAAATAAGCAGACTTCTCATGTGAACAATAATACAAACAAAAGGGATTCGGGAGACCAAAAATTAGAAATAGTTTTACAAAAGGCTAAAGATAGGTGTAGAGAATTTTTTGGAGACGTTTGAGAAGCAGGACAAGAAATTCTTTCTAAAGATTGGATGAATGAAGATGATAAGATTGAAAAAAATACATTAGCCATTAACAGTGCACATAATGACAGACGAAGTGGTAAGAAAAGTGAGGATCTACTGGCAAGGAAATCATACCCTGGATCAACTGTGGATGGTGTATCTAACTCTGGTAATGTAAATGCTGCTGGAGCTTGCTTTATAAAAGAAAACTGGGTTTCCTGTGATAAGTGCATGAAGTGGCGCCTTCTTCCAATAAGCATACAGCCTACTGATTTACCTGAGAAGTGGTCATGCAGCATGCTTCACTGGCTGTAAGATTTTTTATCATCCCTTCTCAATTTTTTTTAAAGTGTAATTTAATGGTTAAAAGTTCAGACTCCCAAGTTTTTCGTACATATATATTGTTAAAATGGTGTTGGGGTGAACTTTGAAATGGTTTTGGTGGTTAACTTTGGGATGGATTGTGGAGAAATACTTCCTCTTCTGTCTCTAATATTGTTTGTCTTGTAAATTTTTAGGCCTGCAATGAACCACTGCAGCGTTGATGAGGAGGAAACTACAAAAGCTGTTTTTGCATTGTATCAAGTTCCTGCTGTAGCTAGTCAAAATAATCCGCAAAATAATCTTGACAGTACTATGTCCAGATTACAATCAGCTGATACCCTGCAACCTGAACAAAACCAACAATGTTTTGGTTCACATGCCATGCCTCATTCTGGAAGGAAGAAACATGGTTCAAAAGAAGTATCAAATGCAATAGACAAAGATGGGCCAATTACTATGAAAAACGTGAGCCATCAGTTCTATCTGGTTGTTTAACTGATATAACTAAATCTCCTGTGGTAAGTGAACTAGGTTTGCATGATCCTAGAAAATGTGATTTGCCTGCCAAGAAACACAAAAGTAAGCATAAAGAGAAGCATAAAGTGTCAGAACACAGATCTGGTGGAGGTACTCTTTTTAAACATATATTTATTGCACATCTAAAGTTTCTTTTTGAAATTCTATAATATGTTAATTTTATAATACACATGAAATTAGGTGATGCCAAAGCTTCAAAGATGAACGGAAAAAGGACCTCTGATCAAGATTCTTTAAGGGTGTCCAAGAAAATTAAGTCTGAAAGTTTGCATCTGGCTCATGAAGATTGTATGTCTGAGCATGCCGGTAAGGGTCATAGCACCAGTAATGATATGCCAAGCACATTATTAGGAAAGGATCAGCCTAAACACAGTGAACGTTCTTCTTATAATGATCAAAAGTTGGTGTAGCGACCTTTTTTTGGACATTCAAAAATTTAAAAGTTTCGAATATGCGGGAACACTAAAAAAAGAGAGTAATAGGTTTCCTTGTATTTTTTGGGAAAATATTTGGAAAATGAGGAATTCTTTGAAAATTCGTGTTTTTGAAAAAATAATAAAAACTCGGAGTTGCCATTAGCCACTGAGGTAGGCCAGACACCATAAAACCAGAGATTTGATTAAAAACAAGATTCGGGAGTCGGTTACGGATGAAGAAGGTTTTGGCACCCCATACCGCTCAAAAATTGGTACCGTAAAAAAAAAAATTACCGCTTTGTTAATATCGAACTTTGTGTATTAAAGTGACAATTAATTCAAAAGTAAACCGCAAAACTACCATCACTACGTTTAATACTAGCCGCGTTTATCCCGAATAACAAGACACCACATTAATAAATTTAAATCTCAGATGCAATATTTACATGGCAAATAAAAGAAAGAGACAAATATAAAAACATAACATGAACACAAATATAAAATGATACCACAAAACCACAAGCTATACAAAACAATAATATACATATATATTAAACCATATTATAATATTAGGGGTAACATACGTATAGGCTTAAAAACAAAAATACATTAGGTTACATATTATAATACATACATATCATACAAATATAAATATAAACATATATTTACTAGTTTAAATATACAATATACACATACAACATAAATTTAAAGGCTATATCTATCTTTATCATACCTTACATCAAACTAAATAAATAAATAACCATCAAACCAAACATAAACATCCAACATATATCAACCCATACTAATTATCAGATAAATCATCAAGATAAACATATAAGAATGAAACTTAAACAAATAAAAAGGGATTACCAACAAATCTCATCAATATTTCCATTAAATCATAAAAATGATTATACAAGTAAACAAGGGAAGAAAATACTAAAATCCAAATATATACTCGATCGATCAATCCACAAATCGTTGTTGTTGAGGTTGAAAAGCTTGATTTAGGTTGGTGGTTCGAATGGGAAAATGATTCGGGCGAAGGTGTTTGGTGGTGAGGTGATGCGGCAGTGTAGTTTTGAGGGGTTTGAAAATGGGATGGAAATGAAGGGTGATTTTTTGTTTGGGAAAATGAATCTGCCCGTGTATGAGAATTAAAAAAAAATGAATGAAGGTCGTGGGTTTGGGGAAAATTGGAAAAACGAATTGGAAATGTGGTTTTTGGGGTGTGCCGAATGTGGGGAGCAAAGGATGATTTTGGAAAAGAAAAGAAAAAAGGGCGTTAGTGTATGGCTAGGTCAATAAACGGGTAATGGATTTTGGGAGATTGAGGAAAACAATGGCAGCCGTGGGTTTTCTTAGGGGAAATTGGTAATATATTCATGGGTAAAACTTTGATACACAGGCTGTGTAAAATTAATTTTACACATGCCTGTATATTTACACTATAAAAACCTAAATCCTAAATTCCTAACCCTAACCCTAAAAAACTAAACCCCACACTCTAAATTACTAACCTTAAATTTTAAACCCTAACCTTAAATTCTAAACCCTACAACCTAAACCCTTAAACCTTAAACCCTAAACTAAAACCCTAACCCCTAAAACTAAAAGGCACGTGTAAACTAAAGTTTAAACGGCCTGTGTATCAAAGTTTTTTCCTATATACATATATATCATATATTTTTTATCCTATAAAAAATGGAGCCAATAAGGTTCAAGACCTTACTCACTAAGTAGTTGTTCACCCAATAGGACTCAAGCATCCATCCAACCAATGGGAGTGAAGACTTAATGAGGAAGGAGTTGAGATTTTTATTTTATTTTTTGTATTTTTTTATTATATAAAATTATATATAATGGACCATGGAATTTTGGGCTTAAGGTATAAGGTTTTGGGTATTAAAAGGGTTAATGTGGATTGATCTTATTTCGAACAATTTAATTTAAACGCGGACAAAATTTAGTGTCTACAGCTGCCCCTCTTTGCTCATTGTTGTGAAACGGGAATAGAGCAAAGACTAAAGATACAAATTTTGTCTCATTTCCCTATCTGAAGATTCTGAGCTACGAGTTCCTCTTATATAGAACTGTTCACCCTTCTTCTTCCAAAAATTCCAGAACTCCGAATTCTTCCCATGTAAGGCCTGAAGAAGAGAAGCCCCTAAAATGATGCCTCGATCCTTGATCGTCTTACACCAAATGACATCTCCCTTTGAGCCTTCTAGCATGCCCTCGATCTTCATCACCTTGGCATGGGTTGATCTTTCGCCTTGAGGACCCTAGAGAATGATGCCTTTCTTTTTGTTCGTCTTGACATCAAATGATATCCCACTTTGAGTCTTCTGAAATGCCCTCGATCTTCCTCGTCTTTGCATAGGGTGGTCTCTCGCCTTAAGGACCTTGGAGAATGATGCCTTGCTTTCTGGTCGTCTTGACATCAAATGATATCCCGCTTTGAGTCTTCTAAAATGCCCTTGATCTTCATCGCCTTGGCACGAGATGATACCTCGTCTTGAAGATCCTGACTGATGATGTCCCGATCTTTGGTCGCCTCTTATCTCCTTAAAATCTTGGTGTTGCGAGTTTGAAACTCCTCGCCTGAAATCTCTGAGCTATGAGAAACATCCTTGAGAAAGAATAAAGTTAGGGAGTTTGAATTTCAATAAAATATCCTTAAGAAAAGGATCAAATTAAGAAATTCGTGGTTTAGAAAAACATCGTTAAGAAATGATCGAATTAAGAATTTCATGTTTTAAGAAAAACATCCGTTAAGAAATGATCGAATTAAGAAATTCTTGTTTTAAGAAAAACAATCATTTAAGAAAGGATCGAATTAAGAATTCGTGTTTTAAGAAAAACAATCCTTTAAGAAAAGATCGAATTAAGAAATTTGTGTTTTAAGAAAAACAATCCTTTAAGAAATGATCGAATTAAGAAATTCTTGTTTTAAGAAAACAATCCTTTAAGAAAGGATTGAATTAAGAAATTCGTGTTTTAAGAAAAACATCATTTAAGAAATGATCGAATTAAAAATTTGTGTTTTAAAAAAACAATCCTTTAAGAAATCATAAATTTGTGTTTTAAGAAAAACAATTCTTTAAGAAATGATCGAATTAAGAAATTCATATTTTAAGAAAAATAAACCTTTAAGAAAGGATCGAATTAAGAAATCCTTGTTTTAAGAAAAACATCCTTTAAGAAATGATAGAATTAAGAAATTCATGTTTTAAGAAAAACAATCCTTTAAGAAAGGATCGAATTAAGAAATTCGTGTTTTAAGAAAAACATCCTTAAGGAGGGATAAAATTGAGAAATTAGAATTTTGAGAAGAACGTCCTTTTGGAAGGGATAGGATTGAGAAATTTGAATTATGAGAAAAATGTCCTTTTGGAAGGAATAAATTTGAGAAATTTGGATTGTGAGAAAAACGTCTTTTGGAAAAGATAGGATTGAGAAATTTGGAAGACCTTTAGAAATCCAAATTATTCAAGTCAATGGACTCTTGGTTCTATGAGATCTATTTCTCCTCTCGTGAAGCTGTAGATCCATCATTTTATCAATCTTCAAATGCCTGTTTAAAATAAATAAAATGCTATGATGATATGAGTTAGCATGCTCCTAACATGGGGTTATCTAACTGCCAATAATGCATGAGCGTATTTCGCGATGCAAAGATGCATGCATTAATGAATGAATTGAGGATCACTTGGGCGAGTCCTATTTTTCAAGGAAGTTGATTGAAAAATCTGTGCCTTGCTTCTTCACTGGGGCTCCACTACAGCTGGAATACCCCATCTCGTACTAGGGTTCAACCTTGCAAAATGCATCTTCAAAGTTTCCACTTTAGATTGCTCTTACTGAACTTTGCTAAATTTGGTCTCGGGAATATCCTCGCCATGGGTCACATTTATGCCCTAACAAAATTTTTGCCCCAAAAAAATTGTTGCTTACTCTTGTTCTCTTGTTGCTAGTAAGATTTTGAGTAATGCATAAAAGTCTTTTATACATGTCCTGATTTCAATGTGAGATGCTTATTGAGAAAACTGATTTTTCTTTTCAAATTTTAAATAATATCAAATGCCCCGAATATCAAGTGCACGAACAACACTAAAAATGACTTACCAAGGATTGCCCCAAGCAAATCATGTGTTTAGGAGACCTCAAAAGCTGAATTGATGTTTGAAAATGTGAAGTACATCTTAAGTCTACTTCGATATTTGACCAATTTACCTTTGGCAGGTTCATTTTTGTTTGGGGAATTCAATTCATCACATTCCTTTGGCTCGAAATAAATGATGGAGCAAACAACAAATTCCCGAGCTACTCAGCATTGTCATGATTTTGAAAATATTACCATCACTCATGAAGCGAAGAGTTTCAATTAGAACGAGCTTCAGCGGAGTGCCCTAAAGATTCTACACTCTTATCCGAAAAAATTCCTATAACCAGGTTTCGAACATTGGAGTGCTTTTTGATTAATTTGAAAGAATGACTATTACCAGGCTTCGAAGATTTGAAAAAGGTCTATTACCAGGCTTTGAAAGTTAAGTCAATTTGTCTTGTTTTGAAAATGCCTATTACCAGGCTTTGAACATTAAATTGCACCGATTTGTCAATATATGTGATTAATGTGAAATGCATGTCACATGTTCACGATCTTCGCAGCTTAGGATTTCAACTAAACACGGGCTACTCGGAATCAACCTTTGGGTTAAAGTCAATGTTCTTTGAGCAATTGATATACGTGGACCCAATAAGCAAATATATTTACAAAATGAAGAGATTTTAAAAAAGATTACATATTTTTATTAAAACTTTGAATATGTTGCAAAAAAAGATATCACCGTCGGGCTTTTTTCTTTTTTTTGAATGTAAACTTACCGGGGGTGCTCGGGTGCCCCCAATGTGGGATCACTTACGCTGTCTGGAATGCAAATGTGGGTTACGAAGCTTTCCCCCTTTTTCACCAGTTGGGGTATCATCTTTGTCGATCATGATGGATCCTTTATTTTGAACCGATATGATGATGAATGAGGAAATATATGTCTAGATGTGATGTTAATGTGAAGATGCGAGTAAGTGAATGACTAGCATTTTAGAAATGATTTGATACAACTACGATGCAAGTGGATAAAATTAATACGAATGAATTAGATCAATGTACGATGCAAATGTTGTACAAACATAATCAATGTATGATGCAACTGTACTGTAAATGAATAAAATTAACGCGTGAGTGCAATTATCATGGAATTGATTGTCACGACCCAGAATTCTTGAGCCAACAATGGACGTTAACCCATGTCTTAGACCAACACGTCGGGTAAGATGTTCGGGTTATGTTAGGTCTTGTTGTTGGGTTTTGTGGGTTTCCTTGTGTTGTTGGGCTTAAGTGTTGGGTCTTAAGTTGTGGGAAAGATTTTAGTGTGACGGAATTTGGGTAATTCACCCTTAAATAGGAAAAAGGCTGATGCATCAATTAAGGGGCTGCCATTTTGGAAGAGAGTGAAGTCACCCTTATTCTCATCTCTCTATCTTCTTCTTCTTTCAATTTTTTCCCAAAACCCAAATGTTAAAGATGAAAACTTGTTGTTGATGAGTGAGAATCCTGAATTGAGCCTCAATGGAAGTTTTATCAATATCAAAGGATCTCCATTTCAAGATAAACATCACTAGAATCGGTGGAAGTAAAGTTTAGAGGCTTGAGTCAAGAAAAGTGGTGGCAAGAGCTTTAGGAGAGCTTTATTATGAGGTTTGCATGTTTAAGGTCAGTACATTCTGACTCATATATTTCATGAACATCATAAAATGAATGCCATGCTTGGTTTTATGATTTATGGGTGTTAAGTTTGGTTTTTTAAGGAGCTTGAATCCCTTTAATGGTGAATCTTGAATTTATGGTTAATAAGGTGTAATAAGGGCATCAAATTACTCTAATCAACTCCCATAAGATGTAGGATTAAGTTAAAGGGTTAAAGGATATATTTTAGGGGCTTAGGAAGTGATTTCCTGAGCCTTGAAAGCCATTTCTAGGCTTCGGTATCGATACTCAAGATTGAGTAACGATACCTTATGTTTCGAGGATGAACTCAAGCTTTTTCTTGAAGGGTGTATCGATACGCGTCTTCCATTATCATTACGCGCCTTCTAGCATTGGTAAACCATATCTTCCAGTATTGGTATGCATCTTCCAGTATCGGTACGTTTCTTCCAGCATTACTAAACCATGTCTCTAAGTATCGGTACACGTCTTCCAGCATTGGTAAACCATGTTTCCCAATATCGGTACGCAATGACCAATATCGGCACCCGCTGGGCAATCTGCTCGTAAATGTTGAAAATAAGTTTGAGGGGTTATTAATTCGTGGTAAAGGGTCCGATGGGTCCCTAGAGGTATAAAACAAATCCTAAAACTGAGAAATCGAGGTTAGTAACCCGTATGTGGACTAATGGCTTACTAATAGTTGGATAAGTTGCTTGGGTTGGTAATCCATAGGGATCCGTGGTGGATTAGTTATTGCTACGTGGTAGCTTGGGGTACTTGATGTGTGCTGAAGAGACACCCATGTAGGCTGGTTGTCGTGAGTAATGAGATAACCTAACGAGAAAGGCATAAATGAATCTTAAAGACATATATTGAATAGTGTAACAAACGAGTCCTGCCTTGGGGCATTGGTAATGGTTGGCTGGATGCCTTTATCTCTCGGTGAGATATATTGATGCTAGAGGGAGCATGTGTAAACGTACGTGTCTTGGTTAGGAATCCGAATGTCCTAGAGTCAGTTCAAGGGCACTTAAATAAGGGGATGGGTACTCTGGGCTATATGATCGATTACATCCAACGTATCCACGGGCTATGTGATCTGGATGCGGTCCAAAACCTATCATTGTGCTATGTGATCAGGATATAGAAATACAACTCGGGGGCTGTGTGAGCTCGAGTACCTCGATGGCTATGTGATCTCAAGTAACCTGTTCGACTGTGTGATCTCGGGAAAATACTGCTTGTGGCTATTGTGATCCAAATATGTCTAGGACATATAAGTGGCTATGGTGATTCGGATATGATCCTAACCCGACGGCTATGTGATCATGGGTAACCCGACGACTGTGTGAGCACGGGATAAATAGTAGGGCTTCGTTGGCCATTAGGGAATGTATGTTTTTTACGTTGTTGTATGGATAAATGATATTTGCTATTTTACCCTTGGGCTATGTGATTAGGGTAGGGTTGTTACTCGACGGGCTGTGTGAGCTCGAGTAACTCGATGGGCTGTGTGATCTCGAGTATGGGCTAGATAACCCTTGGGCTATGTGATCAGGGTACGGGACGTAACTGAATGGTCGGTGGAACCTCGCGTATGGTAAATCTGGATGGCTTGGTGGTCTTCTTATATAATAGTGGTATTTTTGAGACATGGTTATGGACTCTAGCTAGGGTAGGCTAGGCGGTGATCCTTAGATGTTGAGAAGCCTTTTTTTGCACTCTTAATTATATTATCATGCATGCTTGTTTTATGATATTCATGAATTACGGTAAAGTAGAAATATACCATTGAGCTTTATTAGCTCAGCGTACAGAATTGTGGTTTCTTCTGTGCGTAGGCTGACAGGTTACTTTTAGAGGAGCACATCGAAGAGGATTTCCCAACATCGAGCTAATCTCAGAGTACAGTACTTGATGTCTAGTTTGGACTAGTTGTATTCATAGAACCTTACCACAATCGAGTCTGTATTTTCATTTTGATTTTTCGTTCTTGGTCAAACGATGTACTTTATGTGGAACTCATATTTTGTAAACCCTTTTAATCTCTTTATCTATGTGGATTTTATGGAAATAGACCATTTCAAGAATTTCCAACTTGTGGTTTTAAATAAAAAAATTTGATGGGTTAGTTTTGGGTGACCTGTATATGACGCTTCAACTTCGGGACAGGTTCGGGGTGTTACATTTTTTGTATTAGAGCCTAGGTTTAGTTAGTTCTAGGAAATCCCAAGGTGTTATAGAGGTTGTGGTAAGGTGTCTAGTGAATACAAGTCCCTAAATTTAAGTATACTTTATAAGACTAGGAATCTAGATGTGCCACCTTGTTTGTTGCGTTTCAGAAAAGGATTGATGGAAGGTGGAACCGGTAGTGGAGAGGCGGGTCACTTTCGCAACCTTACCTATGCCCTTTTGCGTGTGGTGCAAGCTATCCCGAGGCAACCTGAGATGCCTCGCAAGACCCATGTAGAGAGGATTCATCGTTTTAGACTTAAGAGTTTCGAAGGATTTAGGTGAGGATGACCCGATCAAGGCCGACTAGTGGTTGCGTGACATATAGAGAATCTTGAGACAAATAAAAGGAAACCCGGAATATGATCTTGATTGCATTGTCTCCCTTCCTAAGGGCAATGCACACGAGTGGTGGGAGACCATAGAGTTGGGTCTAAAGCCTGCGCTTCTGACATAAGACATCTTTGTGGATGAGTTTCAGAAAAAGTACATCAGTGAGGTACATATGGATGAGATGAGGGACCAGTTTCTGCATCTGGTACAGGGAGACCGAACGGTGTTTTCTTATGATCAAGAGTTTATGCGTTTGAGCCATTATGCTCCAGAGTTTGTTGCCACGGAAGAATTGAGGTGCAAGAGGTTCAGATAAGACTTGAATGTTGACATTCAGTTGTATGTGACAGTGGGTCTGCTTGGGACATTCTTCGAGTTAGCCAATAGTGCGAAGACACTTGAACGGCTTCAGAGTTCAGCATCAAATCAGTTCGAGGATTCTAGAGGTCGTGATGTGAAGACCCAGGATATCATGAATCTTCCTCCCTATCCGCATGAGAGGTTTCATGCTTCAAGGAGTTCAAAGAGAGTTGCTTCAGACCAGTCGCCAAGAGTCGGCTTAGGATCTAGATCGAGGGTTCGTAGAGGCTTCTTGTTTTATACGCTAGAAGAGAGTGTTGATGGTTCTGTCAGAGCACCGCTACCATCGGCATGCGAGCATTGTGGCTGACATCACCTTAGAGTGTGCTTCTTACTTCAGAGGGTTTGCTATAGGTGTCGGGCACCAGGGCATATGGCAAAGGACTGCCCAGTAATAGATGAGGACTCATTAGTTCAGTCTCACAGGTTGGCTACTTCCCGTCACGATCAGAGTCTTGCCCGAGGCAGAGTTAGGGCACCATCAGGCTATCGAGGTGAAGGTCCTGTGAGATATACCGCCAGGGCTGGCAAGCGAGGCGTTGCTAGTCAGCCTATTTTTTAGGTTGGGGATGACAGTGTTGCAACTGAGGATATGTTAGGTAATTAAGTTTTGTGTTGGTTTCAGCTATTGCGTTAACCGTTTAGCTCTTCAGTTGTGTAATAGATCGGTTCTTGTGATATGCATCTTGGTAAATCTTAGGTTTGTTGTTGCTTTAGATGGCAATTAGATTTGCATCATTTGCTAGATAAGGTTTTTTATCATAGATGGCTGTTGAGAGTGCATGTGTGCCGTAAGATGTGAGCGAGAAGTTATGAAGTTTTAGATTGCTTGAATCTAGTTGTTAATGTTGGTTGTGTAGGATCTTAACCTCTCTAAGGTAGACGTTGTGCTCCGTAGTGCTAGATCAAGGAAGGTTCTATAGGTTGCAAGGTGTTTTTAGCTTGCATTGTAGACATGAGGGTTAAGAGTTCCTAGTCTTAGTGTTGTGGGTGTTTTGAGGGTATGGAGATATCCTTGGTGAGTGAGCGATCTTACCGGTTGATTGTGGTTTAGAACCGCAATAAAGGTAAGTCGAGTTCATTGTTAGTGCCCATCGTTTCATGGCATGGTACTTAACGGACTCCTTATTGGAGGTACACTTGTGTCAGCAACCAATTGGGTATCGATGCCAAGTGCTTTGCCGAGACCGTGTCTGCGTGTGAGTAGCTTGCATGGTGGCCTTGGATGTGTTGAGTTGTAGTACAATGGTTGAAGACCGATGACGAGGTTGTGAGATCGGCGACCTTGTTTGGCCATGAAATGTGACAGCTTCGCGTGTTGTGTTAGAGTAAAGGTACCATTAAAAAGGTAGATAAAGGTTGTAATGATTATGGTTGAGGTTCTAAGGGCGAACCGTGAGGGTAGTTGCTTGGTTTGTGCACCTATTGAGCTAGATTTTGTAGAGTTGAAAGATTGTCCAATCGAGTTCGACCAAATTTGTTACCGGTTAAGGCAAGCAGTGTGGAAGTTGTTAGAGTGGCACAGTAGAAATGGGGATCAATAGTTGTGTTGAGGGTAACCGGATGGTTACTTTGCAAAGAAATATTTTTTAGACGGACCAGTTGGCGATCCTTGAGAACAGTCAGATGGCTTTCCACGTCTGATGGTTGGGACCGAGGCAAGGGTGAGGAAGAAGGTGTTTAGACCTTGCAAGTAGAACGACTAAGTTTTGGGTTGCTTGTGTGAGTTTTTAAGTGACTGTGGTCTTTGCTCGAAACTAAGTGGTTGAAATCGAAAGTGGTTTTCGATCGTGTGAAAGCAAGTTTGGATAAAAAGAAGTTTTAAGTTTCGACTTGGTGGGTCAAGTCTAGGGAAAAGAGCTACCAGTTCAAGGTAGATTGGTGATAATGATCGGTTGCGAGGGTTTTGCTTGTCCTTTAAAGATTTGACCGGATATGGTTGTTGGACATGGTGCGTTCCTGACAATGGTTTGTGGATGAGGTGCAGCGTTTTAGACATAGATGAAGCCCGAGTTTAGTTTGGTTTACGGATGCTAGTAGAAAGGATTGGTTAACCGAGATAGAATTCCTTAGAAGTGAGCCCTTTAAGTTGATGTTTGAGCAGCGCGGCTCGAGGCTGGTTATGTTACCATACTTAGCAGTTCTTCATAAGTGTCGTTGGTTCGTCATAAGGTGGGTTGAGGGAGAACTCTCCCTAATCAAGGATCCTGCTTAAATGGTAAAGTGGTTAGATCTATTTTGGCTACATCTCCCTTTTATCCATCTAATTTTTGGGGATGAAATTTCTTAAAGGAGAGGAGAATTGTAACGACCCAAATTTCCCGAACCAACAATGGATGTTGACCTAGGTCTTGGACCAACACGTCGGGTAAGATGTTCGGGTTATGTTGGGCCTTGTTGTTGGGCTTTGTGGGTTTCCTTGTGTTGTTGGGCTTAAGTGTTGGGTCTTGAGTTGTGGGAAGGATTTTAGTGTGAGGACATTTGGGTAATTCACCCTTAAATGGGAAAAAGGCTGATGCATCAATTAAGGGGCTGCCATTTTGAAAGAGAGTGAAGTCACCCTTATTCTCATCTCTCTATCTTCTTCTTCTTTCAATTTTTTTCCCAAAACCCAAATGTTAAAGATGGAAACTTTTTGTTGAGGAGTGAGAATCCCGAATTGAGTCTCAAGGGAAGTTTTATCAGTATCAAAGGATCTCTATTTCAAGATAAACATCACTAGAATTGGTGGAAGTAAAGTTTAGAGGCTTTAGTCAAGAAAAGTGGTGGCAAGAGCTTGATGAGAGCTTCATTATGGGGTTTCCATGTTTAAGGTCAATACATTCTGACTCCTACATTTCATGAACATCATAAAATGAATGTCTTGTTTGGTTTTATGATTATGGGTGTTAAGTTTGGTTTTTTAAGGAGCTTGAATCCCTTTAATGGTGAATCTTGAATTTATGGTTAATAAGGTGTAATAAGGGTAGCAAATCACTTTAATCAACTCCCATAAGATGTAGGATTAAGTTAAAGTGTTAAAGGATATGTTTTGGGGGCTTAAGAAGTGATTTCTCGAGCCTTAAAAGCCATTTCTGGGCTTCGGTATCGATACTCATGATTGAGTATCGAAACCCTATGTTTCGAGAATGAACTCAGGCTTTTTCTTGAAGGGTGTATCGATACGTGTCTTCTAGTATCGATATGCGTCTTCCATCATTGGTAAACCATGTCTTCCAGTATTGGTACGCATATTCCAGTATCGGTATGCGTCTTCCAGCATTAGTAAACCATATCTCCCAGTATTGGTACGCGTCTCTGAGTATCGATACGCGTCTCTCAGTATCGGTACGCATCTCCCAGCATTGGCAAACCATGTCTTCCAGTATCGGTACGTGTCTTTCAGTACCGATACGCGTCTTCCAGCATTGGTAAACCATGTTTCCCAATATCGGTACGCAACGACCAGTATCAGTACCCGCTGGGCAATCTTCCCGTAAATGTTGAAAATAAGTTTGAGGGGTTATTAATTCGTGATAAAGGATCCGATGGGTCCCTAGAGGTATAAAAAAAATCCTAAAACTAAGATATCGAGGCTAGTAACTCGTATATGGATTAATGGCTAATGGCTTAGTAATAGTTGGATAAGTTGCTTGGGTTGGTAATCCATAGGGATCAGTGGTGGATTAGTTATTGTTACGTGGTAGCTTGGGGTCCTTGATGTGTGCTGAAGGGACGCCCATGTAGGCTGGTTGCCGTGAGTAATGAGATAACCTAACGAGAAAGGCGTAAATGAATCTTAAAGACATATATGGACTAATGTAACAAATGAGTCATGCCTTGGGGCATTGGCAATGGTTGGCTGGATGCCTTTATCTCTCGGTGAGATATATTAATGCTCAAGGGAGCATGTGTAAACGTACGTGTCTTGGTTAGGAATCCAAATGTCCTAGAGTCAGTGCAAGGGCACTTAAATAAGGGGATGGGTACTCCGGACTATGTGATCGAGTACATCCAACATATCCACGGGCTATGTGATATGGATGCGCTCCGAAACCTATCTTTGGGCTATGTGATCAGGATATGGAAATACAACTCGGGGGCTATGTGAGCTTGAGTAAATCGATGGCTATGTGATCTCAAGTAATCTGTTTGGTTGTGTGATCTTAGGAAAAGACTGCTTGTGGCTATTGTGATCCAAGTATATCTAGGACGTATCTGTGGCTATAGTGATCTGGATATGATCCTAACTCGACGGCTATGTGATCACGGGTAACCCGACGACTGTGTGAGCACGGGATAAATAGTAGGGCTTCGTTGGCCATTAGGGAATGTATATTTTTTACATTGTTGTATGGATAAACGGTATTGGCTATTTTACCCTTGGGCTATGTGATCAGGGTAGGGTTGTTACTCGACGGGCTGTGTGAGCTCAAGTAACTCGATGGGCTATGTGATCTCAAATATGGGCTAGATAACCCTTGGGATATGTGATCAGGGTACGAGACGTGACTCGACGGTCGGTGGAACCTCGCGTATGGTAAATCAGGATGGCTTGGTGGTCTTCTCATATAATAGTGGTATTTTGAGACATGGTTATGGACTCTACCTAGGGTAGGCTAGACGACGATCCTTAGATGTTGAAAAGCCTTTCTGTGCACTCTTAATTATATTATCATGCATGCTTGTTTTATGATATTCATGAATTACGGTAGAGTAGAAATGTACCACTGAGCTTTATTAGCTCAGCGTGCGGAATTGTGGTTTCTTTTGTGCGTAGGTTGACAAGTTGCGTTTGGCAGAGCACATCGAAAAGGATTTCCTAGCATCGAGCCAATCTCAGAGTACAATACTTGATGTCTAGTTTGGACTGGTTGTATTCATAGGACCTTACCACAATCGAGTCTGTATTTTCATTTTGATTTTCCGTTATTGGTCAAACGGTGTACTTTATGTGCAACTCATATTTTGTAAACCATTTTAATCTTTTTATCTACGTGGATTTTATGGAAATAGACCGTTTCAAGAATTTCCAACTTGTGGTTTTAAATAAGAAATTTTGATGGTTGGTTTTGGGTGACCCGTATATGACGCTTCGAATCCGGGACGAGTTCGGGGTGTTACATTTATGCTCATGTGATGCAATGTAAGTTAAAGTGTGATGAATGCATGCGAATGCAAAGTGATTGTACTAAATGAAGAGGCATTGATTTAGACATGGTATCCAAGGAACAACACCCACGAATATATGAGAGAAATTTGTAACTTTTGAATATTGCATTTAATTGACATCTAGGTTACTAGATTTTCTCTCGACTCATGAACGATTTCCACTGTGCCCACCATTCTCGGGTCAATACCTCATAACGGTATAATGAATATGATGCTAATGTATGGAATGAAAAATAAAATGCAAGGATGTATGCAATAAAGGTGTTGACTCCTTTTAGTGGTCACCCTTGGGCAACTTTCATGGGATTGGAAAGATTCTCGCTACAAAGGAGGTTGACGATCTTCCAAGTCTCGATCCTATATTCAAATTCTTCTAGGGCTCCGTATGGCTAGGAGGGGTCTGATGCCTTCTCGCATCCCGAGGTAATAAAAGGGTAGAGTGAATCGGCTTCCGTTGCTAGGGTCTTCCTACACCGGGCTATCACTTGTTCTTGGTCCATTGAAAATGTGTTGTACTGATCTTGACCTTGAATGAGTTGGCTAGAATCACGAAGACGCCTAAATGGTTCTGAATCGTAGCTTCGAATCTAATTTCGGCAGGCTTTAAAGTAATGTCGAATTCCTGATCGTGTCTTCTCATTTTTTAGACGACTCCCATCCGTGATGAAAGATCTCTAGTTGGGCAAACCACCCAAATCAACACCTTCATGCAATGCAATATGGATGCAAAAAATATGTGCAAAACAAGATAAGATACAAAAAGAAATAAGTCAGTAACGGACAGAATCTTATATACATAAAAGAAGATAAAGCAGGAATTTAAATCAAGCATCAAAGCAACCCTAGGTTTAACTGCATAGATCTAAAGGGGTGGGCTTTCTATGCTTTCTACATACAGATTTGGTTCTAAACGGTACCCGAACTGTCCTCGTTGTCCTCTTCTAAAGAGTAGCAAGGCCCCCGGTCATCACCCATTATAGGTTCCTTCAACCGAGTTCAATTCAGGGGACCCTTTCGCTATGTCCGTATGGGGAAACAATATTCCCACGAAAACATAGGGTAGTCAAGCCCCGAAGGTACTTACTAGGCCCATACGGAGGAACAATATCCACACGAAAGCACTAGCGTTTCCCCTCACTTAAAAAGACGGGTTTAAATGTCAAATTTTAAATGCGTTAAAATAAACTCGCATTCATAAACGGATATCAACTTAATCGTCACTTTAATTCACAATTTCCAATATTAATAAAGCGGTGATTATTATTTATGTTCTTTTTGAAAAATGACCTGACTCACTTTAGTTTTAAAATTGAAACTGGTCCCCAGTGGGGTTGCCAGCTGTAGCGACCTTTTATGGACATTCAAAATTTTAAAAGTTTCGAATATGCGGGATCGCTAAAAAAAGGAGTAATAGGTTTCCTTGTATTTTTTGGGAAAATATTTGGAAAATGATGAATTCTTTGCAAATTCGTGTTTCTGAAAAAGCAATAAAAACTCGGAGTCGCCACCGGCCACTGAGGTAGGCCAGACAACATAAAACCATAGATTCGATCAAAAGCAAGGTTTGGGAGTCGGTTACGGATGGGGAAGGTTTGAGCACCCCCATACCGCCCAAAAATTAGCACCGTAAAAAGAAAATAATAATTACCGCCTTGTTAATATCAAACTTTGTGTATTAAAGTGACAATTAATTTAAAACCCGGTTATACATGTGATTCTATTTTTAAGGGCCTCGTTATTCAAAAGTAAACCGCAAAACCACCATCACTACGTTTGATGCTGGCCGCGTTTACCCACGAATAACATGACACCGCATTAACAAATTTAAATCTCAGATGCAATATTTACATGGCAAATAAAAGAAAGTGACAAATATAAAAGCATAAAATGAACACAAATATAAAATAATACCACAAAACCACAAGCTATACAAAACAATAATATACATATATATATTAAACCATATTATAATATTAGGGGTAACATACGTATAGGCTTAAAAACAAAAATACATTAGGTTACATATTATAATACATACATATCATACAAATACAAATATAAACATATATTTACTAATTTAAATATACAATATACACAGACAACATAGATTTAAAGGCTATATCTATCTTTATTCAAACTAAATAAATAAATAAATAACCACCAAACCAAGCATAAACATCCAACATATATCAACCCATACTAATTATCACATAAATCATCAAGATAAACATATAAGAATGAAACTTAAACAAATAAAAAAGGATTACCAACAAACCTCAACAATATTTCCATTAAATCATAAGAATGATTACACAAGTAAACAAGAAAAAAAATACCAAAACTCAAATATATGATCGATCGATCAATCCACAAATCGTTGTTGTTGGGTTGAAAAGCTTGATTTAGGTTGGTGGTTCGAATGGGAAAATGATTCGGGTGAAGGTGTTTGGTGGTGCCGTGATGCGGCAGTGTATTGTATTGTAGTGTAGTTTTGAGGGGTTTGAAAATGGGATGGAAATGTAGGGTGATTTTTTTGTTTGGGAAAATGAATCTGCCCGTGTATGGGAATTAAAAAAATGAATGAAGGTCGTGGGTTCGGGGAAATTGGAAAAACGAATTGGAAATGTGGTTTTTGGGGTGTGCCGAATGTGGGGAGCAAAGGATGATTTTGGAAAAGAAAAAAATGGGCGTTAGTATATGGCTAGGGGAATAAACGGGTAATGGATTTTGGGAGATTGGGGAAAACAATGGCAGCCGTGGGTTTTCTTAGGGGAAATTGGTAATATATACATATATATCATATTTTTTTATCCTATAAAAAATGAAACCAATAAGGTTCAAGACCTTACTCACTAAGTAGTTGTTTACCCAATAGGATTCAAGCATCCATCCAACCAATGGGAGTGAAGACTTAATGAGGAAGGAGTTGAGATTTTTATTTTATTTTTTGTATTTTTTATTATATAAAATTATATATAGTGGGCCATGTAATTTTGGGCTTAAGGTATAAGGTTTTGGGTATTAAAAGGGTTAATATGGATTGATCTTATTTCGAGCAATTTAATTTAAACTCGGACAAAATTTAGTGTCTGCAACTGCCCCTCTTTGCTCATTGTTGTGAAACGGCAATAGAGAAAAGACTAAAGATACAAATTTTGTCCCATTTCCATATCCGAAGATTCCGAGCTGCGAGTTCCTCTTATATAGAATTGTTCACCCTTCCTCTTATATAGAATTGTTCACCCTTCCTTTAATTTAAAGGAGTTGAGATGTTTTAAGAAAAACATCCTTTAAGAAAGGATCGAATTAAGAAATTCATGTTTTAAGAAAAACGATCCTTTAAGAAAAGATCGAATTAAGAAATTCGTGTTTTAAGAAAAATATCCTTTAAGAATGGATCAAATTAAGAAATTCGTGTTTTAAGAAAAACAATCCTTTAAGAAAAGATCGAATTAAGAAATTCGTGTTTTAAGAAAAACAATCCTTTAAGAAATGATTTTTAAGAAAACAATCCTTTAAGAAAGGATCGAATTAAGAAATTCGTGTTTTAAGAAAAACGTCATTTAAGAAAGGATTGAATTAAAAATTCGTGTTTTAAAAAAACAATCCTTTAAGAAAGGATCGAATTAAGAAATTCGTGTTTTAAGAAAAACAATCCTTTAAGAAATGATTGAATTAAGAAATTCGTGTTTTAAGAAAAACAATTATTTAAGAAAGGATCGAATTAAGAAATTCGTATTTTAAGAAAAATAAACCTTTAAGAAAGGATCGAATTAAAAAATTCGTGTTTTAAGAAAAACATCCTTTAAGAAATGATAGAATTAAGAAATTCATGTTTTAAGAAAAACAATCCTTTAAGAAAGGATCGAATTAAGAAATTCGTGTTTTAAGAAAAACATCCTTAAGGAGGGATAAAATTGAGAAATTAGAATTTTGAGAAGAACGTCCTTTTGGAAGGGATAAGATTGAGAAATTTGAATTATGAGAAAAATATCCTTTTGGAAGGAATAAATTTGAGAAATTTGGATTGTGAGAAACACGTCTTTTGGAAAAGATAGGATTGAGAAATTTGGAAGACCTTTACAAATCCAAATTATGCAAGTCAATGGACTCTTGGTTCTATGAGATCTATTTCTCCTCTCGTGAAGCTGTAGATCCATCATTTTATCAATCTTCAAATGCCTGTTTAAAATAAATAAATTGCTATGATGATATGAGTTAGCATGCTCCTAACATGGGGATATCTAACTGCCAAAAATGCATGAGCGTATTTCGTGATGCAAAGATGCATGCATGAATGAATGAATTAAGGACCACTTGGGCGAGTCCTATTCTTCAAGGAATATGATTGGAAAATCTGTGTCTTGCTTCTTCACTGAGGCTCCATTGCGGCTGGATTACCCCATCTCGTACTAGGGTTCAACCTTGCAAAATGCATCTTCAAAGTTTCCACTCTAGACTGCTCTTACTGAACTTTGCTAAATTTGGTCTCGGAAATATCCTCGCCATGGGTCACATTTATGCCCCAACAAAATTTTTGCCCCCAAAAAATTGTTACTTACTCTTGTTCTCTTGTTGCTAGCAAGATTTTGAGTAATGCAGAAAAGTCTTTTATACATGTCCTGATTTCAATGTGAGATGCTTATTGAGAAAACTGATTTTTCTTTTCAAATTGTAAGTATATTATGCAATATCGAATGCCCCAAATATCAAGTGCACGAACAACACTAAAAATGGCTTACCGAGGATTGCCCCAAGCAAATCATGTGTCTAGGAGACCTCAAAAGCTGAATTGATGTTTGAAAATGTGAAGTACATCTTAAGTCTACTTCGATATTTGACCGATTTACCTTTGGCGGGTTTATTTTTGTTTGGGGAATTCAATTCATCATATTCCTTTGGCTCGAAATAAATGATGGAGCAAACAACAAATTCCTGAGCTACTCAGCATTCTCATGATTTTGAAAATATTACCATCACTCATGAAGTGAATAGTTTCGATTAGAATGGGCTTCAGCGGATTGCCCCAGAGATTCTACACTTTTATCCGAAAAATGTCAATTACCAGGTTTCGAACATTGAAGTGCTTTTTGATTAATTTGAAAGAATGCCTATTACCAGGCTTCGAAGATTTGAAAAAGACCTATTACCAGGCTTTTAACATTAAATTGCACCGATTTGTCAAGATGTGTGATTAATGTGAAATACAAGTCACATGTTCATGATCTCCACGACTTAGGATTTCAACTAAACACAAGCTACTCGGAATCAACCTTGGTCAAAGTCAATGTTCCTTGCGCAATTGATATACGGGGACCCAATAAGTAAATATATTTACAAAATAAAGAGATTTGAAAAAAAGATTGCATATTTTTATTGAAACTTTGAATATGTTACAAAAAAAAGATATCACCGTCAGGCTTTTTTTCTTTTCTTTTTGAATGTAAACTTACCGAAGGAGCTCGGGTGCCCCCAATGCGGGATCACTTACGTTGTCTGGAATGCAAATGTGGGTTACGAAGCTTGCCCCATTTTTCACCGCTTGGGGTATCATCTTTGTCGATCATGGAGGGTCCTTTATTTTGAACCGATGTGATGATGAATGAGGAAATGTATGTCTAGATGTGATGTTAATGTGAAGATGCGAGTAAGTGAATGACTAGCATTTTAGAAATGATGTGATGTAACTACGATGCAAGTGGATAAAATTAATACGAATGAATGAGATCAATGTACGATGCAAATGTTGTGCAAACATAATCAATGTATGATGCAACTGTACTGTAAATGAATAAAATTAACGCGTAAGTGCAATTATCATGGAATTTCTGCTCATGTGATGCAATGTAAGTCAAAGTGTGATGAATGCATGTGAATGCAAAGTGATTGTCCTAAATGTAGAGGCATTGATTTAGACATGGTTTCCAAGGAACAACACCCACGAATATATGGGATAAATTTGCAACTTTTGAATATTGCATTTAATTGACATCTAGGTTACTAGATTTTCTCTCGATTCATGAATGATTTCCATTATGTCCAACATTCTCAGGTCAATACCTCATAACGATATAATGATTATGATGATGATGTATAGAATGGAAAATAAAATGCAAGGATGTATGCAAGTAAAGGTGTTGACTCCTTTTGGGGATCACCCTTGAACAACTTTTTATGGGATTGGAAAGATTCTCGCTACAAAGGAGGTTGACGATCTTCCAAGTCTCGAACCTATCTTCAAAATTCTTTGAGGGCTCTGTATGGCTAAGAGGGGTCTGATGCCTTCTCCCATCCCGAGGTAATAAAAGGGTAGAGTGAATCGCTTCCGTTGCTAGAGTCTTCCTACACCGGGCTATCACTTGTTCTTGGTCCATTAAAAATGTGTTGTACTGATCTTGACCTTGAATGAGTTGGCTAGGGTCACGAAGACGCCTAAATGGTTCTGAATCGTAGCTTCAAATCTGATTTTGGCTGGCTTTAAAGTAATGTCGAATTCATGAGCGTGTCTTCTCCATTTTTGAGATAACTCTCATCCGTGATGAAAGATCTCTAGTTGGGCAAACCACCCAAATCAACACCTTCATGCAATACAATATGGATGCAAAAAATATGTGCAAAACAAGATAAGACACAAAAAGAAATAAGTTAGTTCGGACAGAATCTTATATACATAAAGAAGATGAAAGAGGAATTTAAATCAAGCATCAAACAAAGCAACCCTAGGTTTAACCGCATAGATCTAATGGGGTGGCTTTTCTATGCTTTCTACATGCAGATTTGGTTCTAAATGGTACCCGAACTGTCCTCGTTGTCCTCTTCTAAAGAGTAGCAAGGCCCCGGTCATCACCCATTATAGGTTCATTTCAACCTAGTTCAATTTAGGGACCCTTTTCGCTATGTCCGTATGGGGAAACAATATTCCGTGAAAACATAGGGTAGTCAAGCCCCAAGGTACTTACTAGGCCCATAGGGAGGAACAATATCCACACGAAAGCACTAGCATTTTCCCCTCACTTAAAAAGACGGGTTTAAATGTCAAATTTTAAATGCGTTAAAATAAACTCGCATTCATAAACGGATATCAACTTAATCGTCACTTTAATTCACAATTTCCAATATTAATAAAGCGGTGATTATTATTTATGTTCTTTTTGAAAAATGACCGACTCACTTTAGTTTTAAAATTAAAATCGGTCCCCAGTGGAGTTGCCAATTGTAGCGACCTTTTTTGGACATTCAAAATTTTAAAAGTTTCAAATATCTTGGGATTGTTAAAAAAAATAAGTAATAGGTTTCCTTGTATTTTTTGGGAAAATATTTGGAAAATGATGAATTCTTTGAAAATTCGTGTTTTTGAAAAAGCAATAAAAACTCGAGAGTCGCCACCGCCACCGAGGTAGGTCGGACAACATAAAACCATAGATTTAATCAAAAGCAAGGTTTGGGAGTCGATTTACGGATGGTGAAGGTTTGAGCACCCCATACCGCCCAAAAATTAGTACCATAAAAAGAAAATAATAATTACCGCCTTGTTAATATCAAACTTTGTGTATTAAAGTGACAATTAATTTAAAACCCGGTTATACATGTGATTCTATTTTTAAGGGCCTCGTTATTCAAAAGTAAACCGCAAAACCACCATCACTACGTTTGATGCTGGCCGCGTTTACCCACGAATAACATGACACCGCATTAACAAATTTAAATCTCAGATGCAATATTTACATGGCAAATAAAAGAAAGTGACAAATATAAAAGCATAAAATGAACACAAATATAAAATAATACCACAAAACCACAAGCTATACAAAACAATAATATACATATATATATTAAACCATATTATAATATTAGGGGTAACATACGTATAGGCTTAAAAACAAAAATACATTAGGTTACATATTATAATACATACATATCATACAAATACAAATATAAACATATATTTACTAATTTAAATATACAATATACACATACAACATAGATTTAAAGGCTATATCTATTTTTATTCAAACTAAATAAATAAATAAATAACCACCAAACCAAGCATAAACATCCAACATATATCAACCCATACTAATTATCACATAAATCATCAAGATAAACATATAAGAATGAAACTTAAACAAATAAAAAAGGATTACCAACAAACCTCAACAATATTTCCATTAAATCATAAGAATGATTACACAAGTAAACAAGAAAAAAATATCAAAACTCAAATATATGATCGATCGATCAATCCACAAATCGTTGTTGTTGGGTTGAAAAGCTTGATTTAGGTTGGTGGTTCGAATGGGAAAATGATTCGGGTGAAGGTGTTTGGTGGTGCCGTGATGCGGCAGTGTATTGTATTGTAGTGTAGTTTTGAGGGGTTTGAAAATGGGATGGAAATGTAGGGTGATTTTTTTGTTTGGGAAAATGAATCTGCCCGTGTATGGGAATTAAAAAAATGAATGAAGGTCGTGGGTTCTGGGGAAATTGGAAAAACGAATTGGAAATGTGGTTTTTGGGGTGTGCCGAATGTGGGGAGCAAAGGATGATTTTGGAAAAGAAAAAAATGGGCGTTAGTATATGGCTAGGGGAATAAACGGGTAATGGATTTTGGGAGATTGGGGAAAACAATGGCAGCCGTGGGTTTTCTTAGGGGAAATTGGTAATATATACATATATATCATATTTTTTTATCCTATAAAAAATGAAACCAATAAGGTTCAAGACCTTACTCACTAAGTAGTTGTTTACCCAATAGGATTCAAGCATCCATCCAACCAATGGGAGTGAAGACTTAATGAGGAAGGAGTTGAGATTTTTATTTTATTTTTTGTATTTTTTATTATATAAAATTATATATAGTGGGCCATGTAATTTTGGGCTTAAGGTATAAGGTTTTGGGTATTAAAAGGGTTAATATGGATTGATCTTATTTCGAGCAATTTAATTTAAACTCGGACAAAATTTAGTGTCCAGAACTGCCCCTCTTTGCTCATTGTTGTGAAACGGCAATAGAGAAAAGACTAAAGATACAAATTTTGTCCCATTTCCATATCCGAAGATTCCGAGCTGCGAGTTCCTCTTATATAGAATTGTTCACCCTTCCTCTTATATAGAATTGTTCACCCTTCCTTTAATTTAAAGGAGTTGAGATGTTTTAAGAAAAACATCCTTTAAGAAAGGATCAATTAAGAAATTCATGTTTTAAGAAAAACGATCCTTTAAGAAAAGATCAATTAAGAAATTCGTGTTTTAAGAAAAATATCCTTTAAGAATGGATCAAATTAAGAAATTCGTGTTTTAAGAAAAACAATCCTTTAAGAAAAGATCGAATTAAGAAATTCGTGTTTTAAGAAAAACAATCCTTTAAGAAATGATTTTTAAGAAAACAATCCTTTAAGAAAGGATCGAATTAAGAAATTCGTGTTTTAAGAAAAACGTCATTTAAGAAAGGATTGAATTAAAAATTCGTGTTTTAAAAAAACAATCCTTTAAGAAAGGATCGAATTAAGAAATTCGTGTTTTAAGAAAAACAATCCTTTAAGAAATGATTGAATTAAGAAATTCGTGTTTTAAGAAAAACAATTATTTAAGAAAGGATCGAATTAAGAAATTCGTATTTTAAGAAAAATAAACCTTTAAGAAAGGATCGAATTAAAAAATTCGTGTTTTAAGAAAAACATCCTTTAAGAAATGATAGAATTAAGAAATTCATGTTTTAAGAAAAACAATCCTTTAAGAAAGGATCGAATTAAGAAATTCGTGTTTTAAGAAAAACATCCTTAAGGAGGGATAAAATTGAGAAATTAGAATTTTGAGAAGAACGTCCTTTTGGAAGGGATAAGATTGAGAAATTTGAATTATGAGAAAAATATCCTTTTGGAAGGAATAAATTTGAGAAATTTGGATTGTGAGAAACACGTCTTTTGGAAAAGATAGGATTGAGAAATTTGGAAGACCTTTACAAATCCAAATTATGCAAGTCAATGGACTCTTGGTTCTATGAGATCTATTTCTCCTCTCGTGAAGCTGTAGATCCATCATTTTATCAATCTTCAAATGCCTGTTTAAAATAAATAAATTGCTATGATGATATGAGTTAGCATGCTCCTAACATGGGGATATCTAACTGCCAAAAATGCATGAGCGTATTTCGTGATGCAAAGATGCATGCATGAATGAATGAATTAAGGACCACTTGGTAGTCCTATTCTTCAAGGAATATGATTGGAAAATCTGTGTCTTGCTTCTTCACTGAGGCTCCATTGCGGCTGGATTACCCCATCTCGTACTAGGGTTCAACCTTGCAAAATGCATCTTCAAAGTTTCCACTCTAGACTGCTCTTACTGAACTTTGCTAAATTTGGTCTCGGAAATATCCTCGCCATGGGTCACATTTATGCCCCAACAAAATTTTTGCCCCCAAAAAATTGTTACTTACTCTTGTTCTCTTGTTGCTAGCAAGATTTTGAGTAATGCGAAAAGTCTTTTATACATGTCCTGATTTCAATGTGAGATGCTTATTGAGAAAACTGATTTTTCTTTTCAAATTGTAAGTATATTATGCAATATCGAATGCCCCAAATATCAAGTGCACGAACAACACTAAAAATGGCTTACCGAGGATTGCCCCAAGCAAATCATGTGTCTAGGAGACCTCAAAAGCTGAATTGATGTTTGAAAATGTGAAGTACATCTTAAGTCTACTTCGATATTTGACCGATTTACCTTTGGCGGGTTTATTTTTGTTTGGGGAATTCAATTCATCATATTCCTTTGGCTCGAAATAAATGATGGAGCAAACAACAAATTCCTGAGCTACTCAGCATTCTCATGATTTTGAAAATATTACCATCACTCATGAAGTGAATAGTTTCGATTAGAATGGGCTTCAGCGGATTGCCCCAGAGATTCTACACTTTTATCCGAAAAATGTCAATTACCAGGTTTCGAACATTGAAGTGCTTTTTGATTAATTTGAAAGAATGCCTATTACCAGGCTTCGAAGATTTGAAAAAGACCTATTACCAGGCTTTTAACATTAAATTGCACCGATTTGTCAAGATGTGTGATTAATGTGAAATACAAGTCACATGTTCATGATCTCCACAGCTTAGGATTTCAACTAAACACAAGCTACTCGGAATCAACCTTCGGGTCAAAGTCAATGTTCCTTGCGCAATTGATATACGGGGACCCAATAAGTAAATATATTTACAAAATAAAGAGATTTGAAAAAAAGATTGCATATTTTTATTGAAACTTTGAATATGTTACAAAAAAAAGATATCACCGTCAGGCTTTTTTTCTTTTCTTTTTGAATGTAAACTTACCGAAGGAGCTCGGGTGCCCCCAATGCGGGATCACTTACGTTGTCTGGAATGCAAATGTGGGTTACGAAGCTTGCCCCATTTTTCACCGCTTGGGGTATCATCTTTGTCGATCATGGAGGGTCCTTTATTTTGAACCGATGTGATGATGAATGAGGAAATGTATGTCTAGATGTGATGTTAATGTGAAGATGCGAGTAAGTGAATGACTAGCATTTTAGAAATGATGTGATGTAACTACGATGCAAGTGGATAAAATTAATACGAATGAATGAGATCAATGTACGATGCAAATGTTGTGCAAACATAATCAATGTATGATGCAACTGTACTGTAAATGAATAAAATTAACGCGTAAGTGCAATTATCATGGAATTTCTGCTCATGTGATGCAATGTAAGTCAAAGTGTGATGAATGCATGTGAATGCAAAGTGATTGTCCTAAATGTAGAGGCATTGATTTAGACATGGTTTCCAAGGAACAACACCCACGAATATATGGGATAAATTTGCAACTTTTGAATATTGCATTTAATTGACATCTAGGTTACTAGATTTTCTCTCGATTCATGAATGATTTCCATTATGTCCAACATTCTCAGGTCAATACCTCATAACGATATAATGATTATGATGATGATGTATAGAATGGAAAATAAAATGCAATGACGTATGCAAGTAAAGGTGTTGACTCCTTTTGGGGATCACCCTTGAACAACTTTTATGGGATTGGAAAGATTCTCGCTACAAAGGAGGTTGACGATCTTCCAAGTCTCGAACCTATCTTCAAATTCTTTGAGGGCTCTGTATGGCTAAGAGGGGTCTGATGCCTTCTCCCATCCCGAGGTAATAAAAGGGTAGAGTGAATCGGCTTCCGTTGCTAGAGTCTTCCTACACCAGGCTATCACTTGTGCTTGGTCCATTAAAAATGTGTTGTACTGATCTTGACCTTGAATGAGTTGGCTAGGGTCACGAAGACGCCTAATTGGTTCTGAATCGTAGCTTCAAATCTGATTTTGGCTGGCTTTAAAGTAATGTCGAATTCATGAGCGTGTCTTCTCCTTTTTGAGATAACTCTCACCCGTGATGAAAGATCTCTAGTTGGGCAAACCACCCGAATCAACGCCTTCATGCAATACAATATGGATGCAAAAAATATGTGCAAAACAAGATAAGACACAAAAAGAAACAAGTTAGTTCCGGACAGAATCTTATATACATATAAGAAGATGAAGCGGGAATTTAAATCAAGCATCAAACAAAGCAACCCTAGGTTTAACCGCATGGCTCTAATGGGGTGGCTTTTCTATGCTTTCTACATGCAGTTTTGGTTCTAAATGGTACCCGAACTGTCCTCACTGTCTTCTTCTAAAGAGTAGCAAGGCCCCCGGTCATCACCCATTATAGGCTCATTTCAACCTAGTTCAATTTAGGGACCCTTTCGCTATGTCCGTACGGGGAAACAATATTCCGTGAAAACATAGGGTAGTCGAGCCCCGAAGGTACTTACTAGGCCCATAGGGAGGAACAATATCCACACGAAAGCACTAGCATTTTCCCCTACTTAAAAAGACAGGTTTAAATGTCAAATTTTAAATGCGTTAAAATAAACTCGCATTCATAAACGGATATCAACTTAATCGTCACTTTAATTCACAATTTCCAATATTAATAAAGCGATGATTATTATTTTTGTTCTTTTTGAAAAATGGCCAGACTCACTTTAGTTTTAAAATTAAAATCGGTCCCCAGCGGAGTCGCCAGCTGTAGCGGCCTTTTTTTAGATATTCAAAAATTTAAAAGTTTCAAATATGCGGGATTGTTAAAAAAATAAGTAATAGGTTTCCTTGTATTTTTTGGGAAAATATTTGGAAAATGAGGAATTCTTTGAAAATTCGTGTTTTTGAAAAAGCAATAAAAACTCAGAGTCGCCACCGGCCACTGAGGTAGGTCATACACCATAAAACCAGAGATTTAATCAAAAACAGGGTTCGGGAGTCGGTTACGGATGGTGAAGGTTTTGGCACCCCCATACCGCCCAAAAATTGGTACCATAAAAAGAAAATGATAATTACCGCTTTGTTAATATCGAACTTTGTGTATTAAAGTGCCTATTAATTTAAAATCCGGTTATACATGCGAGTCTATTTTTAAGGGCCTCATTATTCAAAAGTAAACTGCAAAACCATCATCACTACGTTTGATACTGACTGTGTTTACCCCCAAATAACAATACACTGTATTAACAAATTTAAATCTGAGATGCAATATTTACATGGCAAATAAAAGAAAGAGACAAATATAAAAACATAAAATGAACACAAATATAAAATAATACCACAAAACCACAAGCTATACAAAACAATAATATACATATATATATATTAAACCATATTATAATATTAGCGGTAACATACGTCTAGGCTTAAAAACAAAAATACATTAGGTTACATATTATAATGCATACATATCATACAAATATAAATATAAACATATATTTACTAGTTTAAATATACAATATACACATACAACATAAATTTAAAGGCTATATCTATCTTTATCATACCTTACATCAAACTAAATAAATAAATAACCACCAAACCAAGCATAAACATCTAACATATATCAACCCATACTAATTATCACATAAATCATCAAGATAAACATATAAGAATGAAACTTAAACAAATAAAAAAGGATTACCAACAATCTCATCAATATTTCCATTAAATCATAAGAATGATTACACAAGTAAACAAGGGAAAAAATATCAAAACCTAAATATATGTTCGATCGATCAATCCACAAATCATTTTTGTTGGGGTTGAAAAGCTTGATTTAGGTTGGTGGTTCGAATGAGAAAATGATTCGGGTGAAGGTGATTGGTGGTGCGGTGATGCGGCAGTGTAGTGTAGTGTAGTTTTGAGGGGTTTGAAAATGGGATGGAAATGTAGGGTAATTTTTTGTTTGGGAAAATGAATCTGCCCGTGTATGAGAATTAAAAAAATGAATGAAGGTAAATAAAGAGCGGAGAAAAAACTATACCTCTCGGTATATTTTCAATGACGGCGTAGCTCTGGTGATGGCTTATCTTCTCTGATGATTGATTCTAGCGACTTTCTGCCTTTTAGGTAACTCCTCAGCTTTCCTCTCTTTCTCTTCAATTACTCAAGTAATAATTGTGTAATTATTACTCATCATTAATTAACTGTTTTCTCTCTCTCTCTGCAGGTATTTATAGCTGCAATAATGGCTGACGTCACAACTATTAAACTGTTGACAGCTGGTCTGGGCTGGGGCTTAATCCACGTGAAGTTCAAAAAGACCAATGACAACGTGCCACGTGGTAAGTTTGAGCGGCAAAAAGAAACACAGTTGTGTTTTCTTGGGCTTATACCGAATTGGATAGGGTCTTTTAGGATTTAGGGATAAAAATGGGCTTTGTAATTTGGGATTAAAGGGTTTTTTTGTAATGTAATGGGTATGTAAAATATGGACTATGGACTTTATTTGTTTGGGCTTTGTAATACTATAATTTATTTATTTATTTAGGCCTGGTCAAAATTTGAGTATAACAGTTGTCCTTCTTTGCTTATTGCTGTGAAACACGGATAGAGCAAAGACTGAAAATACACGAATTTTGCTCGAAATCACATCCATCCTCTAATCGGCCGAGGTATGAAGCTGTTCTTCTCATTATGAAATTCTTCAAACTTCTGCCAAACTGTGGAATCTGAAGCTGTTCTTCTCATTATGAAATTCCTCATCTTCCAAAAGGGCGAACTTGTCTCATTAGGAGCTCTTCTTTCTTCATCGGGCGTGTTCTTTTCATTAGGATCTCTACAGTGAATTCTTCTCATTAGGAATTATGGAACGAACTCTTATCATTATGAGTTCTTCATTCTTTGCTGGGTAAATTCTTCTCATTAGGAATTTTGAAGCGGCCTCTTCTCATTAGGAGCTCTTCATTCTTTGCTAAGCGGATTCTTCTCATTAGAAATCCTGGAACGAACTCTTCTCATTAGAAGTTCTTCATTCTTTACTGAGCGGATTCTTCTCATTAGGAATCTTGAAACGAACTCTTCTCATTATGAGCTCTTCATTCTTGGTAAATACCTGGCAAAACAGATTAAGATGCTTTGATTAGGGTTAATATGACCCTAATTTCTACATATGATGCATGAACAATGATCCACTGGGAAACATAAGCTGCTTATACTTTCTGAGTAACTCATTGGTTTCCGCTTGATTGCGTTTCTTCGTCAATCCTTGACCTGTTCTGACACTTCATCTCATATTCCAAACTAGCCTTCAAACCCTCTTTCTGTGTTTCTGATCCCATGCTCTAAAGCGCCCTTTCAAGTTTTCACTTTAAATTGCTTTTCTCAAAGTGCCCTTTCAGATTTTCACTTTGGTTCTTTTTAGGCGTCCTTTTGGGTTTTTACCTTTTTCACATTTCTTCACATTTCTTTCTGCGATCCCCACTTGTTCAACTTCTGACTCATTCAAGTACTTCTTTATTTTTATCTCCATTTCTGCCAGCACAACATTCCACCCATTCCTCTCTTTGTACACTCTTTTCCAATAACCTGGAGTGCAAAGGTTCACCTGCATTCTTCAAAACACAGTAATACCAAGAAATCATCTATTTTTATATGAGTTACACTAGTCTACTTTCATGATGCTTTGGAATAATAACAGAAAGCTCGGAAGAGAATTCATGAATTTTATTGAAGCTTATCGATTGAAATACAAGAGATTTGAAAAGTCATGGCAAACAGAAACAACAAAACAAGAAACAAAGTCAAGCCTTCGAATATCCATAGCATGAAGAATTCAGTAACCCTCTCAACCAATCGTAGCCTTGAACTAGAGCCCTTGTTCAGCAGACTTCAACATTGTCGAAATGTTTACAGATGTGAAATCCCTTCCAAAATACTCGGTATCCGAGAGGTCTTAATTGTCGGATGCTTAATCACAAGCCATCTAAGCCTCCCTTTGATAGTTTTCGACTCAGATCCTCCTTTGGTTTCAAGACGCTGTTTGCGAGTTTTCATCTTGAACCCCTTTTTCTTTTCTCTTTTTTTTGAATCTTCGGTGCCCTTTCGGGTTTTCACCTAAGATTATTCCATTTTCTGAAGCCCTCTTTTCGGGTTTTCACTTTATTTTTTTCTCTTTTTTTATTCTTCAGACGTAGTATTTCTTAACTGAATCAAAGTTCAATGGCTTGTGCAACTCTTCACCGTCAATTTCAGCTAAGATCAATGCCCCTCCGAAAAATGCCTTTTTGACAATATACGGTCCTTCCCAATTAGGAATACATTTCCCACAAAAATCTTTATATATCGGCAAGATTTTTTTAACACTAGATCACCCTCTCAGAATTCTCTGGGTCGAACTTTCTTATCATAAGCCCGCGTCATTCTCTTCTGGTACATTTGACTATGATATATGGCTTTCAACCTCTTTTCTTCGATGAGATTTAACTGACCATACCGAGCCTGTACCAATTCTGCTTCATCCAACTTTGCTTCAGACAAAACTCAAAGAGAAGAAATTTCGACCTCAATTGGTAATACTACCTCCATTCCGTAAACCAAAGAATACAATGTTGCCCCGGTAGAAGTTTGTACTGAAGTTCGATATACAAGCAATGCAAAGGGCAACTTTTCATGCCAATCCTTGTAAGTATATGTTGTCTTCACTATGATTTTCTTAATATTCTTATTTGCTGCCTCTACCAAGCCATTCATCTTTGGGCTGTAGGCTAGAGAATTATGATGCAGAATTTTGAATTGTTCGCACACTTCTGTCACCACCTTGTTATTGAATATAGTGGCGTTGTCGGTAATGATTCTTTCAGGTAATCCATAGCGACAAATGATCTCTTTCTTCAAAAACATGCAGACTGTTGATCTAGTAATATTGGCATAGGAGGCTGCTTCTACCCACTTGGTAAAGTAATCAATGGCCACAAGAATAAAACGATGTCCATTAGAAGCTTTGGGGTAAATCTGACCGATGACGTTCATGCCCCATACTGCAAAGGGCCATGGTGAATTCATTGTGTGAAGAGGTACTGGAGGAGAATTGATTTTATCTGTATATATCTGACACTTGTGACATTTCTTAGCATACTCAATGCACTCCCCTTCCATAGTTGACCAATAATACCCATACCTCATAATTTTATGGGCTATTGCAAAACCACTAGCATGTGTCCCACATATTCTATCATGCACTTCAGCTAAGATACTTCTAGCTTCTTGAGCATCGACACATCTTAGCAATATCTGATCTTTGCCTCTTTTGTACAGGATTTCACCGTCAAGCACATATCCCACGGCCATTCTTCTGATTGTCCTTTTATCAACATCATTCACCCTATCAGGATAAGTCTGGGACTTGATGTACTGTAAGATGTCATAATACCATGGATTTCCATCTACCTCTCCTTCTATAATGTAGTAGTGAGCATATGTTTCATAACTCTGCATCTGAATCGACACCATATCTCCTGGCTTATTTGCTAGAAATACCGAAGCCAGTGTAGCTAAAATATCTGCCATTTGTTTGTCTTCTCTGGAGAGATATGTAAAAGTGATCTCTTTAAACTTTTTCACTAACTCAAGGATCAATTTTCTATATTCGATCAACTTTGCATCCTTTGTTTCATACTTTCCACGAAGTTGATAGATCACTAGTACAGATTCTCCATATACCTTCAGAATCTCTATTTTTCTTTCAATAGCAGCTCGTAAACCCATAGCACAGGCTTCGTATTCTGCCAGGTTGTTAGTGCACAAAAATTCTAGCTTACTTGTGAAGGGATAATGTGTGTTATCTGGAGAAATCAACACTGCTCCAATTCCACGTCCTAAGGCATTAACTGCTCCATCGAAATATAATTTTCAGGCATCATTCTCTATTGTTTCTAGTTCCTCTAAAGAAATATTCATCACATCTTCATCCGGGAAATCAAAACTCAGGGGCTCATAGTCTTCCGAAGCGCGACTAGCCAAGAAATCAGCTATTGCACTTCATTTTATTGCTTTCTGGTTTACGTACACAATATCAAATTCTGAGAATAACATTTGCCATCGAGTCAATCTTCCTGTCAAGGTTGGTGCTTCCATCAAGAACTTCAATGGATCTAGACGGGATATCAACCAAGTAGTATGGTATAACATGTATTGTCTAAATCTCCTAGTTACCCAAACCAAAGCACATCAAAACTTTTGAATTGGCGGGTATTGTACTTCGCACTCTGTGAACTTCTTAATTAGATAATAGATGGCTATTTCTTTCCTTCATGTATCATCATGTTGCCCTAGTACACACCCTATCGAATTCTCATGAATAGTGATAAGTGTTCAAAAGTACTATTTTTATTACCCTTTTTACTCATATTATTGTTAGACTTAGGCTCATATTAGTTGCATAATTAGCCATTCATGCATTAATTCATGTTTCTTTCCACCGTTGAGCTTGGTTACATAACTTGGTGATTTTTGTGGAAAAAGATACTGCTTTGGTGTGTTTTTGTGTGTGTGCAAAATCACTTGCCTAAATAAGGCTAGAACCAGTTGCCAGGGCAGTACATGAAGGAGATGTCGACGCAGTTGCCAGGGCAATGCGTGAAGGAGATGTCGAGCTAGTTGCCAAGGCAATTTTCGACAAAGAATAAGATGATATTGTAGTCAAAATTGATGACTAGATAAGCCCAAGATGACGTGGAGCAAAGTTAAATCCCAAAGGAGTTTGATTTCCATGAAGAGGTTAAAGAGAAATTAAATCCCAAGAAGATAGGAGAAGCTCTAGAAGGAATTTAAATATAATAAAGAATTATATTCTTTAAAGATAATTTAATTCCAACTTAACTTCCTCCTCAAGAAGGATTTTGACCTAGCCATCTCCTATTTAAAGGACCAAGCCGTCAAAGAGAGGTAAGCAAGAGGAGAGAAATTTCGACAACTCCAAAGGTTCAAGAAGGGAGAGATTTCGACAATAGAGCAAGGGGGAGAGAGTTCGATTTCTTCTTCTTCTTTTTTGCTTCCATTAGATTTATGGTTTGGGGATTATTCTTTGTATATCTTTTGAACCCAACCATGAACTAACTTGATTGGTTGGGGTTATTGTGTTTTTGTGGTCGAGAAATAATTGGATTTTGTTTAGGAAATAAGAGTTTAAACTTTCAATTCAAGGTTTACTCATTCTTGGTTCTTATTCTTGTTTGCGAGTGAATTGGGAGAGGATCTTGTAACTTCATCTATTTATCTAATATTGGGAGAGTTAGATTCAAGAAACGAATGAGTATGATCTTTATTCAATCTATTGATGGTGAAGATTAATCCGGCTTAGGAATAAGTTAAGGATTTCAATGGCTAAGAGGAGCGCAAGATTGGTTGTTGTTCACCCTTGATTCACGCAGGGATGTATTATCAAGGCATGCACAAGTAGCTAGAGTTTTGACTTAGGGATAAGAAGAAACCATTGAAGAACGCTCTGCCGAACCTTGAAGTTGCTGCCCAGCTGCCCAAGTAGTTGCCCAGCTAGTCGCGCAGGCAACCATTGATTAGTTGCCAAGGCAACCCCGCTGTGCAAGTTGCCACGGCAACTGAGATGCCCTTGCACTCTTTTACCAAGACGATCCAATCGGCTATCACTCCTCAACTCACGATAACCTGGCCTATTCTCTCTTTTGAAATTATCTATTCTTTTAGTTTATTGCTCTTAGTTTACTCATTAATTAGAACTCCTATTATCAATTGTGTTTTTACTTTTCACAGTGCAGTAACTTAAGCAAGGTGGCCCAAACCAATCCCTGTGGAGACGATACTCGATACTCATATCACTTTATTACGTGCGACGTGTATACTTGCACAATTGCGTAGCACTTATTACACGCAAAAAGTTTTTGGCGCCATTGCTGGGGATTGGCAATTGGTGTTAGTTGTTTTTGTTATTGCATTTTTTTTCTCTTAGTTTTACTAACTTTTCTTTTTGTTTGTTTTATCAAAAAAAAATTAGGTGCACTACAAGTTAAAGGACATCAACATGTCGGGAAATAAAAGCCGATCTATTCGAGAGTTGATGTTGGAAGATATGAATCAATCCAATCAAGAGTTTCTTGCACCCTTTGATGATTACCTATACCAACCGAGAAAAGCCCAAATAGCCTATACCGTGGAAAACTCTTGTGCTATGTGTGGAGAACATCTTGTGTTTGAAAATTGCCCTCACATTTTCGGTGCATATGACTACATGGAGGACCATAGAGGGAACCAGCAGCAAAATTCTTCATGGTATGGACAAAAAGCTCAAATATTTTTTTACCATAACAATTTTCCGCAGCAACAGATATGCCATGGCAATGTAGTCCTTTTCAAGAGCATTCCAATTCCTTGGAGGAAACGTTGCTAGCTTCCTTGGCTAGACTTGACGGATCAATTGAAGAGATTTAGAGCTATCAAAGTCCATGGATACGAGGATAGCTCAGTGGGATGCAACCTTGGGGGATTCAGAAGATCAATTGAGGAGAACCACATATGTCATGGATAACATGCACCAACAATTCATTCATAGGGATACTAAAGTCCCAAGGCAAGAGGACAAGGAAAGATCTTCGATGTGTGAGGAACAACTAAAGCCTCAAATTCGATAGTATGTTGATAAAAAAGTCTGCCCAACACATGATGAGCCTGAGCAACAAATTGCCTCGGCAATGATTGAGGAACCTGAACAGAGCAATGCCTCGACAACACTCAGTGAAGCTGAGAACAACAATACTACAACAAATTCTGAGGAACCTGATGCCCAGAAGGTTACAACGTTGATGTTGAAGCAGGAATCTGTAGATTGCTCTCATCTACAGTTGCCACGGTAATTGCACGACCACATGCAAGATCAACGAGATGATAATACTTTGCCAATGGAATATGAGCAGGTAATGGTTGAAGCTTTTGAATTCTTTAAAAACTCACCTCGTCTATTGTAGGTATGTCTTGAGGAACCGATGTTGGTAGATTTGAAGCCATCGAAATCTCTACTGATGGAGATGTTTGAGAAGCCAAAAGAAAAATGTGTTTGAATTCGTAAAGCTTTTCAGAAAATTGGTTCTTCCCTTGACTTACAGCAAATTTTGGCAACTGATTGCCACGACAATTGGCTTGAGCAACAATTGCCATGACAACAAAGGCTACATCTAACCATGATAGAAGTCGACAAGAATGAGGTAATTGAATGGTCGGGAATGGATATAATTTTTCCTAATAATATATTTATGCCTTTAGGAACAGTAGCAAGGTGGAAGATGTGCATGGACTACAAGGGAACACGAAAGAAAGACACATCTACCGTGATAACACAAAGGGGAGTAGCTGGGATCACATTGGCCCAATTCTTTTGGGGCAATATTATCACTCAATGGAGGGTGTGGATGGACTATAAGAAGTATCAAAAATGACCATCCTCAAGTTTTCTCAGATATGCAGTAACATTAGAAGATGCATGAGGGCACTCTTTTTAGACATGGTCGAAGACTTCCTTGAGATCTTCATGGATGATTTTTCCGTTTTTGTTAATGACTTCGACAGTTGCCTCGGAAATTTAGAGAAGGTTTTGGCAAGATGTGAAGAAGCCGATTTAATCCTTAATTGGGAAAATTGCCATTTTATGGTAGATGAAGGAATAGTGCTCGACCATAATATTTCATCCAAGGGAATTGAAGTAAACAAAGCCAAGGTGGACGTGATCAAGAGTTACCCCTACCAAGTTCGATTAAAGGAATTCAAATATTTCTTGGACATGCAGGTTTCTACAGGAGGTTCATTCATAATTTTTTTAAAATTACTAAACCCTTGTGCAATTTTCTTGAACAGGATAAAGTCTTCAATTTTGATGATTCTTGCGCCCAAGCACTCGAAACCCTAAAGGAAAAGCTTGCCTCAGCACCCATTGTCATTCCACCAGATTGGACGCTACCTTTTGAGCTCATGTGTGATGCAAGTGATTCCTAGGCCAACGCACAGGAAATGAACAAAAAATCAAGTGGCCGATCACTTATCACGCTTAGAACGCAATAGAGAGGAGGACGCGGATGTAGAGATATGCGATGCATTCCCTGATGAGCAACTGTTAGTTACCTCGGCAACCCCTGACGCCTCGGCAACCATGGATGTGCATGCCTCGGCAACCCTCGACGCCTCGGCAACTCCAGACGCGCATGCCTCGGCAACCCTTGACGCGCACGCCTCGGTAACCCTCGACGCCTCGGCAACCATGGATGTGCATGCCTTGGCAACCCTCGACGTCGCAGCAACTCTTGACGCGCACGCCTTGGTAACTCCAGATGCGTACACCTCGGTAACCGCTGATACGCACACCGCGGCAACCATGGATGCGCATGCCTCGGCAACCCCTGACGCCTCGGTAATCCTCGACGCGCATGCCGTGACAACTCTAGGCGCGCACGCCTCGGTAACCATGGAAGCAATTGCCACGGCAACACATACCTCAGTAATACCCTGGTACGCGGATTTAGTTAATTTCTTTGTTTGCGGTATTTTACCTTATGGCCTTACTCACCAAGGGAAGAAGCGGTTCCGCCATGATGCTAAGCATTACTTTGGGACGAGCCTCTTTTGTTTAAACAATGTGTAGATCAGGTTATACGCCGATGTGTCCCTGAAGAAGAGCAGCAAAATGTACTCCGACAATGACATTCTTTACCCTATGGAGGATATTTTGGAGAAATTCGTACCGCGGCCAAAGTTTTGCAATCCGGTTTGTACTGGCCAACACTGTACAAAGATACCCAAGAGTTTTACAAGCAATGTGATCATTGCCAGAGGACGGGCAATATCTCTAGACGACATGAGATGCCGCTCCAAAACATCATCAAGGCGAAATTGTTCGATGTATGAGGGATCGATTTTATGTGACTTTTCCCATCTTCATTCGACAACCTCTAAATTTTACTTACCGTTGACTACGTGTCTAAATGGGTTGAGGCAGTTGCAGTTCCCAACAATGATTCCAAGACCGTGCAACGATTCTTGCAGAAAAACATATTTACACAGTTTGGGATACCGAGAGCAATTATCAGTGATGAAGGCAAGCATTTTGACAACAGACTTGTTGCCAAGATGTTGCAACGCTTCGGTATATCGCACAAGATTGCCATGGCATATCACCCACAAACCAATGGGCAAGCAGAAATTTCCAACCGGGAATTGAAGGGTATACTCGAGAAAGTTGTAAATCCCTCTAGGAAGGATTGGTCAATAAGACTATATGACGCACTTTGGGCATATCGCACTGCATTCAAAACACCCTTAGGTATGTCCCTCTTCCGACTTGTCTATGGCAAAACATGCCATCTACCGGTGGAAATCAAACACAAGGCATATTGGGCAATCAAGAACGTGAATATGGATTGGGAAAACAAAAGCGTTTGTTGGACCTCAACGAGATAGAAGAATTTCGTGCACTCACCTATAACAATGCACGAATCTACAAGGAGAAAACAAAGCAATGGCACGACAAGAAACTATTGCCGTGGCAATTCATGCCAGGGCAACTAGTTCTCTTATTCAATTCTCGGCTGAAACTTTTCCCAGGAAAACTAAAATCAAGATGGTCGGGACCATTCGAAGTTGTCAAACCATTTTCCCATGGTGCCGTGATAATCAAGTCCATTACCGACGAACAAGAATTCAAAGTTAACGAACAAAGATTGAAGCACTACAACGGTGCCTATGTAAAACGTAACAAAGAAGTTGACACCTTAGGAGATGCATAAGCATGCTCTCCTTTCGATATTTTCTTTTTCTTTTTATTTTTTTGAGCTATTTTTTCTATTATTTTCGGTTATTTTTTTTCTCTTTATTTATTTTTGGAATTTTTAGGAGATATTTTATTTTTCTTTATTATCTTTAGTTTCCAGGTTTTCTTTCTTTTATTTTCCACAACAAGACTCGCAACCACCATGCTAAGAAAATTCACTGCCGACTACTTGCCACAGCAACCACAACAAAGATTGCCCAGGCAACAATAATGGCGTCGGCAACTTCTGATGCCCAAACATGGATCAAAGCAATGCTATTCATGCAGTACCAGTCACAAGCATTCAATCACTGACCGGAAAATGAATCAAGCAAACGGCACAAAGGAAACTTATCACTCGAGGTGACGACCTCTCCGACTAACTCATTTCATTTAGTTTCTTTTAAATTTTGTTTCACTTTTACATGCATTGAGGACAATGCTTCTCTCGAGTTTGGGGGTGTTGGTTTCTAGTTAGTTTCATGTTTAGTTGCATTCATCTTTAGCAATCACATATAGGTTGCATATGTTACTTGTCATGCCTTTAATTGGATTCAATTGCTTAAGACTTGTTGAATATCCAATGATGAATTTTTGCCACTGCACTTAATTGAAAGAACCTTTAATTTTAGGATTGCATGAAAAGAACTTAGAATTTTACTATGACGCTGATTTTTTACACGGTTGTGGCTTGTTGATTGAAAGAAACTTAGTGAACTTAGGTTGCTTAAAATTTGGGTAAATTTAAAATTGAAAATTAAAAGTTAAATTCTTGCTAGAGGTGCCCGAAACTGTCTCTAGTAGTAAATGCACTTTCTTGCTAGAAGTGCCCGAAACTGGCTCTAGTAGTTAATGCACATTAAAGAATCGCCAGAGGTGCCCAAAATTGGCTCTAGTCGACTAAAATAAAATGAGAAATTGCTTACTTTGCTAGAGGTGCTCGAAATTGGCTCTAGTGAAAATAAAAAAAATGCCCCAGTAATTAAATTGATAAAAGCCTATTGTTCACATAGAATCTTGAAAATCAACTTGTACACAACTATGCACACACATTGTCACGAGCATTATAGTTTGATTCCGGGTAATTTTTGTGCTATCCGAAAAATTAAAAGGTGATCATACTTTGTGTCGCGGTTCCGAGGTTTGAATCATGTCTTTGATGATTAAAGTCTTGGCAGGTAATTGTTAGTTTGCATTGCTTGAGGACAAGCAATAGTTCGAGTTTGGGGTGATAAGTGTTCAAAAGTACTATTTTTATTACCCTTTTTACTCATATTATTGTTAGACATAGGCTCATATTAGTTGCATAATTAGTCATTCATGCATTAATTCATGTTTCTTTCCACCGTTGAGCTTGATTACAAAACTTGGTGATTTTTGTGGAAAAAGATGCTGTATTGGTGTGTTTTTGTGTGTGTGCAGAATCACTTGCCTAAATAAGGCTAGAACCAGTTGCCAGGGCAGTACATGATGGAGATGTCGACGTAGTTGCCAGGGCAATGCATGAAGGAGATGCCGAGCTAGTTGCCAAGGCAATTTTCGACAAAGAATAAGATGATATGGTAGTTGAAATTGATGACCAGATAAGCCCAAGATGACGTGGAGCAAAGTTAAATCCCAAAGGAGTTTGATTTCCATGAAGAGGTTAAAGAGAAATTAAATCCCAAGAAGATAGGAGAAACTCTAGAAGGAATTTAAATATAATAAAGAATTATATTCTTTAAAGATAATTTAATTCCAATTTAACTTCCTCCTCAAGAAGGATTTTGACCTAGCCATCTCCTATTTAAAGGACCAAGCCGTCAAAGAGAGGTAAGCAAGAGGAGAGAAATTTCGACAACTCCAAAGGTTCAAGAAGGGAGAGATTTCGACAAGAGAGCAAGGGGGAGAGAGTTCGACTTTTTCTTCTTCTTTGTATATCTTTTGAACCCAACCATGAACTAACTTGATTGGTTGGAGTTATTGTGTTTTTGTGGTTGAGAAACAATTAGATTTTGTTTAGGAAATAAGAGTTTGCACTTTCAATTCAAGGTTTACTCATTCTTGGTTCTTATTCTTGTTTGCGAGTGAATTGGGAGAGGATCTCGTAACTTCATCTATTTATCTAATATCGGGAGAGTTAGATTCAAAAAAATGAATGAGTATGATCTTTATTCAATTTATTGATGGTGAAGATTAATCCGGCTTAGGAATAAGTTAAGGATTTCAACGGCTAAGAGGAGCGCAAGATTGGTTGTTGTTCACCCTTGATTCACGCAAGGATGTATTATCAAGGCATGCACAAGTAGCTAGAGTTTCGACTTAGGGATAAGAAGAAACCATTGAAGAACGCTCCGCTGAACCTTGAAGTTGCTGCCCAGCCGCCCAAGTAGTTTCCCAGCTAGTCGCCCAGGCAATCATCGATTAGTTGCCAAGGCAACCCCGCTGTGCAAGTTGCCACGGCAACTGAGTTGCCCTTGCACTCTTTTACCAAGACGATCCAATCGGCTATCACTCCACAACTCACAATAACCTGGCCTATTCTCTCTTTTGATTTCATCTATTCTTTTAGTTTATTGCTCTTAGTTTACTCGTTAATTAGAACTCCTATTATCAATTGTGTTTATACTTTTCACAGTGCAGTACTTAAGCAAAGTGGCCTAAACCGATCCCTGTGGAGACGATACTCGATACTCATATCACTTTATTACTTGCGACGTGTATACTTGCACAATTGTGTAGCACTTATTACACACAACAAACAGTCAAGTAGAGAATAAGTGGCCTAACCAGAACCGATGCTACCAAAATTGAAGCATTTATCAGGTATTTATTTATCTTGTCAAATGTTTCTTGACATTCTTCATCCCATTCACAAGGATTGTTCTTTCGTAGCAGCTTGAAAATTGGATCACATCTATCAGTTAATTGAAAGATGAACCGAGAAATGTAATTCAATCTCTCTAGGAATCCTCAAAATTCTTTTTGTGAACTCGGAGGTGGTAAATTTTGAATCACCTTCACTTTGTTTGGATCAATTTTGATTCTTCTTCTGCTAACCACGGAGCCAATGAGCTTCCTAAATGTAACCCCAAAAGTGAACTTGTTCGGATTGAGTTTCAACTAGTACCTCATCGGTCTTTGAAACAGTTTCCTCAAATTCTGAATATGTTCCTCTTCGGTCTGGGACTTGGCAATCATGTCATCCACGTACACTTTAATTTCCTTGTGCATCATGTCATGAAAAAGAGTCACCATGGCTCGTTGGTACGTTGCCCCAGCATTCTTTAGTCTATAGGGCATCACCTTGTAACAATATGTGCCCAACAAGGTTATAAATGTCGTTTTATCCATGTCTTCCAGGTCCATACTTATTTGATTGTATCCAGAGAAACCATCCATGAAGGAAAACCAAGAATGACCTGATGTATTATCCACCAGAATATCTATGTGAGGCAAAGGGAAATTATCTTTTGGACTTGCTCTATTCAAATCTCTGTAATCATCACACATGCACACTTTTCCATCTTTCTTTGGTACTGGAACGATATTGGCAACCCATTCTGGATACTGTGCCACTTTCAGAAAACCAACGTCAATATGTTTTTGTATCTCCTCTTTGATTTTCAGTACCATTTTTTATCTCAATCTTCTAAGCTTCTATTGAACTGGTTTACATTCTGGTCTTATTGGCGGCTTGTGTACCACGATGTTTGTATCCAGTCCTGGCATATCTTGATAAGACCAGGAGAAAATATCATTGAATTCTTGCAACAGATCTACCAGCTTTTGTTTCATCTCTGAGAAAGCGGCACCGATCTTCGCTTCCTTTTTAACTTCCTCTATACCCAGATTTAGGATTTCTATCACTTCTTTATGAGGTAAGATATGTTTATCCTCCTTTTCCACCAACCTCAGTAATTCATCAGGGATTTCACATTCTGTCTCATCCTCGACCTCATTGACTTCTACTAAACACTCTGGCCTTTCAAAGTCTAGTTTAGGATCAGGTTCAGAATCATTCATACAATTAATAGTTGAAGACCTTCAAGAAAAATAATAATATATATTTGAAAAGGATGTGAAAAAAAACAAGAAACATGTTTGCCATTTGAGAATCACAATGAAAGCATCTTTATTGAAAGTAAACTTGCATAATAGCCCTTTACAAGTAATCCCTCATATTCGTGGGCAAAAGCATGAGGTGGTTCTTGACATTTACTTTGTTTTATTCTTAAATACTAGGGGCAGTTCCTCGGAGGTACAGTTGTTCAAGGCTTCACCAGGAAATCATGGGCGTATTCTTTCCAAAAACTTACCAGGCTGGGATCCTTCAAACACGTCATTTATGCACAATCTTCCCATGTTTTCACCAAAGATATCCTCTTCCTAGAGCCTCAGCATCTCCTGGTTGTCTTTCTCTAATTGTTTTTCCACATTGGCGAACCCACGTGACTTGAAGATGTTTTCCAAGTCAGGAAAGAACATAGGCTCCCATGTAATCTAAGTTCCCAAGAAACGGGCTCTCCTTCGATCTTTATTCCTTTTCAGCTCTTACTTCCTCTGTTGAATATTTGGTTTGAAACCAAGGCCAAAATGATCTCTCTTCATCTCAACAGATTTGGGATACGGGCAACCCTGCAAATTTTTCCCGAGTCATTTTCCAACCTTTTCTCCCCTACTAAGTACTCCACGAATAGTCATCTTAGTGCAGTTTGACAACTTTGGGCAAGGTATTGGTTTCCCTTCAGAGACGAAAGTTGCATTTATGAATTCCAAAGCTCGGAATGAACATTACAGAGCACTTCCATCCGTCTCAATGTAAGGTGATTCGGTAGACACTGAAGCAATAATGTCTTCTTCAGCTCCAATACTCAGTAGCTTTCCTTTTATCACAAATTTCAGCTTCTGGTGTAAGGACGATGGTACTGCGCCAGCAGAATGTATCCAGGGCCTTCCCAACAAACAGTTGTAAGTCGGTTTATGTCTATAACAACAAAGTCAACATTGTAAAACACAGAACCAATTAACAGTGGTACTTCAATCTTGCCCAAAACCTCCCGAGTTGTTCCATCAAAAGCCCTCATTGTATTCTTGTATGTCTATATGAGAATCATCAATTCGCAGCCTTTGAAAAGTAGCCATGGGTAAAACATTCAGGGCCGATCCATTATTTACCAACACTCTAGGAAGATCATGCCCCTTACAATGAGTTGTGATGTTTAAGGCTTTGACAGACCCCAGCCCCCATTCTAGAATCTCATCATCACTAAAGGTAATATAATTGTTGGCAGTTATGTGATTCACAATCCTGTCCAGCTTATGCACCGATATATCATTCGGAACAAAAGTCTGATTGAGCACCTTAATCAGAGCATTGATGTGCCCTTCTGAACTCAGCAATAGTTCATGGATAGAGATTCTAGCGTGTTGTCCATTTAACTGCTCAACAATGTTGTACTCACTGTGTTTTAGAAATTTCAAAAACTCTTGGGCCTGCTCCTCAGTAATGGGCTCATTTTTTTGTGTTGGTTCTTCACCAAATATCCTTTCTGGTACAACTGGGCCTTTTTCTTTCTCTTTTTCTGGCTCTTTTGAAACTTCTGGAGAATAACATATCCCACTTAGGGTGAAATGCCCTAATTCATTCACCATCTCTCCATCAGACTTTTCCATTTTTCTCGTTTCTTCTAGCACCTTTGTAATTTCATGAGGCTTTGACCCTTCAGGTATTGTCACATTAGCCGCATAATTCCATAGGACCCTTCGAGTATCCTTGAATGCAAAAGGTGCTGGGGGAGAGATCACAACCTTAGAAGTTGCTACCGATTTTACATTACCAAGGGAATTTCCAACTTTGGGCCTAGCTGAAATGATCAACGGTCTATTCACCCCATACCTACTTCCAAAACTTTCAGAATTATACACTTCTACTTCTTTTCTTTCACCCGTTTTCTCAAAAAATTCAATCTCCTTATTATCCATCATCCTCTCGACTAGACATCTGAATTCAGTACATTTTTGAATTTCATGACCAGCTTCTTGATGATATTCACAATAAACATCTGATTCTACCTCTTTTCCAGCCTTTACGTCTATCTGTATCATTTCAGCATTGTATAACTGCTCAAACACCCATTTCAAAGGAGATCTAATTTCGGATACATATGTTTTTAGCCGCTTAGCCTCATCATCATCCTCAATTACATTCACTCATCGTCCTCCATGATTTGGCAAAGGATTATCCGCTATACTGGGCTCATCAAACTTTAACACACTAGTGTTCACTAGATTCTGGACCACCTTTTTAAATGTTGTACAATTTTCAATTGTATTCCTCGGGATCCCAGCATGACATTCTCAATGAGCATTTGGGTCATACCATGGAGGATATAGAAGCTGAAGTGGTTTAAGATAATATGGTCTTACCAAATCCGCATCAAACAACCGTGGATACAGTTCGGTATATGATATCGGCAGAGGTGTAAAATTCATCCGGTCATTCCTCGAGCCCCGAGAATCTTTCCTGTTTGAATTTTGTGAACTCCTTAACGCACCAGTCAATAAAATTGTGACATTCTTCGGGGCCTCATAAGCATTCATATTATTCACCTCATTATCTCTTTTCTTGAAATTTTTGCGAGAGCTTTCTCCACTTTCTATCCTTTCACTCTTGATTGCTGCTTCGATCAACTCACCAGTCATCACCATGTCAGCAAAGTTATGAGGTGTATTCCCAATCAAACGTTCAAAAAATGGTCCCTTCAAAGTGTTTATGAACATATGATTCACTTCACTTTCCATCAATGCTAGTTGTACTTATGCTACCACTTCTCTCCACCTCTGTGCATATTGACGGAAATTCTCAGTTAGTTTCTGTTCTATGGCCTGCAGCATGACTCGGCTAGGAACCATTTCATTTACATGTTTATACTACTCCTCAAAAGCACCATAAGGTCTTTTCAAGACCTAATGTTAACTCGGCTTAATTGTGCATACCAGCGTGCCGCTAAACCCATTAAACTATCAAGAAAATAATGGATCAACAATTTCTCATCTTTCAGATACGCAGTCATTTTGCGACAATACATGGTAAGATGTGCTTTAGGACAGGTCGTCTCGTCATACTTTTTAAAATCATGTGCTTTGAATTTGGGTGGGAGGATTAAATCAGCAACCAAACTCAAATCTACAGCACTAGCTCCCTGATTACCCATTTTCTGCATCTCCAGCAACCTATCCTCTAAAGCCTTACAGTGTTCCTCATACTTCCTTTCGATCTCAGCGCGAATCATCTTAATCTCGTTGACTGTGTTCAGATCTGAGACTTCATCACCGCTTCTAAAGTTTGCTCCAATATGAACCAGATGACTAGCGGTTGCTCCGGCCAAATTAATTTGGACCTTCTTCGCATGAGGTGGTCCTTCAGGCTACTCCTTCATATGAGATGTAGTGTCAATCTGATCATTCACGTTGTCAGCATTAACTTCTTGTGCTTTGCCCTTGCCAGATTCTTTTGGTCCTAGCAAGACAGTCAAGTGACTGATAATGTCCCTCTATGTATGAGGAAAGTGATCCCTCATAGATTGCTCAATCCTTTCGAACCTATTCTGAACTTCAACACGATTATTTTCGAGACTGACAGCTCTATCTTCAATAGCCATGGCCTTGAAGCGTAAACGGGTTCCGTATGAATGCGGAATGATCGTGGTTCTAAAACAAACTATCATAGAACCTTTCTTTATTAAAACATTTATCAATAAGAAATTAATAGGATATGTTGCTATATGAATGGATGCATGAATGCATGAATGTATGAATGCTTTAAGGGTATTAAGCTCAAAGACAAATCTTTAGAAAAACATCCATTTAACTAGGAAAAGTCGAATACAAGGAATGGATAATCTCAACTACAAACAACTACTAGCTCTAACTCCTAGATTGACTATCTCGTTTAGCAACCGAACTATCCTCTCTTCAAGCTCTAAAACAATGTCTGGGCGTTGTAGCAAAATGGCTGCATCTTTTGACAGTATTTAAACATATTGAGCAATCCCCCTTACTCGTCCTTTGAAGACGACCAGTTCATTGTTTTGTTCTTAAATTGTATGCTGAGATGCTTTGTACTTCTATTTCCATGCTCTGCTTTCTTGATACAGCGCACCTTCAAAGCTTGCAAGCTTTTCTTTTAACTCCTGAACTGTATCTTCTAATTCAGACACCTTTCCCTTCAGCTATTTCTTTTCTTCATCAGTGGCGTCTCTTCCCTCGTTGTAATATCTTGTAAGAACATGTTTCATTTGCGATATCTGAACCCTCAGTTCTTCATTTTGTTCTCCCAGTTCCGTATTCTGAGCCAACAACTCTGAATTTTGCATCTCTTTTTCCTCTAGCTTTTTTTTAGCATGATCATATAATTCCTTCAAGTCTTGGTTCTTTTTCTTGGAGGATTTTGCATAATCTTCATACATTCTCTTATAATCATTTCTCTCCTTCACATCCCTATCCAACTGTTTAGACAAATCACCGATCATCCGGCTTGTATTTCCTCTTTGGATCTTCTTGCACTCTGAATGAGTTTCCTTCAAATCTTTCAATTCTTGGGTGAGTTTCTGATTCTGTTCATAAAACTCCTTTTTCCTACCCTTTTACACGTGTACCTCTAACGATGCCATGGATAACCTATGTTTCAGTTCTTTAATTCGCTTCTCGTATCCCTTTAAGTTTTTCTCATGATCATGTTTCAGTTTCTCCACTACTGATGGTGCATCTCTCATACATTCGTTGATCATACCAACATTACTGACTATGTTCTGTTGAATGCCATCATTAACCCTTTGAGTCTTCCATTGTGTATAATTTTGCATGACCTCTAATTCGTCATGAAGCTTCACTCTTCTTGGTGTTTCCCATGTCGTTACGATGTCTTTTATCTTTGTCTTATAACCTTCTGTCTTATACATGTACTCGAATTCCTCTATACCAGCGGTAGCTGGAATAAACTGTCTTGATCCGAACTATCGGGATACTAGCAGTGGGCAATATGTTGTTCCTCCCCAAACTCCCGGTAAAGGAACCCGATCAAACTTCCCACATTGGTATAGGTAACTAACCAAATTTAGCCAAGGGGCCTTCTAGACAATCTCTAAATCTTTCATGTTCAGCAGATGTTCTTTCCATTGTTCTTCCATCATTTTCTCAATTGGGCAAGCTGCTAGATTCTCCTCTAGTGGTGAATAATCAGTGCAACATCTACGGGCCCTATAAGGTGTAACCCATCTGTGACCTCGAAACCATACCTCTAGCAACTAGGCACAGCCCCAAAATCTTCTTTCCCCTGACCTTCTACAAGCAGTCAATGTTTTGTATGTTTCGGCCAAAATTGATGGTACTGGATTTACCCCATTCTTCAAACGCTCAAACAGTCTCAGAGTTGATGGATCAATATAATCTGGAGTTCTTAGGAACAACACCAATCGATAAATACACAAGGTATACAAACTTCTCTTTCTCTCGGGTTTATCACTTGTTAAAATTAATTCCCGAATTACCTCCTAGTGAATACGTTCATTATCCTCGGTTATTTCATCATTTCCTTTTTGCTTTAATTTTTCGTTAAACCAAACCTCATCCTTTTCGGTGACCATTTTCAACTTTCTTCTAAATGTTGAGTTGTTAGGGGGTCTTTTGTAAATATTGTCCCTTCCAAATTCCGAGCAATGTAATAAAGCCTTGTATTCTTCCAGCGTCGGTGTCATGTCCACTTCTCCGAATGTGAAACAATTATAAGCCAGATTCCAATACTACGTCATAGCCCTAATTAATCCTTGGTTAATTGAAACATCCAACAGCATTACTATGTCCCCGAACTCTAACTGAAAATCTTTCTTCATAGCTTCATCCCATTGTCCCCACATCTTCTTGAGTTCTGGTAAACAACTATTTTGTCCCGAATTCATTCTAGCAATCTCTTTAGTCCGTGATACATAATCTCCTCTAATACTGTCTCCCTTGACGAACTGGGTTTCCTCTGACCATGTCCAGACTGCGGTATTATCCTCTCCTTGTCTATTAGACCCTTCAGTTGTATAAGACATTTCCTATTCGATTGACTTCGAACTTAATACCCCTATGAATTATGATGCAAAAACATATAACAAAACAAACAACAACAACAAAACAAAAGGAACAATGTTAGTACAGTAAAAGTGAATTTATAAACAAAAATAATTACTGTAAAATAAAACAATTTATGTTGCATAAAATTAACCAGAGAACAATTTATTTTGCATTCAAAGATAACCATATAAATGAACTTAAATCAGCAGCACCCTATCCTAGGTCCCTGTCTGGCTCTAGAGGGGTAGTCTTCTATTACAACATGTGGGCTTCGGTCTAGACTTTGGGTACTCGAACTGTCGTTATTGGACTAGTAAGACATCGATTCGGGAGTATACGGCCCCTTATAGCGGAGGCGTAACCTCACGGTGTATAAGGTTGGTATACCGGAAGGAGGACAAAATCCGATCACAGAGCTGAATAACTCACGTAAGATCATGCCTCACTCCCACTTAAAGGTGAAAAGCCCGGGTAGAAGGCTTATGCATGGATGACAATTTATATCACACAAGAAAAAGCTAACTGCATTTTTCCAAAAAAATTCATCCAATAATTATAAGAAAAATTAAATTCAAATTACTGTCCAAAATGTCAAAATGCCAAGTAAAATTAATTAGGCCCGACTCTCGGTTTTTAAAGTCCCAAGCGGAGTCGCCAAGCTGTCGCGACCATTTTTTGAAAATCGGGAAATGTGGAAAAGTAGCCTGACAATTGTTCTTTTTAGAAAATTAGGGTTTTTAGCCATTTTTAATTTAATCTTGAAAATTTAGGGTTTTTCATATTAAATCGAATTTCCTTTATCTGTCCTTAAAAAACGTTTGGAGTCACCACCGATCACTTCGTGGTAGACCGGACACCGAAAAACAAACCAGAGATTCTGTCTGAAAAATTGAGTTCGGGACCCGTTATCGGTACCTTTAATTTTACATGGCATTTTGTCATTTCGAATAGTTATTTGAATTTAATTTATCTCATAATTATTAACTTAATTTAAATTCCAAATGCATATATCATTTTATAAGGAAATTCATTTTGTTCAAATACGAGACTAAAGGCACCCCGTTAGGTGGCACCCCCATTCGTATTTTAAAAATGAATTTCCAACATAAAAGGTTTTTAATGAATGATATTTTATTATCTTGTTAATTTTAAGTTCTATTCCTAAAAGGCTCTATTTAATTGACTATTTAAATCTATGAATGTTAATTAATTTAATGGCTTTTATGAGAAAATGTCATTTTCATGAACACCTTCCATATATTTAAAGCCCTTAAATTAATCACATTCTTAATTGATTAATTCTTCTACTTAATTAAAGTTCTAGTCCTAATTACGGCTCTAACAAATTATTTAATAAATTTTATAAGTGAAAATGTATATCGAATATACACCTTTATGACCAAGGCTGAGATAACACCCCATTGTAAACAACGGAACACCGTCCAGATTTGAACCTCAAAGATTCTATTTGATATACATTTAATTAACTACAATGTATTAATTATTAATTATTTGATTTTAGCTAAAGAAAAGTTAAATTAATAATCAATTTTAAGTAAGAAATATATTAAATATAATTTAAAGAAATCCATGTGATAACACCCCATTGTAAACAATAGAACACCATCCATATTTGGATTCTAAAATCATATTTAATATACTTTTAATATCTACAATTATCTACCAATTTAATTATTAAACCCTATTAAAGAAACCTAAACTAAAGGCTCTATTAATTAATATCTAAGTGCATTTAATTATGTAACATAATATTCTATATGCTAATTTTAAAACATGCATCAAACAAACAATTTTATTGCATTTAATTGAAATAAACATTCAAAATAAATAATTAAATTAAAAGAAATTCAAACCAAAACTGAATTTATTGAAATGGTGATTAAATTGAACTAATACAAAGTTCAATACCCAATCACAAAAACATAAGTGATCCAACTGAAACATTGTAAACCTAATGGGTACAATTAAGGGGAATGAGGGACTAATTTGAATTAAATGCGAAACCTAAGTGTCTAATTAAGTGGGGAAAGGACGAAATTGAACAGAAACAAAAGTTTGGGCAAAAACCAAATGGTATCCATTTGAAAATACGTGGATTTCGGGTCGACCCAGATATGACGTTCGGATCTTACTTTGACCCGATGCCAAAACGGCACCGTATCAACTCGAGCATAAATAACCCATGCCCGAGTTAAAACGGCCATAATCCCTAATCCACTCTCTCTCTTTATCTCTGCCCTTTCTCCTTTCTCTCTAAACTCTCTCAAACCTCTTATTCCTAGAAAAAAACAAAGTTTTTCTTGATCAAAACCCTTGTTCTTCATTCTGTTCCTTCCAAATTCATCCGAAATCCTCTATTCAATTCACCACAAACACCCAAAAAATCATTTCATGTTTCTCTTATATCAAACTCCCATTTTCATTAAAATTCATCTTTTGTTCTTCATTCTTCCCCATTTCAATCTCCAAAAACCCTAAAACTCCTCTTCTAACCTATTTCCCGAGATCAAAAACCTCCTAAATTCCTCCATGTTCTTCCACATTCATCCTAAACCTCTCAAACCCTAAAAACTTCAGTTTAACTCCGCCCATCCACCGCCCTTAGATCTAGGACCACCGTCTCCTAATTCTTCTGGCATGTTTGTCGGCCGCCGGAGACGATGTCGGCCACCGACGGTCGTCTCCAGTCATTCTTTCCTAAATCCCGGCCACCGTCAGGTTCTTTTTCGGCAACCGATCACCACTGCGAGACAATTTTCGGCCGCCGTCTGCCGCTGCCTAGAAACCCTAAAACCTAAAAAAACTCCATTTTTTTCGATCTACCCTCCTAAACTTAGATCTAGGTCTCGATTCAACATAACATCCCATCTTCCCCGCCTAAACTACCTACCCGAACCAAATCTCTCATTTTCAACTCCACCAGAACCGAAACCTCACTAATCAAAACCTAACTCCCTCCAATGGTCACTCAGAACAACCTCCGATCGACTCCATATAAGACTCAAACCTTGCTGTGATTTGTGTTTATCTTTAGATATAGGTTTTAGTTACTGTTGTTTATGTACCTTAACCTTAGATTTGTATTATTTCATGTGTTTTGCAGGTAAATGAAGAACGGAGAAAAAAGTATACCTCTCGGTATATTTCCGATGAGAGCGTAGCTCCGGTGACGGCTTATCTTCTCCGGTGATTGATTCCAGCGACCTTCTGCCTCTCAGGTAACTCCTCAGCTTTCCTCTCTCTCTCTTCAATTACTCAAGTAATATTTGTGTAATTGTTACTCATCATTAATTAACTGTTTTTTCTCTCTCTCTGCAGGTATTTATAGCTGCAATAATGGCTGTCGTCACAGCCATTAAGCTGTTGACAGCTAGTCTGGGCTGGGGCTTAATCCACGCGAAGTGCAAAAGGTCCAATGACAACGTGCCACGTGGCAAGTTTGGGCGGCAAAAAGAAACACAATTGTGTTTTCTTGGGCTTATACCGAATTGGATAGGGTCTTTTAGGATTTAGGGATAAAAATGGGCTTTGTAATTTGGGTTTGAAGGGGTTTTTTTGTAATGTAATGGGTATGTAAAATATAGACTATGGACTTTATTTGTTTGGGCTTTGTAATACTATATTTTATTTATTTATTTAGGCCCGGTCAAAATTCGGGTATAACATCATCTAAGCTCTCTTATTCACATAAATTAAAGCCCGGCTTCCATGAAACAAAAGACTCACCTGAAAAATCAGTTTCCTCATCGTCAATAAGATCTGCTAATCCAGATAAGCTTCCATCATCAAGGAGGAATGTTACAGGTAAAGATGAATCTCGTGATGGTGGTCTCTTCGCTGCAGGTAGTCCAAGTAGGTGCTCAGATGGTGAAGATAAGGGTCAAGGTGACAAGTCTGGTATAAGGAAGGGAAAAACTTCTCTTGCAGCTCAACATGGGTCCCTTGACTCTTCTATACTTGATGTTCAGGATAAGGATGATGGTCAAGTAGGTGGCAGTAGAGCTAAGGCTTCAATTGAATCTTCTCCTGATATCAGAAGAGGTCAGTTATTGACAACAGTGGATAAACACCATGATGAAGAAAATAAAAATGTCAAACATGGTGATGACAATGTCTCTCATCCAAGAAAGTCAGGCAAGGGTTCCTTGCAGTCTAAGGATAGGAGTCATAAACTTAAATCAGATTTTGTACGTAAGGTAAAACCTAGGGATAGTAGAAATGATTTTCAGGAGAGGCTCGGAGTTAAGTCTAATGAAAGTAAGAATAGATTTGTTGATGATAATAAAAAATCTATGGGGAAACTGTCCGTTGAGAGTAGTAAAAGAGAAAGCCAATCAAATGTTGGTTGTTCAGATGCTAAACAAGATGTGACTGGAGGTCAAGATGTAATGTCTACTGTGAAGAAGAATATTGTGCAGGATGGCAATGCTAGCAAGTATATGAAGAGATCCCACTCTGACAAATCTGATCATGCTGATATTGCTTCTGGGAGAGGGAACTCGCTGTCATTGCCACCCTCTGGGGGAACTCCAAATGAGATGCTGACTCATTACCCCAGCCCTAGTGGATCCCAAAAGGGAAATGGAGCTGATGGATCTCAAGGGGATGATGCATTGAAGGAGAAAAAACAAATAAAGAAGGCTGATCATCAAAATGGGACTCAACATGGTAGTTCTAGGCACACTACATTTGGTGGACGCAGGATCAGGGAAATTGATGCCCCTAGTCCAATGAGAAAGGATTCCTCAAGTCAGGAAGCTACCAATGCTTTGAAGGAGGCTAAAGATTTAAAGCATCTGGCTGATCGTGTCAAGGTTTTTTCCTTGTTGCAATTTCATTTTGGCCTAGCCTCTGTCAAGCTTGATTTCATCCTTTTTTATTTTTTGAAAATTTCTATCAGAATTGTGGATCAAATGAGGAGAGCACTGCACTTTACTTCCAGGCAGCATTGAAGTTTCTACATAGTGCTTCTCTACTAGAATCTTGCAACAGTGAGGGTACTAAACAAGGAGAGATAATTCAGTCTATGCAAATATATAGTAGCACCGCTAAACTCTGCGAGTAAGTTAAATATTAGGTGCTACAGTCCTTTTTTTATAACACTTTGTTTGAACTTAATCTTGTTTTGCTAAAAAGTTTCTTGCTACATGGAATATTCCGTTATTGCATTTTGTTTTGGGATGGTTTATTTTGTCACTTTTATTTTTGTTTGTCCGTTACTAATTGATATTTCAGGTTTTGTGCCCATGAATATGAGAGATTAAACGACATGGCTTCTTCTTCTTTGGCCTACAAGTGTACAGAGGTGGCATATATGAGAGTCATCTATATCTCTCATTCCAATGCAAGTAGAGGTCGACGTGAGTTGCAGACAGCTTTACAAATGGTTCCTCCTGGTAATTCAAAGAACCCAGTGATTGTACTGGCTGTATTCTTTGATGCTTGTGTGTCTAGCCCATAAACTTGTAATCGTTGTCACTGGCTCTTCTGCACTTATTGTTCTAGGAGCAGCAGCCGTTCATATTTATTCTGGAATGTTGTTGCTTTATTTGTGAAGATACCTCTGCACGAGAAGGTTACATTTTAGAAGCAGAGCAGAAATTGATAGCTTTGCTTAAACGAGTAGTATACTTCCTTACCATGAATGTGTTTTTTGGTGTTCTTTTTCTTTCGTTCTTTTCCACTGAGAGAGATACATATCCGATTATCTGTA